>CM055363.1:17960029-17982512 GCA_029228515.1 Populus alba x Populus x berolinensis | reverse complement strand
GGCATCGAAGTCAGGAATGCCGCGAAACTCACCGAGTTCAAAGCGCTTCGCAGTTTGCGGAAGTTGGTCTTATGTAGAACAAGTAGCAGAAGGATACAAGCTCAAGAGGGATCACCCGATATTCAAAGGCAACTAAATTTCGGCAACCGGGGCATCGAAGTCGGAATGCCGCGAAACTCACCGAGTCAAAGCGTTTCTCCGTTTGCGGAAGAAGTATGATGTAGAACAAAGTAGCGGAAGCATACATGCTCAAGAGGGATCACCCGAAATTCAAAGGCAACTGAATTTCGGCAACCGGGCATCGAAGTCGGAATGCCGCGAAACTCACCGAGTCAAAGCGTTTCGCCGTTTGCGGAAGTTGTCTGATGTAGAACAAGTAGCAGAAGCATACATGCTCAAGAGGGATCACCCAAATTCAAAGGCAACTGAATTTCGGCAACCGGGGCATCGAGGTCGGAATGCCGCGAAACTCACCGAGTCAAAGCGTTTCGCCGTTTGCGAAGAAGTCTGATGTAGAACAAGTAGCAGAAGCATACATGCTCAAGAGTGATCACCCGAAATTCAAAGGCAACTGAATTTCGGCAACCGGGGCATCGAAGTCGGAATGCCGCGAAACTCACCGAGTCAAAAGCGTTTCGCCGTTTGCGGAAGAAGTGTGATGTAGAACAAGTAGCAGAATCATACATGCTCAAGAGGGATCACCCGATATTCAAAAGCAACTGAATTTCGGCAACCGGGCATCAAAGTCGGAATGCCGCGAAACTCACCGAGTCAAAGCGTTTCGCCGTTTGCGGAAGGAAGTGTGATGTAGAACAAGTAGCGGAAGCATACATGCTCAAGAGGGATCACCCGAAATTCAAAGGCAACTGAATTTCGGCAACCGGGGCATCAGAAGTCGGAATGCCGCGAAACTCACCGAGTCAAAGCGTTTCGCCGTTTGCGGAAGAAGTCTGATGTAGAACAAGTAGCAGAAGCATACATGCTCAAGAGGGATCACCCGAAATTCAAAGGCAACTGAATTTCGGCAACCGGGGCATCGAAGTCGGAATACCGCGAAACTCACCGATTTAAAGCGTTTCGCCATTTGCGGAAGAAGTGTGATGTAGAACAAGTAGCAGAAAGCATACATGCTCAAGAGGGATCACCCGAAATTCAAAGGCAACTGAATTTCGGCATCCGGGGCATCGAAGTCGGAATGCCGCGAAACTCACCGAGTCAAAGCATTTCGCCGTTTGCCGAAGAAGTATGATGTAGAACAAGTAGCGGAAGCATACATGCTCAAGAGGGATCACCCGAAATTCAAAGGCAACTGAATTTCGGCAACCGGGCATCGAAGTCGGAATGCCGCGAAACTCACCGAGTCAAAGCGTTTCCCCTTGAAGAAGAAGTATGATGTAGAACAAGTAGCAGAAGCATACATGCTCAAGAGGGATCACCCGAAATTCAAAGGCAACTGAATTTCGGGCAACCGGGGCATCGAAGTCGGAAAGCCGCGAAACTCACCGAGTCAAAGCGTTTCTCCGTTTGAGGAAGAAGTATGATGTAGAACAAGTAGCGGAAGCATACATGTCTCAAGAGGGATCACCCGAAATTCAAAGGCAACTGAATTTCGGCAACCGGGGCATCGAAGTCGGAATGCCGCTAACTCACCGAGTCAAAGCGTTTCGCATTTGCGGAAGAAGTATGATGTAGAACAAGTAGCGGAGCATACATGCTCAAGAGGGATCACCCGAAATTCAAAGGCAACTGAATTTCGGCAACCGGGGCATCGAAGGGCGGAATGCCGCGAAACTCACCGTCAAAGCGTTTCACCGTTTGAGGACGAAGTATGATGTAGAACAAAGTAGCGGAAGCATACATGCTCAAGAGGGATCACCCGAAATTCAAAGGCAACTGAATTTCGGCAACCGGGGCATCGAAGTCGAAATGCCGCGAAACTGACCGAGTCAAAGCCTTTCGCTGTTTGCGGAAGAAGTCTGATGTAGAACAAGTAGCGGAAGCATACATGCTCAAGAGGGATCACCCGAAATTCAAAGGCAACTGAATTTCGGCAACCGGGCATCGAAGTCGGAATGCCGCGAAACTCACCGAGTCAAAGCGTTTCGCCGTTTGAGGAAGAAGTATGATGTAGAACAAGTAGCGGAAGCATACATGCTCAAGAGGGATCACCACAAATTCAAAGGCAACTGAATTTCGGCAACCGGGGCATCGAAGTCGAAATGCCGCGAAACTCACCGAGTCAAAGCGTTTCGCCGTTTGAGGAAGAAGTATGATGTAGAACAAGTAGCGGAAGCATACATGCTCAAGAGGGATGACCACAAATTCAAAGGCAACTGAATTTCGGCAACCGGGGCATCGAAGTCGGAATGCCGCGAAACTCACCGAGTCAAGCGTTTCACCGTTTGCGGAAGAAGTCTTATGTAGAACAAGTAGCGGAAGCATACATGCTCAAGAGGGATCACCCGAAATTCAAAAGGCAACTGAATTTCAGCAACCGGGGCATCGAAGTCGGAATGCCGCGAAACTCACCGAGTCAAAGCGTTTCGCATTTGCGGAAGAAGTCTGATGTTAGAACAAGTAGCGGAAGCATACATGCTCAAGAGGGATCACCCGAAATTCAAAGGCAACTGAATTTCGGCAACCGGGGCATCGAAGTCGGAATGCCGCGAAACTCACCGAGTCAAAGCGTTTCTCCGTTTGCGGCGGAAGTTGTATGATGTAGAACAAGTAGCGGAAGCATACATGCTCAAGAGGGATCACCCGAAATTCAAAGGCAACTGAATTTCGGCAACCGGGGCATCGAAGTCGGAATGCCGCGAAACTCACCGAGTCAAAGCGTTTCGCCGTTGGCGGAAGAAGTCTCATGTAGAACAAGTAGCGGAAGCATACATGCTCAAGAGGGATCACCGGAAATTCAAAGGCAACTGAATTTCGACAACAGGAGCATCGAGGTCGGAATGCCGCGAAACTCACCGAGTCAAAGCGTTTCGCCGTTTGAGGAAGAAGTATGATGTAGAACAAGTAGCGGAAGCATACATGCTCAAGAGGGATCACCCGAAATTCAAAGGCAACTGAATTTCGGCAACCGGGGCATCGAAGTCGGAATGCCGCGAAACTCACCGAGTCAAAGCGTTTCGCCGTTTGAGGAAGAAGTATGATGTAGAACAAGAAGCGGAAGCATACATGCTCAAGAGGGATCACCCGAAATTCAAAGGCAACTGAATTTCGGCAACCGGGGCATCGAAGTCGGAATGCCGCGAAACTCACCGAGTCAAAGCGTTTCCCGTTTGCGGAAGAAGTATGATGTAGAACAAGTAGCGGAAGCATACATGCTCAAGAGGGATCACCCGAAATTCAAAGGCAACTGAATTTCGGCAACCGGGGCATCGAAGTCGGAATGCCGCGAAACTCACCGAGTCAAAGCGTTTCTCCGTTTGCGGAAGAAGTATGATGTAGAACAAGTAGCGGAAGCATACATGCTCAAGAGGGATCACCCGAAATTCAAAGGCAACTGAATTTCGGCAACCGGGGCATCGAAGTCGGAATGCCGCGAAACTCACCGAGTCAAAGCGTTTCGCCGTTTGCGGAAGAAGTCTGATGTAGAACAAGTAGCGAAGCATACATGCTCAAGAGGGATCACCCGAAATTCAAAGGCAACTGAATTTCGGCAACCGGGGCATCGAAGTCGAATGCGCGAAACTCACCGAGTCAAAGCGTTTCGCCGTTTGCGGGGAAGTATGATGTAGAACAAGTAGCGGAAGCATACATGCTCAAGAGGGATCACCCGAAATTCAAAGGCAACTGAATTTCGGCAACCGGGGCATCGAAGTCGGAATGCCGCGAAACTCACCGAGTCAAAGCGTTTCGCCGTTTGCGGAAGAAGTCTGATGTAGAACAAGTAGCGGAAGCATACATGCTCAAGAGGGATCACCCGAAATTCAAAGGCAACTGAATTTCGGCAACCGGGGCATCGAAGTCGGAATGGCGCGAAACTCACATAGTCAAAGCGTTTCGCCGTTTGTGGAAGAAGTCTGATGTAGAACAAGTAGCGGAAGCATACATGCTCAAGAGGGATCACCCGAAATTCAAAGGCAACTGAATTTCGGCAACCGGGGCATCGAAGTCGGAATGCCGCGAAACTCACCGAGTCAAAGCGTTTCGCCGTTTGAGGAAGAAGTATGATGTAGAACAAGTAGCTGAAGCATACATGCTCAAGAGGGATCACTCGAAATTCAAAGGCAACTGAATTTCGGCAACGGGGCATCGAAGTCGGAATGCCGCGAAACTCACCGAGTCAAAGCGTTTCGCCGTTTGAGGAAGAAGTATGATGTAGAACAAGTAGCGGAAGCATACATGCTCAAGAGGGATCACCCGAAATTCAAAGGCAACTGAATTTCAGCAACCGGGGCATCGAAGTCGGAATGCCGCGAAACTCACCGAGTCAAAGCGTTTCGCCGTTTGCGGAAGAAGTCTGATGTAGAACAAGTAGCGGAAGCATACATGCTCAAGAGGGATCACCCGAAATTCAAAGGCAACTGAATTTCGGCAACCGGGCATCGAAGTCGGAATGCCGCGAAACTCACCGAGTCAAAGCGTTTCCGTTTGCGGAAGAAGTATGATGTAGAACAAGTAGCGGAAGCATACATGCTCAAGAGGGATCACCCGAAATTCAAAGGCAACTGAATTTCGGCAACCGGGGCATCGAAGTCGGAATGCCGCGAAACTCACCGAGTCAAAGCGTTTCGCCGTTTGCGGAAGAAGTCTGATGTAGAACAAGTAGCGGAAGCATACATGCTCAAGAGGGATCACCCAAATTCAAAGGCAACTGAATTTCGGCAACCGGGGCATCGAAGTCGGAATGCCGCGAAACTCACCGAGTCAAAGCGTTTCGCCGTTTGCGGAAGAAGTCTGATGTAGAACAAGTAGCGGAAGCATACATGCTCAAGAGGGATCACCCGAAATTCAAAGGCAACTGAATTTCGGCAACCGGGCCATCGAAGTCGGAATGCCGCGAAACTCACCGAGTCAAAGCGTTTCTCCGTTTGTGGAAGAAGTATGATGTAGAACAAGTAGCGGAAGCATACATGCTCAAGAGGGATCACCCGAAATTCAAAGGCAACTGAATTTCGGCAACCGGGGCATCGAAGTCGGAATGCCGCGAAACTCACCGAGTCAAAGCCTTTCTCCGTTTGAGGAAGAAGTATGATGTAGAACAAGTAGCGGAAGCATACATGCTCAAGAGGGATCACCCGAAATTCAAAGGCAACTGAATTTCGGCAACCAGGGCATCGAAGTCGGAATGCCGCGAAACTCACCGAGTCAAAGCGTTTCGTCGTTTGCGGAAGAAGTCTGATGTAGAACAAGTAGCGGAAGCATACATGCTCAAGAGGGATCACCCGAAATTCAAAGGCAACTGAATTTCGGCAACCGGGGCATCGAAGTCGGAATGCCGCGAAACTCACCGAGTCAAAGCGTTTCGCCGTTTGAGGAAGAAGTATGATGTAGAACAAGTAGGAAGCATACATGCTCAAGAGGGATCACCCGAAATTCAAAGGCAACTGAATTTCGGCAACCGGGCATCGAAGTCGGAATGCCGCGAAACTCACCGAGTCAAAGCGTTTCACCGTTTGAGGAAGAAGTATGATGTAGAACAAGTAGCGGAAGCATACATGCTCAAGAGGGATCACCCGAAATTCAAAGGCAACTGAATTTCGGCAACCGGGGCATCGAAGTCGGAATGCCGCGAAACTCACCGAGTCAAAGCGTTTCTCCGTTTGAGGAAGAAGTATGATGTAGAACAAGTAGCGGAAGCATACATGCTCAAGAGGGATCACCCGAAATTCAAAGGCAACTGAATTTCGGCAACCGGGCATCGAAGTCGGAATGCCGCGAAACTCACCGAGTCAAAGCGTTTCTCCGTTTGAGGAAGAAGTATGATGTAGAACAAGTAGCAGAAGCATACATGCTCAAGAGGGATCACCCGAAATTCAAAGGCAACTGAATTTCGGCAACCGGGGCATCGAAGTCGGAATGCCGCGAAACTCACCGAGTCAAAGCGTTTCACCGTTTGCGGAAGAAGTCTGATGTAGAACAAGTAGCGGAAGCATACATGCTCAAGAGGGATCACCCGAAATTCAAAGGCAACTGAATTTCGGCAACCGGGGCATCGAAGTCAGAATGCCGCGAAACTCACCGAGTCAAAGCGTTTCGCCGTTTGCGGAAGAAGTATGATGTAGAACAAGTAGCGGAAGCATACATGCTCAAGAGGGATCACCCGAAATTCAAAGGCAACTGAATTTCGGCAACCGGGGCATCGAAGTCGGAATGCCGCGAAACTCACCGAGTCAAAGCGTTTCTCCGTTTGAGGAAGAAGTATGATGTAGAACAAGTAGCGGAAGCATACATGCTCAAGAGGGATCACCCGAAATTCAAAGGCAACTGAATTTCGGCAACCGGGGCATCGAAGTCGGAATGCCGCGAAACTCACCGAGTCAAAGCGTTTCTCCGTTTGCGGAAGAAGTATGATGTAGAACAAGTAGCGGAAGCATACATGCTCAAGAGGGATCACCCGAAATTCAAAGGCAACTGAATTTCGGCAACCGGGGCATCGAAGTCGGAATGCCGCGAAACTCACCGAGTCAAAGCGTTTCGCCGTTGGGAAGAAGTATGATGTAGAACAAGTAGCGGAAGCATACATGCTCAAGAGGGATCACCCGAAATTCAAAGGCAACTGAATTTCGCAACCGGGCATCGAAGTCGGAATGCCGCGAAACTCACCGAGTCAAAGCGTTTCTCCGTTTGAGGAAGAAGTATGATGTAGAACAAGTAGCGGAAGCATACATGCTCAAGAGGGATCACCCGAAATTCAAAGGCAACTGAATTTCGGCAACCGGGGCATCGAAGTCGGAATGCCGCGAAACTCACCGAGTCAAAGCGTTTCTCCGTTTGAGGAAGAAGTATGATGTAGAACAAGTAGCGGAAGCATACATGCTCAAGAGGGATCACCCGAAATTCAAAGGCAACTGAATTTCGGCAACCGGGGCATCGAAGTCGGAATGCCGCGAAACTCACCGAGTCAAAGCGTTTCGCCGTTTGCGGAAGAAGTCTGATGTAGAACAAGTAGCGGAAGCATACATGCTCAAGAGGGATCACCCGAAATTCAAAGGCAACTGAATTTCGGCAACCGGGGCATCGAAGTCGGAATGCCGCGAAACTCACCGAGTCAAAGCGTTTCTCCGTTGAGGAAGAAGTATGATGTAGAACAAGTAGCGGAAGCATACATGCTCAAGAGGGATCACCCGAAATTCAAAGGCAACTGAATTTCGGCAACCGGGGCATCGAAGTCGGAATGCCGCGAAACTCACCGAGTCAAAGCGTTTCGCAGTTTGCGGAAGTTGTCTGATGTAGAACAAGTAGCGGAAGCATACATGCTCAAGAGGGATCACCCGAAATTCAAAGGCAACTGAATTTCGGCAACCGGGGCATCGAAGTCGGAATGCCGCGAAACTCACCGAGTCAAAGCGTTTCTCCGTTTGAGGAAGAAGTATGATGTAGAACAAGTAGCGGAAGCATACATGCTCAAGAGGGATCACCCGAAATTCAAAGGCAACTGAATTTCGGCAACCGGGGCATCGAAGTCGGAATGCCGCGAAACTCACCGAGTCAAAGCGTTTCTCCGTTTGAGGAAGAAGTATGATGTAGAACAAGTAGCGGAAGCATACATGCTCAAGAGGGATCACCCGAAATTCAAAGGCAACTGAATTTCGGCAACCGGGGCATCGAAGTCGGAATGCCGCGAAACTCACCGAGTCAAAGCGTTTCGCGTTTGCGGAAGTTGTCTGATGTAGAACAAGTAGCGGAAGCATACATGCTCAAGAGGGATCACCCAAATTCAAAGGCAACTGAATTTCGGCAACCGGGGCATCGAAGTCGGAATGCGCGAAACTCACCGAGTCAAAGCGTTTCCCGTTTGCGGAAGAAGTCTGATGTAGAACAAGTAGCGGAAGCATACATGCTCAAGAGGGATCACCCGAAATTCAAAGGCAACTGAATTTCGGCAACCGGGGCATCGAAGTCGGAATGCCGCGAAACTCACCGAGTCAAAGCGTTTCACCGTTTGAGGAAGAAGTATGATGTAGAACAAGTAGCGGAAGCATACATGCTCAAGAGGGATCACCCGAAATTCAAAGGCAACTGAATTTCGGCAACCGGGCATCGAAGTCGGAATGCCGCGAAACTCACCGAGTCAAAGCGTTTCGCCGTTTGAGGAAGAAGTATGATGTAGAACAAGTAGCGGAAGCATACATGCTCAAGAGGGATCACCCGAAATTCAAAGGCAACTGAATTTCGGCAACCGGGGCATCGAAGTCGGAATGCCGCGAAACTCACCGAGTCAAAGCGTTTCTCCGTTTGAGGAAGAAGTATGATGTAGAACAAGTAGCGGAAGCATACATGCTCAAGAGGGATCACCCGAAATTCAAAGGCAACTGAATTTCGGGAACCGGGGCATCGAAGTCGGAATGCCGCGAAACTCACCGAGTCAAAGCGTTTCTCCGTTTGAAGAAGTATGATGTAGAACAAGTAGCGGAAGCATACATGCTCAAGAGGGATCACCCGAAATTCAAAGGCAACTGAATTTCGGGAACCGGGGCATCGAAGTCGGAATGCCGCGAAACTCACCGAGTCAAAGCGTTTCACAGTTTGCGGAAGAAGTATGATGTAGAACAAGTAGCGGAAGCATACATGCTCAAGTGGGATCACCCAAATTCATAGGCAACTGAATTTCGGCAACCGGGCATCGAGGTCGGAATGGCGCGAAACTCACCGAGTCAAAGCGTTTCGCCGTTTGCGGAAGAAGTCTGATGTAGAACAAGTAGCGGAAGCATACATGCTCAAGAGGGATCACCCGAAATTCAAAGGCAACTGAATTTCAGCAACCGGGGCATCGAAGTCGGAATGCCGCGAAACTCACCGAGTCAAAGCGTTTCTCCGTTTGAGGAAGAAGTATGATGTAGAACAAGTAGCGGAAGCATACATGCTCAAGAGGGATCACCCGAAATTCAAAGGCAACTGAATTTCGGCAACCGGGGCATCGAAGTCGGAATGCCGCGAAACTCACCGAGTCCAAGCGTTTCTCCGTTTGAGGAAGAAGTATGATGTAGAACAAGTAGCGGAAGCATACATGCTCAAGAGGGATCACCCGAAATTCAAAGGCAACTGAATTTCAGCAACCGGGCATCGAAGTCGGAATGCCGCGAAACTCACCGAGTCAAAGCGTTTCTCCGTTTGAGGAAGAAGTATGATGTAGAACAAGTAGCAGAAGCATACATGCTCAAGAGGGATCACCCGAAATTCAAAGGCAACTGAATTTCAGCAACCGGGGCATCGAAGTTGGAATGCCGCGAAACTCACCGAGTCAAAGCGTTTCGCAGTTTGCGGAAGAAGTCTGATGTAGAACAAGTAGCGGAAGCATACATGCTCAAGAGGGATCACCCAAATTCAAAGGCAACTGAATTTCGGCAACCGGGGCATCGAGGTCGGAATGGTGCGAAACTCACCGAGTCAAAGCGTTTCACCGTTTGCGGAAGAAGTCTGATGTAGAACAAGTAGCGGAAGCATACATGCTCAAGAGGGATCACCCGAAATTCAAAGGCAACTGAATTTCGGCAACCGGGGCATCGAAGTCGGAATGCCGCGAAACTCACCGAGTCAAAGCGTTTCTCCGTTTGAGGAAGAAGTATGATGTAGAACAAGTAGCGGAAGCATACATGCTCAAGAGGGATCACCCGAAATTCAAAGGCAACTGAATTTCGGCAACCGGGGCATCGAAGTCGGAATGCCGCGAAACTCACCGAGTCAAAGCGTTTCTCCGTTTGAGGAAGAAGTATGATGTAGAACAAGTAGCGGAAGCATACATGCTCAAGAGGGATCACCCGAAATTCAAAGGCAACTGAATTTCAGCAACCGGGGCATCGAAGTCGGAATGCCGCGAAACTCACCGAGTCAAAGCGTTTCTCCGTTTGAGGAAGAAGTATGATGTAGAACAAGTAGCGGAAGCATACATGCTCAAGAGGGATCACCCGAAATTCAAAGGCAACTGAATTTCGGCAACCGGGGCATCGAAGTCGGAATGCCGCGAAACTCACCGAGTCAAAGCGTTTCTCCGGTTGAGGAAGAAGTATGATGTAGAACAAGTAGCGGAAGCATACATGCTCAAGAGGGATCACCCGAAATTCAAAGGCAACTGAATTTCAGCAACCGGGGCATCGAAGTCGGAATGCCGCGAAACTCACCGAGTCAAAGCGTTTCTCCGTTTGAGGAAGAAGTATGATGTAGAACAAGTAGCGGAAGCATACATGCTCAAGAGGGATCACCCGAAATTCAAAGGCAACTGAATTTCGGCAACCGGGGCATCGAAGTCGGAATGCCGCGAAACTCACCGAGTCAAAGCGTTTCTCCGTTTGAGGAAGAAGTATGATGTAGAACAAGTAGCGGAAGCATACATGCTCAAGAGGGATCACCTGAAATTCAAAGGCAACTGAATTTCAGCAACCGGGGCATCGAAGTCGGAATGCCGCGAAACTCACCGAGTCAAAGCGTTTCTCCGTTTGAGGAAGAAGTATGATGTAGAACAAGTAGCGGAAGCATACATGCTCAAGAGGGATCACCCGAAATTCAAAGGCAACTGAATTTCGGCAACCGGGGCATCGAAGTCGGAATGCCGCGAAACTCACTGAGTCAAAGCGTTTCGCCGTTTGCGGAAGTTGTCTGATGTAGAACAAGTAGCGGAAGCATACATGCTCAAGAGGGATCACCCGAAATTCAAAGGCAACTGAATTTCGGCACCGGGGCATCGAAGTCGGAATGCCTCGAAACTCACCGAGTCAAAGCGTTTCTCGTTGAGGAAGAAGTATGATGTAGAACAAGTAGTGAAGCATACATGCTCAAGAGGGATCACCCGAAATTCAAAGGCAACTGAATTTCAGCAACCGAGGCATCGAAGTCGGAATGCCGCGAAACTCACCGAGTCAAAGCGTTTCGCTGTTTGCGGAAGTTGTCTGATGTAGAACAAGTAGCGGAAGCATACATGCTCAAGAGGGATCACCCGAAATTCAAAGGCAACTGAATTTCGGCAACCGGGGCATCGAAGTCGGAATGCCGCGAAACTCACCGATCAAAGCGTTTCTCCGTTTGAGGAAGAAGTATGATGTAGAACAAGTAGCGGAAGCATACATGCTCAAGAGGGATCACCCGAAATTCAAAGGCAACTGAATTTCAGCAACCGGGGCATCGAAGTCGGAATGCCGCGAAACTCACCGAGTCAAAGCGTTTCTCCGTTTGAGGAAGAAGTATGATGTAGAACAAGTAGCGGAAGCATACATGCTCAAGAGGGATCACCCGAAATTCAAAGGCAACTGAATTTCAGCAACCGGGGCATCGAAGTCGGAATGCCGCGAAACTCACCGAGTCAAAGCGTTTCGCCGTTTGCGGAAGTTGTCTGATGTAGAACAAGTAGCGGAAGCATACATGCTCAAGAGGGATCACCCAAATTCAAAGGCAACTGAATTTCGGCAACCGGGGCATCGAGGTCGGAATGGTGCGAAACTCACATAGTCAAAGCGTTTCCCGTTTGTGGAAGAAGTCTGATGTAGAACAAGTAGCGGAAGCATACATGCTCAAGAGGGATCACCCGAAATTCAAAGGCAACTGAATTTCGGCAACCGGGGCATCGACGTCGAAATGCCGCGAAACTCACCGAGTCAAAGTGTTTCACCGTTTGAGGAAGAAGTATGATGTAGAACAAGTAGCGGAAGCATACATGCTCAAGAGGGATCACCCGAAATTCAAAGGCAACTGAATTTCGGCAACCGGGGCATCGAAGTCGGAATGCCGCGAAAGTCACCGAGTCAAAGCGTTTCGCCGTTTGTGGAAGTTGTCTGATGTAGAGCAAGTAGCGGAAGCATATATGCTCAAGAGGGATCACCCGAAATTCAAAGGCAACTGAATTTCAGCAACCGGGGCATCGAAGTCGGAATGCCGCGAAACTCACCGAGTCCAAGCGTTTCTCCGGTTGAGGAAGAAGTATGATGTAGAACAAGTAGCGGAAGCATACATGCTCCAGAGGGATCACCTGAAATTCAAAGGCAACTGAATTTCAGCAACCGGGGCATCGAAGTCGGAATGCCGCGAAACTCACCGAGTCCAAGCGTTTCTCCGGTTGAGGAAGAAGTATGGTGTAGAATAAGTAGCAGAAGCATACATGCTCAAGAGGGATCACCCGAAATTCAAAGGGAACTGAATTTCAGCAACCGGGGCATCGACGTCGGAATGCCGCGAAACTCACCGAGTCAAAGCGTTTCGCAGTTTGCGGAAGCTGTCTGATGTAGAACAAGTAGCGGAAGCATACATGCTCAAGAGGGATCACCCAAATTCAAAGGGAACTGAATTTCGGCAACCGGGGCATCGAGGTCAGAATGGTGCGAAACTCACATAGTCAAAGCGTTTCACCGTTTGCGGAAGAAGTCTGATGTAGAACAAGTAGCGGAAGCATACATGCTCAAGAGGGATTGATTAATACTTAAAAGTGCATGTTTATCAAGGTTTTATATCATCATTTTGCACTTGAAGTATCAATAACTCCTTAACTAAAGCATGTTTTATAATAACAAGTTTGATATTATAAGATACCTTAATTTATGGTAAATGCTCATTTTAAATGCAGGACTATCACATAAATAAAAGGATTGATTGATGAGTTTAAGCATTGAAAGTTAAAGGACAAAGAGATGGCCAAACTTAGAAAAGAGATGTCGGTGCAGTCCAAACCGGAACATTGCTCGGTAATTGGATCATATCTGGAGCTCTAGATTTCGGATTTAGGTCCACTTTATATGGATGGAAAGGTAAGACAAAGGCCTACAACTTTTATGAGGAGCCCAAGATTTGAAAAGGTCGTTTTGAAGTCCAAATTGAAGGAACAACGAAGAAGTCCGAAGCTGTCCTGCAGCCCAAACACTATTTAGTGTTCAGCCCATATCTTGAGTTCTAGAAGTCCAAATGACCTCATCTTTTTTTTGTTGGAAAGCTGAGACAATTTCCTAGAACATTCTTGAGGATTCTGGGCAAATTATGATGTTATCAATGACGTCTTGATCAGACAAGAAGATAAGGATTGTTATCTAGTCAAGATGTGGCCACCCACTCATCAATTAGTCAACAAATCAATAGTTCCAAATTTTGGCCTATAAAAGGAGGCACTTACCATGTATTGAGGCATCTTGGTTTCCAGATCAAGATCATGCTCTTGCTTTCTCTCTTTGTATTGCTTATGTTTTGCTTTCATTAATATCAAGTTTATGCACTTCATTTCCTTTCCTTTACTTAGTTAACTTCTTTCTCATTTATGTTCTTATCTTGTTCATTTATGTTTCTTTCTTTCATTATGTTTAGCTAAGTTAATTATGTCAAGGTGAAAAGGGTACACTAATGGTGTAAGAATAAGTATAATATAAACTTAACATGGACCTTAACGTTGGATACTAACATGTTTTATATTTGTTATCTTGTTCACTTTTAATACTTTGCTTGTTAAATGGTTAATCTAGATTTATGTTGTATAACACTTGGTACAACAAATACTTGGTACTTTCATAGCCCATACTGTATGGTATAACCGACACCTGAGCTATGAAAGGGACTTGATTTGTTGTTAACATAAGTTATAATCATGAATGCCTGCCAACATTTACAAGTATTAGCTTTATTCGAATAAGATAACTAATGTAATCATGTTAACAATTTATAATCTGATTGGAACCTCCTTTATGTGTGGTTTCCAATTGAGTAATAAGAGTGTATATTATACTTGTTTGAAGTACCATTAGTGGATCCTCTAACCTTGACATTTGTTTTTATCGTTGTTTAATCCTTACATTAATCTTTCATCTCAAAGTTCTCATTAATTTCTTCATCTTCTTCTTCTTCTTTTTATTATTATTATTATTTGCATTCTATTTATATTATATAATATATCTCTTTGATCTTTTTATAAACTCAGTATATAGGCTGGAAACCTGTGACCCGATCTTTTGGATCATTCTCAGGTGTAACAACGCCACGTACTGAGTATTGTTGTTGTTGTTGTTGTTGTTGTTATTGTTGTCTTGTTATTTATAATTTATACAATTAACCTCTCTGTGGTTCGACCCCGGTCTTGCCGGGTTATTTATTACTTCGACACTCCTGCACTTGGGAAAAGACATCAAGCTTTTGATCGTGTCAAGTTTTTGGCGCCGTTGCCGGGGAGGTAAATTCTTGTATAAATTATAATATTTAATTTATTTTCACTTTTCACTTTTCATTCTATCTATTTTTGTTTCCTTTGTTTTGTTTTGTTTCTTTTTCTTCTATTTTCTTTTCTTGCTTTTATTCTCTTCTTACACGTGCATGAGAGTTTGGTCACGTACATTAAGTGGTAGACTTTGTAGGGTACCCTCATCATTTTCAGAAAATATGGCCGAAGAAGATAATCAATCGCTTCATAATGAGAATAATGAGAATAACCGAATGAGAACTCTTAGAGACCACATGAATCCCACAAGAGCAAGTGCACCCTCATGCATAGTTTTCCCTCCTGATGCATCTCATTTTAATTTTAAGCCAGGCATTATTCAACTTTTACCATCTTTTCATGGCTTAGACTTAGAAAATCCATACTTGCATTTAAGGGAATTTGAGGAGGTCTGTAATACCTATAATGACTCAAATTGTAGCATGAACACCATTCGATTAAAGCTTTTTCCTTTTTCATTAAAAGATAAAGCTAAAACATGGCTACAAAATTTGAGACCAGGATCCATTCGTGTTTGGGATGATATGCAACAACAATTTTTAAAGAAGTTTTTTCCATCTCACAGAACAAACTCTTTCAAAAGACAAATCATCACTTTCACTCAAAAGCCAGGAGAAACATTTTACCAATGTTGGGATAGGTATCGAGATTTGCTTAATACTTGCCCACATCATGGTTTTGAAACATGGAGATTGGTTTCACATTTTTATGAAGGTTTAACACCTAGAGATAGGCAAATGGTTGAATTGATGTGCAATGGAACCTTTGAAGATAAAGACCCTAATGAAGCAATGGAGTACCTAGACTTGCTAGCCGAAAATGCTCAAAATTGGGACACCACAGGTACTTATGAGGCACCAAGTAAAACTCAACCTCATACATCTAGTGGAGGTATGCACAACCTTAGGGAAGATCATGACCTCCAAGCCAAGTTTGCATCTTTAGCTAGAAAAGTCGAGGCACTAGAATTAAAAAAGAGTAGTCAATTAAAATCTGTTCAAGACATTGTGTGTCAAATCTGTGAAACCAAGGAGCACTCAACAAATGATTGTCCAACTTTGCCTTCTTTCAAGGAATGCCTCCATGAACAAGCCCATGCTTTAAACAGTTTCCAAAGGCCCAACCATAACCCATACTCGCAAACATACAATCCTGGTTGGAGAAATCACCCAAATTTCAGTTGGAAGAGTGATAGCAACAATGCACAAACTTCACATCCACCGTTTCAAGCACACCATAATTTTCAAAATTCTCATGGATATGCACCTCCTTATGCTCCACCTCCTAGAAGAAATTTTGAGGAAACATTGCATGCATTCATTGAAAAGCAGGAGACAATCAACACTCAACTTGCTCAAAGCATGACAGATTTTAAAGATGCTCTTGCAAAATTAACATCTGCTCTCAGTTTCCAAGAGAAAGGTAAGTTTCCATCTCAACCACAACAAAATCCAAAGGGGCAATACAATGCAAATGCAAGTAGTTCTGGAAGCCAACACATGGATCAAGTCAAATCAGTCATCACTCTTCGTAGTGGTAAGGTTATTGAAAAACCTATTCTTGAACCTTGTGAGAAAGATGATGAGTCTATCTCTGAGGGTAAGGAAGGGGTTGAACCTGAACATTGCAAAGAAAAGACTGATTCCTCGCCAGCACTTCCATTTCCTCATGCCATGACCAAACAAAGGAAAGTCAATCACAACTCTGAAATCTTTGAAATTTTCAAACAGGTAAGGATCAATATACCTTTGTTGGATGCTATTAAACAGGTTCCTTCCTATGCTAAATTTTTGAAAGATCTGTGCACCGTGAAGAGAAAACTGAATGTGAAAAAGAAAGCATTTTTAGCCGAACAAGTAAGTGCCATTCTTCAGAACAATAATGCTTTGAAATATAAAGACCCTGGTTGTCCTACAATTTCTTGCTTTATTGGAGAACATAAAATTGAAAGAGCCTTACTTGATCTTGGAGCTAGTGTGAATTTACTTCCATATTCAGTCTTTCAAAGTCTCAATCTAGGTGAGTTAAAACCAACTTCAGTAACTCTTTTACTTGCTGATAGATCTGTAAAAGTGCCTAGAGGAATAATCGAAGATGTGTTAGTACAAGTCGATAAATTCATTTATCCTGTGGATTTTGTTGTCTTGGACACGCAACCTGTTGAAGCATGTAATTCAATTCCTGTCATTTTAGGACGTCCATTTCTTGCCACTTCTAATGCATTGATTAATTGTAGGAATGGATTGATGAAGCTATCATTTGGAAACATGACATTGGAAATGAATATTTTCAACATTTACAAGCAACCTGGAGATGATAATGATTTACAGGAAGTTGACTTTATTGAAAAATTAGTTCATGATCAATTTCAAACCACTTCTAGTGAAACTGAGATTGATGAATCTGATGATTTGCAAATGGTCTACTTTCAGGAATCAAAGGCATGCAATTGGAGACCACAAATTGAAGAATTGCCACCACGATCAATTGAGCCCATACCTTCAAGTGTTCAACCACCAAAACCTGAATTGAAGCCGTTACCATTTAATCTCAAATACTCATTTTTGGGAGAAAATGAAACTTTTCCGGTAATAATCTCGTCCAAACTTAATGCGCATCAAGAAGGTAAGTTATTACAGACTTTGAAAATGCACAAAAATGCATTAGGATGGACCATAGCTGACATAAAAGGAATTAGCCCTTTGATTTGCACACACAGGATTTATTTGGAGGAAAATGCTAAAACCCTCTAGAGAAATGCAACGAAGGCTTAATCCTAATATGAAAGAAGTAGTGAAAAATGAAGTCATTAAGCTTCTAGATAATGGAATCATTTATCCTATTTCTGACAGCAAATGGGTAAGTCCTACCCAAGTTGTACCCAAAAAGTCTGGAGTCACTGTGATAACAAATGAGAAAAATGAGTTAATTCCAACTAGGACTGTTACGGGTTGGCGCATGTGCATTGACTATAGGAAACTTAATTCAATGACTAGAAAAGATCATTTCCCTTTACCTTTCATGGACCAAATCCTAGAAAGAGTTGCAGGTCATGAATTTTATTGTTTCCTAGATGGTTATTCAGGTTACAATCAAATTGAAATTGCATTGGAAGATCAAGAGAAGACTACTTTCACATGTCCATTTGGTACTTTTGCATATCGAAGGATGCCTTTTGGATTATGTAATGCACCAGCCACGTTTCAAAGATGCATGCTTAGCATATTCAGTGATATGGTTGAACGTTTTCTTGAAATTTTTATGGATGATTTTTCTGTTTTTGGTGATTCATTTGATGATTGTTTGACTAACTTAGAAAAGGTTTTGAGCAGGTGTGAAGAGAAGAATCTTGTACTGAATTGGGAAAAATGTCACTTTATGGTAACAAACGGCATTGTACTTGGTCACATTGTTTCATCGAAAGGAATTGAGGTTGACAAATCTAAAATCGAGTTAATTGCCAACTTACCAACACCAAAATCTGTTAAAGATGTTAGATCATTCTTAGGACATGCTGGTTTTTACAGAAGGTTCATCAAAGATTTTAGTGTAATATCTAAGCCCTTGAGTAACCTTCTAACAAAGGATAATATTTTTGAATGGACTGAACATTGTGAGGAAGCCTTTGTTAAACTTAAAAACTTGCTTACTTCTGCTCCTGTCATTCAACCTCCTGATTGGTCATTACCTTTTGAAATAATGTGTGACGCTAGTGATTATGCCGTGGGTGCTGTCTTGGGACAAAGGAAAGATAAGAAACCTTATGTGATTTACTATGCAAGTAAAACTTTAAATAGTGCTCAAATGAATTACACTACCACTGAAAAAGAATTACTTGCAGTAGTATTTGCATGTGACAAGTTCAGATCTTATCTTGTTGGCTCACCTGTTGTTGTTTTTAGTGATCATGCAGCATTGAAATATCTTCTCTCTAAGAAAGATTCTAAGGCTAGATTGGTGCGGTGGATTTTGTTACTTCAAGAATTTGATATCACAATCAAAGACAAGAAAGGCACCGAAAATGTTGTCGCAGATCATTTGTCAAGATTGACAACCGATTCGAGATCTGACATTACACCAATCGATGACTACTTTCCTGATGAATCTTTATTTTCTGTCTCTACGATGCCTTGGTTTGCTAATATTGTTAATTTTCTTGTTTCAGGACAATTGCCAGCTCATTGGAGTACCCAAGACAAAAGAAAGTTCTTGAACGAAGTGAAGAACTTTTATTGGGATGACCCTTATTTATTCAAATATTGTCCTGATCAAATATTTCGAAGATGCATTCCTGACAATGAGGTAAGTAGTGTCATTAAATTTTGTCATTCTGAGGCATGTGGGGGTCATTTCTCATCAAGAAAGACAACTGCAAAAATCTTACAAAGTGGATTTTACTGGCCCACCATGTTCAAAGACTCACATGCATTCTGTAAGATTTGTGAAAATTGTCAAAAGTTGGGATCTATTTCGAAACGTCACATGATGCCTTTAAACCCTATTCTTGTCATTGAGATCTTTGATTGTTGGGGTATAGATTTCATGGGTCCATTTCCTCCATCATTTGGTTTCTTGTACATATTGGTCGCAGTAGATTATGTTTCAAAATGGATAGAGGCAATTCCAAGTCGAACCAATGATCACAAAATAGTGATAAAGTTTTTGAAAGAAAACATTTTAAGTCGATTTGGAATCCCTCGAGCCATGATAAGTGACGGTGGAACACACTTTTGCAACAAACCATTTGAGTCTTTAATGAAGAAATATGGAATCACACATAAAGTTGCAACCCCTTATCACCCTCAGACAAGTGGACAAGTAGAGCTTGCTAATAGGGAGCTCAAACAGATCTTGGAGAAAACAGTGAACCCTAATAGGAAAGACTGGTCTTTAAGACTTAATGATGCACTTTGGGCTTATCGAACTGCTTATAAAACATCATTAGGTATGTCACCTTATAGACTAGTCTATGGAAAACCTTGTCACTTGCCTGTGGAAATTGAACATAAAGCTTATTGGGCTATTAAAGCTTTCAATTCAAGCCTTGATGATGCTAGTCAGCTGCGAAAATTGCAAATAAATGAGCTTGAGGAAATAAGAAATGATGCATATGACAATTCAAAAATTCATAAAGCAAGAATTAAAGAGTTTCATGACAAGAAAATACTGAGAAAAACATTCAATGTTGGTCAAAAAGTCTTGCTTTATAATTCTCGACTCCATTTATTTCCTGGAAAACTAAGAACAAGATGGAGCGGTCCTTTTATTGTGAAACATGTGTATCCATATGGGGCCTGTGATATTGAGAATCCAAAGAATGGCAATGTTTTCAAGGTAAATGGGCATCGTTTGAAAGTTTATTTTGATAATTTTTCGGTTGAAAATGACTCTATTGAATTGAGTGATCCTGTATATAAAGATTGATTCTTTTTCTCACATTGTTTTGTGTTTTGTTGTTTTGCTAGTCTCTCTTTCACCCCGGTCAAATGGCGGATAACGGTACTCCGTGACTTAAGTCGGTTCTTTCAGTTTCCCAAATAACTGATATCTGTATATGTTTGTATAATTCTTAGCTCTTTCTTCCTTCTTTGAATCGCTTCTCTAATTCTCTTTTGAAAATGGACACCACTCTTGAAAAGTTGAAAAGGTATTTTCCCGCTTTGCCTCCAAATGCGATTAATAAAATTTACCGTGCTAGGTGTGCAAGATTGAGGTTGTTAATGAATCATGGAATTCCTGAAGATATCCGTTGGTTAATTGAAGCAAAGGTTCGATTATCAGGTGAGTCATTCAATTCTTTCATTTCACACATGCCTGGAACAGGTAAAAGCACTTTTGCAAAGAAACGTCGTGCAAAACGACTGAAAGTCTGTCACAGATGTGCCAGATGGACTTGTAATGCAACATGTCGTTCTTTAGGAATGATATCTGTAAACCGTGAAGATAAGATACAATTCATTAAGGATGGCCTGAGTAAGGGGTCTTTAGATAATCTTTTGTTGACCCTTGAGACGCATCCTAGTGGAGATGTACATCGTGTAATTCATGATTTATGGCCACAATTCCATAAAGAACATGCTCGACTTAGTCTTGGGAATCTGACTAAAAAAGACCCTGTTTGCCAGTTTTTAAGAAAACTGGATGGGAAGCCTATCCCCGACCCATAGAGGGCGTTTAAGCCGTTCTTGGACGTAAAACCAAGGGAAGATGTGAGCCACAATCACAACTACCTGTACATACATGCTTTTTCAAAATAAATAATTAATAAAGAGAGAGAGAGAGAGAGAGTTTGTGAGACTACAACTAGCCTACATATAGGTGGTATGATTGCATTTTCACTTTTTCATCTATAAATTCTTCTCTTCCTTCCCTTCATTTCTACTCATCCCATATATTCATCAAATATAGAAGTGTGTAGAAATGGCAGGTTCCTCAAGTCATCATATAAAAATATTTGTGTTTTCGGTGGATCCAGTTCTGGGAAAGAAAAAGAGTTTTTAGAATCAGCAAATCATCTTGGTCGGTACTAGCTGAGAGAAAGATTCATTTAGTGTATGGGGGAGGTAGCCTTGGGTTAATGGGAGGTGTGACAATGGCTGCATTTTTGGGAGGCAGTCAAGTTTTGGGGTTGTCCCAAAGCTTTAGCAAATGGGGACATCATTGGAAAAACAATTGGAGAAGAACTACAGGTCCCAACAATGTCTGATCGACTGAATATCATGTTTAACCATGCTGATGCCTTCATTGCCTTACCAGGTGGTCTGGGCACATGGAAGAGATCTTTCATATTTCATCTTGGGCCCAACGGCACATTCACCATAAACCTATAGGTTTGTTAAACGTTAATGGTTTTTATGATAAGTTGCTGTCTTTCCTTGATCAAGCTGTGGAACAGGAATTTCTAACATCTTCGGCACGACAAATCATAATCTCTGCTGCTACTGCTGAACAATTGATTGACCAACTACAATCTTTCATCCCTCTCATTGATCCCTGCATGAGTCGCCTAGATTGGTCAACTAAGGAAAGCCGTAAAAAGCTTAGATTAGATTTGAGCCTTCATCTGTGAAAACTTGTGTCTTTTGGTTTTATTAATAGCATATTATTTTGTTTTGTTACTTCTTATGTTTGTTTAAGTGTATTTCAGGTTTGTCATTGTTCGCTGTTTCAGGTGATGTCTTCTATACTCTATCTTTCTACCTTCGAACATTGAGGACAATGTCTCGTTTTGGTGGGGGGGAGAGGGTAGTACTTCAAAAAAAAAAAAAAAAAAAAAAAAAAAAAAAAAAAAAAAAAAACTAACTTGCTAACTGTTTTTGCTATTATTAAAACCATTTGACAAAATTGTTATTAGGATGGCAGAGTATGGAATCAATTTTATTGACTCTAGAGACGCATCTTAGTAAGTTTTCATTACCAGGTCTATCATAATACTTCTTGAAATATTCAGGTTTACAAACTCTCACATTGTTATCACTTGATTCTGCTCATATACTCATTTAACAAGTATTATTAAACTTTCATTTTCACACACACACTTTAACATATGATTGTGGGTTGCACATTGGATTATTACATTAATTATGTTCTTTTGTTGAAGGTAACAACTAAGGGAAAAGGATAGTATATAATTTCAAAAAAAAAAAAAAAAAAAAAAAAAAAAAAAGATAGTATTGATGATAATAAAACGTGGATAAGTTTGGTTTCGTAGCCTCCCTAACCTAAGCAATTAAGCCCGAAGGGGTGTTTTAACACCTAATACCCTAAAGTCAACTGACTTGGGAGCTATTGGCCCAAAGCTTGTTACATGGGTTAAGGAGAAAAGCTTAAGGGAATCAAACATTGCACTATCTACGTATCAGTATCTGCAACCCGAGTTGTTAAGCTCGTAGGGGTGTCTCAACACCTAATGCCCTAAGATCAACTGGTCTGGGAGTCATTAGCCTAAAACTTTGTACACGGGTTAAAGATACATTGTGTTTTAAGTTGTATGTGTATATAAATAAAAAGAAAAAAAAAAGAAAAAAAAAAGAAGAAGAAGAAAAAAATAATAATCCCAACCCAAGGAAGTTCACCTTAAACATTTGAACATAATATTGTTTTCTTCCAACAAAAGCCCCATCATCTATTTTT
>CM055363.1:17921297-17959929 GCA_029228515.1 Populus alba x Populus x berolinensis | reverse complement strand
GCGAAACGCTTTGACTCGGTGAGTTTCGCGGCATTCCGATTCGATGCCCGGTTTGCGAAATTCAGTTGCCTTTGAATTTCGGGTGATCCCTCTTGAGCAATGTATGCTTCTGCTACTTGTTCTACATCAGACTTCCTTCCGCAAACGGCGAAACGCTTTGACTCGTGAGTTTCGCGGCATTCCGACTTCGATGCCCCGGTTGCCGAAATTCAGTTGCCTTTGAATTTCGGGTGATCCCTCTTGAGCATGTATGCTTCTGCTACTTGTTCTACATCAGACTTCCTTCCGCAAACGGCGAAACGCTTTTCTGGTGAGTTTCGCGGCATTCCGACTTCGATTGCCCCGGTTGCCGAAATCTCAGTTTGCCTTTGAATTTCTGGCATTGCCTCTTAAGCATCTAGGCTTCTGATACTTGTTCTGCATCACACTTCTTCCATCTTAAACTTCGGTAGCGCTTTGATACTGGTGAGTTTCGCGGCATTCCGACTTCGATGCCCCGGTTGCCGAAATTCAGTTTTATTTGGAATTTCGGAGTGATCCTCCGTGAGCATGTATGCTTCTGTTTAGTTGTTCTACATCAAACTTCCTTCCTTAATACAGCAAAACGCTTTGTCTCGGTGTTTTCCGCGGGACATTCCGACTTCGATGCCCCGGAGGTGCCGAAATTAAGTTGCCTTTGATTTTCGGGTGATCCCTCTTGAGCATGTATGCTTCTGCTACTTGTTCTATCATCAAACTTCCTTCCTTAAACGCAAATCGCTTTTGTCTCGGTGAGTTTTTTTTTTCCGCGCATTCCGACTTCGATGCCCGGGTTGCCGAAATTCAGTTTTCTTTGAATTTTGGTGATCCCTCTTGAAGCAAGTATGCTTCTGCTACTTGTTATACATCAAAACTTCCTTCATTACACAACGGAAACGCTTTGACTCGGCGAGTTTCGCGGCATTCCGACTTCAAAGCCCGGTTGACGAAATTAAGTATGCCTTTTAATTTCGGGTGATCCATCTTGAGCATGTATGCTTCTGCTTCTTGTTCGGCATCACACTTCTTCCTTAAAAACGGCGAAAACGCTTTGGAACACGGTAAAGTTTCGCGGCATTCCGACTTCGATGGGGCCCCCCGGGTATGCCGAAAATTCATGTTTTCTTTGAATGCGGGTGATCCCTCTTGGGCATGTATGCTTCTGCTACTTGTTCTATCATCAAAACTTACTTCCTTAAAACATGCGAAACGCTTTGACTCGGTGAGTTTCGCGGCATTCCGACTTCGATGCCGGTTGCCGAAATTCAGTTGCCTTTGAATTTCGGGTGATCCCTCTTGAGCATGTATGCTTGCTACTTGTTACATCAGACACTTCCTTCCGCAAACGGCGAAACGCTTTGACTCTGTGAGTTTCGCGGCATTCCGACTTCGATGCCCGGTTGCCGAAATTCAGTTGCCTTTGAATTTCGGGTGATCCCTCTTGAGCATGTATGCTTCTGCTACTTGTTCTACATCAGACTTCCTTCCGAAAACGGCGAAACGCTTTGACTCGGTGAGTTTCGCGGCATTCCGACTTCGATGCCCCGGTTGCCGAAATTCAGTTGCCTTTGAATTTCGGGTGATCCCTCTTGAGCATGTATGCTTCTGCTACTTGTTCTACATCAGACTTCCTTCCGCAAACGGCGAAACGCTTTGACTCGGTGAGTTTCGCGGCATTCCGACTTCGATGCCCCGTTGCCGAAATTCAGTTGCCTTTGAATTTCGGGTGATCCCTCTTGAGCATGTATGCTTCTGCTACTTGTTCTACATCAGACTTCCTTCCGCAAACGGCGAAACGCTTTGACTCGGTGAGTTTCGCGGCATTCCGACTTCGATGCCCCGGTTGCCGAAATTCAGTTGCCTTTGAATTTCGGGTGATCCCTCTTGAGCATGTATGCTTCTGCTACTTGTTCTACATCAGACTTCCTTCCGCAAACGGCGAAACGCTTTGACTCGGTGAGTTTCGCGGCATTCCGACTTCGATGCCCGGTTGCCGAAATTCAGTTGCCTTTGAATTTCGGGTGATCCCTCTTGAGCATGTATGCTTCTGCTACTTGTTCTACATCAGACTTTCTTCCGCAAACGGCGAAACGCTTTGACTCGGTGAGTTTCGCGGCATTCCGACTTCGATGCCCGGTTGCCGAAATTCAGTTGCCTTTGAATTTCGGGTGATCCCTCTTGAGCATGTATGCTTCTGCTACTTGTTCTACATCAGACTTCCTTCCGCAAACGGCGAAACGCTTTGACTCGGTGAGTTTCGCGGCATTCCGACTTCGATGCCCGGTTGCCGAAATTCAGTTGCCTTTGAATTTCGGGTGATCCCTCTTGAGCATGTATGCTTCTGCTACTTGTTCTACATCAGACTTCCTTCCGCAAACGCGAAACGCTTTGACTCGGTGAGTTTCGCGGCATTCCGACTTCGATGCCCCGGTTGCCGAAATTCAGTTGCCTTTGAATTTCGGGTGATCCCTCTTGAGCATGTATGCTTCTGCTACTTGTTCTACATCAGACTTCCTTCCGCAAACGGCGAAACGCTTTGACTCGGTGAGTTTCGCGGCATTCCGACTTCGATGCCCGGTTGCCGAAATTCAGTTGCCTTTGAATTTCGGGTGATCCCTCTTGAGCATGTATGCTTCTGCTACTTGTTCTACATCAGACTTCTTCCGCAAACGGCGAAACGCTTTGACTCGGTGAGTTTCGCGGCATTCCGACTTCGATGCCCCGGTTGCCGAAATTCAGTTGCCTTTGAATTTCGGGTGATCCCTCTTGAGCATGTATGCTTCTGCTACTTGTTCTACATCAGACTTCTTCCGCAAACGGCGAAACGCTTTGACTCGGTGAGTTTCGCGGCATTCCGACTTCGATGCCCCGGTTGCCGAAATTCAGTTGCCTTTGAATTTCGGGTGATCCCTCTTGAGCATGTATGCTTCTGCTACTTGTTCTACATCAGACTTCCTTCCGCAAACGGCGAAACGCTTTGACTCGGTGAGTTTCGCGGCATTCCGACTTCGATGCCCGGTTGCCGAAATTCAGTTGCCTTTGAATTTCGGGTGATCCCTCTTGAGCATGTATGCTTCTGCTACTTGTTCTACATCAGACTTCCTTCCGCAAACGGCGAAACGCTTTGACTCGGTGAGTTTCGCGGCATTCCGACTTCGATGCCCCGGTTGCCGAAATTCAGTTGCCTTTGAATTTCGGGTGATCCCTCTTGAGCATGTATGCTTCTGCTACTTGTTCTACATCAGACTTCCTTCCGCAAACGGCGAAACGCTTTGACTCGGTGAGTTTCGCGGCATTCCGACTTCGATGCCCGGTTGCCGAAATTCAGTTGCCTTTGAATTTCGGGTGATCCCTCTTGAGCATGTATGCTTCTGCTACTTGTTCTACATCAGACTTCCTTCCGCAAACGGCGAAACGCTTTGACTCGGTGAGTTTCGCGGCATTCCGACTTCGATGCCCCGGTTGCCGAAATTCAGTTGCCTTTGAATTTCGGGTGATCCCTCTTGAGCATGTATGCTTCTGCTACTTGTTCTACATCAGACTTCTTCCGCAAACGGCGAAACGCTTTGACTCGGTGAGTTTCGCGGCATTCCGACTTCGATGCCCCGGTTGCCGAAATTCAGTTGCCTTTGAATTTCGGGTGATCCCTCTTGAGCATGTATGCTTCTGCTACTTGTTCTACATCAGACTTCCTTCCGCAAACGGCGAAACGCTTTGACTCGGTGAGTTTCGCGGCATTCCGACTTCGATGCCCCGGTTGCCGAAATTCAGTTGCCTTTGAATTTCGGGTGATCCCTCTTGAGCATGTATGCTTCTGCTACTTGTTCTACATCAGACTTCTTCCGCAAACGGCGAAACGCTTTGACTCGGTGAGTTTCGCGGCATTCCGACTTCGATGCCCCGGTTGCCGAAATTCAGTTGCCTTTGAATTTCGGGTGATCCCTCTTGAGCATGTATGCTTCTGCTACTTGTTCTACATCAGACTTCTTCCGCAAACGGCGAAACGCTTTGACTCGGTGAGTTTCGCGGCATTCCGACTTCGATGCCCCGGTTGCCGAAATTCAGTTGCCTTTGAATTTCGGGTGATCCCTCTTGAGCATGTATGCTTCTGCTACTTGTTCTACATCAGACTTCTTCCGCAAACGGCGAAACGCTTTGACTCGGTGAGTTTCGCGGCATTCCGACTTCGATGCCCGGTTGCCGAAATTCAGTTGCCTTTGAATTTCGGGTGATCCCTCTTGAGCATGTATGCTTCTGCTACTTGTTCTACATCAGACTTCTTCCGCAAACGGCGAAACGCTTTGACTCGGTGAGTTTCGCGGCATTCCGACTTCGATGCCCGGTTGCCGAAATTCAGTTGCCTTTGAATTTCGGGTGATCCCTCTTGAGCATGTATGCTTCTGCTACTTGTTCTACATCAGACTTCTTCCGCAAACGGCGAAACGCTTTGACTCGGTGAGTTTCGCGGCATTCCGACTTCGATGCCCGGTTGCCGAAATTCAGTTGCCTTTGAATTTCGGGTGATCCCTCTTGAGCATGTATGCTTCTGCTACTTGTTCTACATCAGACTTCTTCCGCAAACGGCGAAACGCTTTGACTCGGTGAGTTTCGCGGCATTCCGACTTCGATGCCCGGTTGCCGAAATTCAGTTGCCTTTGAATTTCGGGTGATCCCTCTTGAGCATGTATGCTTCTGCTACTTGTTCTACATCAGACTTCTTCCGCAAACGGCGAAACGCTTTGACTCGGTGAGTTTCGCGGCATTCCGACTTCGATGCCCGGTTGCCGAAATTCAGTTGCCTTTGAATTTCGGGTGATCCCTCTTGAGCATGTATGCTTCTGCTACTTGTTCTACATCAGACTTCTTCCGCAAACGGCGAAACGCTTTGACTCGGTGAGTTTCGCGGCATTCCGACTTCGATGCCCCGGTTGCCGAAATTCAGTTGCCTTTGAATTTCGGGTGATCCCTCTTGAGCATGTATGCTTCTGCTACTTGTTCTACATCAGACTTCTTCCGCAAACGGCGAAACGCTTTGACTCGGTGAGTTTCGCGGCATTCCGACTTCGATGCCCCGGTTGCCGAAATTCAGTTGCCTTTGAATTTCGGGTGATCCCTCTTGAGCATGTATGCTTCTGCTACTTGTTCTACATCAGACTTCTTCCGCAAACGGCGAAACGCTTTGACTCGGTGAGTTTCGCGGCATTCCGACTTCGATGCCCGGTTGCCGAAATTCAGTTGCCTTTGAATTTCGGGTGATCCCTCTTGAGCATGTATGCTTCTGCTACTTGTTCTACATCAGACTTCTTCCGCAAACGGCGAAACGCTTTGACTCGGTGAGTTTCGCGGCATTCCGACTTCGATGCCCCGGTTGCCGAAATTCAGTTGCCTTTGAATTTCGGGTGATCCCTCTTGAGCATGTATGCTTCTGCTACTTGTTCTACATCAGACTTCTTCCGCAAACGGCGAAACGCTTTGACTCGGTGAGTTTCGCGGCATTCCGACTTCGATGCCCCGGTTGCCGAAATTCAGTTGCCTTTGAATTTCGGGTGATCCCTCTTGAGCATGTATGCTTCTGCTACTTGTTCTACATCAGACTTCTTCCGCAAACGGCGAAACGCTTTGACTCGGTGAGTTTCGCGGCATTCCGACTTCGATGCCCCGGTTGCCGAAATTCAGTTGCCTTTGAATTTCGGGTGATCCCTCTTGAGCATGTATGCTTCTGCTACTTGTTCTACATCAGACTTCTTCCGCAAACGGCGAAACGCTTTGACTCGGTGAGTTTCGCGGCATTCCGACTTCGATGCCCGGTTGCCGAAATTCAGTTGCCTTTGAATTTCGGGTGATCCCTCTTGAGCATGTATGCTTCTGCTACTTGTTCTACATCAGACTTCTTCCGCAAACGGCGAAACGCTTTGACTCGGTGAGTTTCGCGGCATTCCGACTTCGATGCCCGGTTGCCGAAATTCAGTTGCCTTTGAATTTCGGGTGATCCCTCTTGAGCATGTATGCTTCTGCTACTTGTTCTACATCAGACTTCTTCCGCAAACGGCGAAACGCTTTGACTCGGTGAGTTTCGCGGCATTCCGACTTCGATGCCCCGGTTGCCGAAATTCAGTTGCCTTTGAATTTCGGGTGATCCCTCTTGAGCATGTATGCTTCTGCTACTTGTTCTACATCAGACTTCTTCCGCAAACGGCGAAACGCTTTGACTCGGTGAGTTTCGCGGCATTCCGACTTCGATGCCCGGTTGCCGAAATTCAGTTGCCTTTGAATTTCGGGTGATCCCTCTTGAGCATGTATGCTTCTGCTACTTGTTCTACATCAGACTTCTTCCGCAAACGGCGAAACGCTTTGACTCGGTGAGTTTCGCGGCATTCCGACTTCGATGCCCCGGTTGCCGAAATTCAGTTGCCTTTGAATTTCGGGTGATCCCTCTTGAGCATGTATGCTTCTGCTACTTGTTCTACATCAGACTTCTTCCGCAAACGGCGAAACGCTTTGACTCGGTGAGTTTCGCGGCATTCCGACTTCGATGCCCGGTTGCCGAAATTCAGTTGCCTTTGAATTTCGGGTGATCCCTCTTGAGCATGTATGCTTCTGCTACTTGTTCTACATCAGACTTCTTCCGCAAACGGCGAAACGCTTTGACTCGGTGAGTTTCGCGGCATTCCGACTTCGATGCCCCGGTTGCCGAAATTCAGTTGCCTTTGAATTTCGGGTGATCCCTCTTGAGCATGTATGCTTCTGCTACTTGTTCTACATCAGACTTCTTCCGCAAACGGCGAAACGCTTTGACTCGGTGAGTTTCGCGGCATTCCGACTTCGATGCCCCGGTTGCCGAAATTCAGTTGCCTTTGAATTTCGGGTGATCCCTCTTGAGCATGTATGCTTCTGCTACTTGTTCTACATCAGACTTCTTCCGCAAACGGCGAAACGCTTTGACTCGGTGAGTTTCGCGGCATTCCGACTTCGATGCCCGGTTGCCGAAATTCAGTTGCCTTTGAATTTCGGGTGATCCCTCTTGAGCATGTATGCTTCTGCTACTTGTTCTACATCAGACTTCTTCCGCAAACGGCGAAACGCTTTGACTCGGTGAGTTTCGCGGCATTCCGACTTCGATGCCCCGGTTGCCGAAATTCAGTTGCCTTTGAATTTCGGGTGATCCCTCTTGAGCATGTATGCTTCTGCTACTTGTTCTACATCAGACTTCCTTCCGCAAACGGCGAAACGCTTTGACTCGGTGAGTTTCGCGGCATTCCGACTTCGATGCCCCGGTTGCCGAAATTCAGTTGCCTTTGAATTTCGGGTGATCCCTCTTGAGCATGTATGCTTCTGCTACTTGTTCTACATCAGACTTCTTCCGCAAACGGCGAAACGCTTTGACTCGGTGAGTTTCGCGGCATTCCGACTTCGATGCCCCGGTTGCCGAAATTCAGTTGCCTTTGAATTTCGGGTGATCCCTCTTGAGCATGTATGCTTCTGCTACTTGTTCTACATCAGACTTCTTCCGCAAACGGCGAAACGCTTTGACTCGGTGAGTTTCGCGGCATTCCGACTTCGATGCCCCGGTTGCCGAAATTCAGTTGCCTTTGAATTTCGGGTGATCCCTCTTGAGCATGTATGCTTCTGCTACTTGTTCTACATCAGACTTCTTCCGCAAACGGCGAAACGCTTTGACTCGGTGAGTTTCGCGGCATTCCGACTTCGATGCCCCGGTTGCCGAAATTCAGTTGCCTTTGAATTTCGGGTGATCCCTCTTGAGCATGTATGCTTCTGCTACTTGTTCTACATCAGACTTCTTCCGCAAACGGCGAAACGCTTTGACTCGGTGAGTTTCGCGGCATTCCGACTTCGATGCCCCGGTTGCCGAAATTCAGTTGCCTTTGAATTTCGGGTGATCCCTCTTGAGCATGTATGCTTCTGCTACTTGTTCTACATCAGACTTCTTCCGCAAACGGCGAAACGCTTTGACTCGGTGAGTTTCGCGGCATTCCGACTTCGATGCCCCGGTTGCCGAAATTCAGTTGCCTTTGAATTTCGGGTGATCCCTCTTGAGCATGTATGCTTCTGCTACTTGTTCTACATCAGACTTCTTCCGCAAACGGCGAAACGCTTTGACTCGGTGAGTTTCGCGGCATTCCGACTTCGATGCCCCGGTTGCCGAAATTCAGTTGCCTTTGAATTTCGGGTGATCCCTCTTGAGCATGTATGCTTCTGCTACTTGTTCTACATCAGACTTCTTCCGCAAACGGCGAAACGCTTTGACTCGGTGAGTTTCGCGGCATTCCGACTTCGATGCCCCGGTTGCCGAAATTCAGTTGCCTTTGAATTTCGGGTGATCCCTCTTGAGCATGTATGCTTCTGCTACTTGTTCTACATCAGACTTCTTCCGCAAACGGCGAAACGCTTTGACTCGGTGAGTTTCGCGGCATTCCGACTTCGATGCCCCGGTTGCCGAAATTCAGTTGCCTTTGAATTTCGGGTGATCCCTCTTGAGCATGTATGCTTCTGCTACTTGTTCTACATCAGACTTCTTCCGCAAACGGCGAAACGCTTTGACTCGGTGAGTTTCGCGGCATTCCGACTTCGATGCCCCGGTTGCCGAAATTCAGTTGCCTTTGAATTTCGGGTGATCCCTCTTGAGCATGTATGCTTCTGCTACTTGTTCTACATCAGACTTCTTCCGCAAACGGCGAAACGCTTTGACTCGGTGAGTTTCGCGGCATTCCGACTTCGATGCCCGGTTGCCGAAATTCAGTTGCCTTTGAATTTCGGGTGATCCCTCTTGAGCATGTATGCTTCTGCTACTTGTTCTACATCAGACTTCTTCCGCAAACGGCGAAACGCTTTGACTCGGTGAGTTTCGCGGCATTCCGACTTCGATGCCCCGGTTGCCGAAATTCAGTTGCCTTTGAATTTCGGGTGATCCCTCTTGAGCATGTATGCTTCTGCTACTTGTTCTACATCAGACTTCTTCCGCAAACGGCGAAACGCTTTGACTCGGTGAGTTTCGCGGCATTCCGACTTCGATGCCCCGGTTGCCGAAATTCAGTTGCCTTTGAATTTCGGGTGATCCCTCTTGAGCATGTATGCTTCTGCTACTTGTTCTACATCAGACTTCTTCCGCAAACGGCGAAACGCTTTGACTCGGTGAGTTTCGCGGCATTCCGACTTCGATGCCCCGGTTGCCGAAATTCAGTTGCCTTTGAATTTCGGGTGATCCCTCTTGAGCATGTATGCTTCTGCTACTTGTTCTACATCAGACTTCTTCCGCAAACGGCGAAACGCTTTGACTCGGTGAGTTTCGCGGCATTCCGACTTCGATGCCCCGGTTGCCGAAATTCAGTTGCCTTTGAATTTCGGGTGATCCCTCTTGAGCATGTATGCTTCTGCTACTTGTTCTACATCAGACTTCCTTCGGCGAAACGCTTTGACTCGGTGAGTTTCGCGGCATTCCGACTTCGATGCCCCGGTTGCCGAAATTCAGTTGCCTTTGAATTTCGGGTGATCCCTCTTGAGCATGTATGCTTCTGCTACTTGTTCTACATCAGACTTCTTCCGCAAACGGCGAAACGCTTTGACTCGGTGAGTTTCGCGGCATTCCGACTTCGATGCCCCGGTTGCCGAAATTCAGTTGCCTTTGAATTTCGGGTGATCCCTCTTGAGCATGTATGCTTCTGCTACTTGTTCTACATCAGACTTCTTCCGCAAACGGCGAAACGCTTTGACTCGGTGAGTTTCGCGGCATTCCGACTTCGATGCCCCGGTTGCCGAAATTCAGTTGCCTTTGAATTTCGGGTGATCCCTCTTGAGCATGTATGCTTCTGCTACTTGTTCTACATCAGACTTCTTCCGCAAACGGCGAAACGCTTTGACTCGGTGAGTTTCGCGGCATTCCGACTTCGATGCCCGGTTGCCGAAATTCAGTTGCCTTTGAATTTCGGGTGATCCCTCTTGAGCATGTATGCTTCTGCTACTTGTTCTACATCAGACTTCTTCCGCAAACGGCGAAACGCTTTGACTCGGTGAGTTTCGCGGCATTCCGACTTCGATGCCCCGGTTGCCGAAATTCAGTTGCCTTTGAATTTCGGGTGATCCCTCTTGAGCATGTATGCTTCTGCTACTTGTTCTACATCAGACTTCTTCCGCAAACGGCGAAACGCTTTGACTCGGTGAGTTTCGCGGCATTCCGACTTCGATGCCCCGGTTGCCGAAATTCAGTTGCCTTTGAATTTCGGGTGATCCCTCTTGAGCATGTATGCTTCTGCTACTTGTTCTACATCAGACTTCTTCCGCAAACGGCGAAACGCTTTGACTCGGTGAGTTTCGCGGCATTCCGACTTCGATGCCCCGGTTGCCGAAATTCAGTTGCCTTTGAATTTCGGGTGATCCCTCTTGAGCATGTATGCTTCTGCTACTTGTTCTACATCAGACTTCTTCCGCAAACGGCGAAACGCTTTGACTCGGTGAGTTTCGCGGCATTCCGACTTCGATGCCCCGGTTGCCGAAATTCAGTTGCCTTTGAATTTCGGGTGATCCCTCTTGAGCATGTATGCTTCTGCTACTTGTTCTACATCAGACTTCTTCCGCAAACGGCGAAACGCTTTGACTCGGTGAGTTTCGCGGCATTCCGACTTCGATGCCCCGGTTGCCGAAATTCAGTTGCCTTTGAATTTCGGGTGATCCCTCTTGAGCATGTATGCTTCTGCTACTTGTTCTACATCAGACTTCTTCCGCAAACGGCGAAACGCTTTGACTCGGTGAGTTTCGCGGCATTCCGACTTCGATGCCCCGGTTGCCGAAATTCAGTTGCCTTTGAATTTCGGGTGATCCCTCTTGAGCATGTATGCTTCTGCTACTTGTTCTACATCAGACTTCTTCCGCAAACGGCGAAACGCTTTGACTCGGTGAGTTTCGCGGCATTCCGACTTCGATGCCCCGGTTGCCGAAATTCAGTTGCCTTTGAATTTCGGGTGATCCCTCTTGAGCATGTATGCTTCTGCTACTTGTTCTACATCAGACTTCTTCCGCAAACGGCGAAACGCTTTGACTCGGTGAGTTTCGCGGCATTCCGACTTCGATGCCCCGGTTGCCGAAATTCAGTTGCCTTTGAATTTCGGGTGATCCCTCTTGAGCATGTATGCTTCTGCTACTTGTTCTACATCAGACTTCTTCCGCAAACGGCGAAACGCTTTGACTCGGTGAGTTTCGCGGCATTCCGACTTCGATGCCCCGGTTGCCGAAATTCAGTTGCCTTTGAATTTCGGGTGATCCCTCTTGAGCATGTATGCTTCTGCTACTTGTTCTACATCAGACTTCTTCCGCAAACGGCGAAACGCTTTGACTCGGTGAGTTTCGCGGCATTCCGACTTCGATGCCCCGGTTGCCGAAATTCAGTTGCCTTTGAATTTCGGGTGATCCCTCTTGAGCATGTATGCTTCTGCTACTTGTTCTACATCAGACTTCTTCCGCAAACGGCGAAACGCTTTGACTCGGTGAGTTTCGCGGCATTCCGACTTCGATGCCCCGGTTGCCGAAATTCAGTTGCCTTTGAATTTCGGGTGATCCCTCTTGAGCATGTATGCTTCTGCTACTTGTTCTACATCAGACTTCTTCCGCAAACGGCGAAACGCTTTGACTCGGTGAGTTTCGCGGCATTCCGACTTCGATGCCCCGGTTGCCGAAATTCAGTTGCCTTTGAATTTCGGGTGATCCCTCTTGAGCATGTATGCTTCTGCTACTTGTTCTACATCAGACTTCTTCCGCAAACGGCGAAACGCTTTGACTCGGTGAGTTTCGCGGCATTCCGACTTCGATGCCCCGGTTGCCGAAATTCAGTTGCCTTTGAATTTCGGGTGATCCCTCTTGAGCATGTATGCTTCTGCTACTTGTTCTACATCAGACTTCTTCCGCAAACGGCGAAACGCTTTGACTCGGTGAGTTTCGCGGCATTCCGACTTCGATGCCCCGGTTGCCGAAATTCAGTTGCCTTTGAATTTCGGGTGATCCCTCTTGAGCATGTATGCTTCTGCTACTTGTTCTACATCAGACTTCTTCCGCAAACGGCGAAACGCTTTGACTCGGTGAGTTTCGCGGCATTCCGACTTCGATGCCCCGGTTGCCGAAATTCAGTTGCCTTTGAATTTCGGGTGATCCCTCTTGAGCATGTATGCTTCTGCTACTTGTTCTACATCAGACTTCTTCCGCAAACGGCGAAACGCTTTGACTCGGTGAGTTTCGCGGCATTCCGACTTCGATGCCCCGGTTGCCGAAATTCAGTTGCCTTTGAATTTCGGGTGATCCCTCTTGAGCATGTATGCTTCTGCTACTTGTTCTACATCAGACTTCTTCCGCAAACGGCGAAACGCTTTGACTCGGTGAGTTTCGCGGCATTCCGACTTCGATGCCCCGGTTGCCGAAATTCAGTTGCCTTTGAATTTCGGGTGATCCCTCTTGAGCATGTATGCTTCTGCTACTTGTTCTACATCAGACTTCTTCCGCAAACGGCGAAACGCTTTGACTCGGTGAGTTTCGCGGCATTCCGACTTCGATGCCCGGTTGCCGAAATTCAGTTGCCTTTGAATTTCGGGTGATCCCTCTTGAGCATGTATGCTTCTGCTACTTGTTCTACATCAGACTTCTTCCGCAAACGGCGAAACGCTTTGACTCGGTGAGTTTCGCGGCATTCCGACTTCGATGCCCCGGTTGCCGAAATTCAGTTGCCTTTGAATTTCGGGTGATCCCTCTTGAGCATGTATGCTTCTGCTACTTGTTCTACATCAGACTTCTTCCGCAAACGGCGAAACGCTTTGACTCGGTGAGTTTCGCGGCATTCCGACTTCGATGCCCCGGTTGCCGAAATTCAGTTGCCTTTGAATTTCGGGTGATCCCTCTTGAGCATGTATGCTTCTGCTACTTGTTCTACATCAGACTTCTTCCGCAAACGGCGAAACGCTTTGACTCGGTGAGTTTCGCGGCATTCCGACTTCGATGCCCCGGTTGCCGAAATTCAGTTGCCTTTGAATTTCGGGTGATCCCTCTTGAGCATGTATGCTTCTGCTACTTGTTCTACATCAGACTTCTTCCGCAAACGGCGAAACGCTTTGACTCGGTGAGTTTCGCGGCATTCCGACTTCGATGCCCCGGTTGCCGAAATTCAGTTGCCTTTGAATTTCGGGTGATCCCTCTTGAGCATGTATGCTTCTGCTACTTGTTCTACATCAGACTTCTTCCGCAAACGGCGAAACGCTTTGACTCGGTGAGTTTCGCGGCATTCCGACTTCGATGCCCCGGTTGCCGAAATTCAGTTGCCTTTGAATTTCGGGTGATCCCTCTTGAGCATGTATGCTTCTGCTACTTGTTCTACATCAGACTTCTTCCGCAAACGGCGAAACGCTTTGACTCGGTGAGTTTCGCGGCATTCCGACTTCGATGCCCCGGTTGCCGAAATTCAGTTGCCTTTGAATTTCGGGTGATCCCTCTTGAGCATGTATGCTTCTGCTACTTGTTCTACATCAGACTTCTTCCGCAAACGGCGAAACGCTTTGACTCGGTGAGTTTCGCGGCATTCCGACTTCGATGCCCCGGTTGCCGAAATTCAGTTGCCTTTGAATTTCGGGTGATCCCTCTTGAGCATGTATGCTTCTGCTACTTGTTCTACATCAGACTTCTTCCGCAAACGGCGAAACGCTTTGACTCGGTGAGTTTCGCGGCATTCCGACTTCGATGCCCCGGTTGCCGAAATTCAGTTGCCTTTGAATTTCGGGTGATCCCTCTTGAGCATGTATGCTTCTGCTACTTGTTCTACATCAGACTTCTTCCGCAAACGGCGAAACGCTTTGACTCGGTGAGTTTCGCGGCATTCCGACTTCGATGCCCCGGTTGCCGAAATTCAGTTGCCTTTGAATTTCGGGTGATCCCTCTTGAGCATGTATGCTTCTGCTACTTGTTCTACATCAGACTTCTTCCGCAAACGGCGAAACGCTTTGACTCGGTGAGTTTCGCGGCATTCCGACTTCGATGCCCCGGTTGCCGAAATTCAGTTGCCTTTGAATTTCGGGTGATCCCTCTTGAGCATGTATGCTTCTGCTACTTGTTCTACATCAGACTTCTTCCGCAAACGGCGAAACGCTTTGACTCGGTGAGTTTCGCGGCATTCCGACTTCGATGCCCCGGTTGCCGAAATTCAGTTGCCTTTGAATTTCGGGTGATCCCTCTTGAGCATGTATGCTTCTGCTACTTGTTCTACATCAGACTTCTTCCGCAAACGGCGAAACGCTTTGACTCGGTGAGTTTCGCGGCATTCCGACTTCGATGCCCCGGTTGCCGAAATTCAGTTGCCTTTGAATTTCGGGTGATCCCTCTTGAGCATGTATGCTTCTGCTACTTGTTCTACATCAGACTTCTTCCGCAAACGGCGAAACGCTTTGACTCGGTGAGTTTCGCGGCATTCCGACTTCGATGCCCCGGTTGCCGAAATTCAGTTGCCTTTGAATTTCGGGTGATCCCTCTTGAGCATGTATGCTTCTGCTACTTGTTCTACATCAGACTTCTTCCGCAAACGGCGAAACGCTTTGACTCGGTGAGTTTCGCGGCATTCCGACTTCGATGCCCCGGTTGCCGAAATTCAGTTGCCTTTGAATTTCGGGTGATCCCTCTTGAGCATGTATGCTTCTGCTACTTGTTCTACATCAGACTTCTTCCGCAAACGGCGAAACGCTTTGACTCGGTGAGTTTCGCGGCATTCCGACTTCGATGCCCCGGTTGCCGAAATTCAGTTGCCTTTGAATTTCGGGTGATCCCTCTTGAGCATGTATGCTTCTGCTACTTGTTCTACATCAGACTTCTTCCGCAAACGGCGAAACGCTTTGACTCGGTGAGTTTCGCGGCATTCCGACTTCGATGCCCCGGTTGCCGAAATTCAGTTGCCTTTGAATTTCGGGTGATCCCTCTTGAGCATGTATGCTTCTGCTACTTGTTCTACATCAGACTTCTTCCGCAAACGGCGAAACGCTTTGACTCGGTGAGTTTCGCGGCATTCCGACTTCGATGCCCCGGTTGCCGAAATTCAGTTGCCTTTGAATTTCGGGTGATCCCTCTTGAGCATGTATGCTTCTGCTACTTGTTCTACATCAGACTTCTTCCGCAAACGGCGAAACGCTTTGACTCGGTGAGTTTCGCGGCATTCCGACTTCGATGCCCCGGTTGCCGAAATTCAGTTGCCTTTGAATTTCGGGTGATCCCTCTTGAGCATGTATGCTTCTGCTACTTGTTCTACATCAGACTTCTTCCGCAAACGGCGAAACGCTTTGACTCGGTGAGTTTCGCGGCATTCCGACTTCGATGCCCCGGTTGCCGAAATTCAGTTGCCTTTGAATTTCGGGTGATCCCTCTTGAGCATGTATGCTTCTGCTACTTGTTCTACATCAGACTTCTTCCGCAAACGGCGAAACGCTTTGACTCGGTGAGTTTCGCGGCATTCCGACTTCGATGCCCCGGTTGCCGAAATTCAGTTGCCTTTGAATTTCGGGTGATCCCTCTTGAGCATGTATGCTTCTGCTACTTGTTCTACATCAGACTTCTTCCGCAAACGGCGAAACGCTTTGACTCGGTGAGTTTCGCGGCATTCCGACTTCGATGCCCCGGTTGCCGAAATTCAGTTGCCTTTGAATTTCGGGTGATCCCTCTTGAGCATGTATGCTTCTGCTACTTGTTCTACATCAGACTTCTTCCGCAAACGGCGAAACGCTTTGACTCGGTGAGTTTCGCGGCATTCCGACTTCGATGCCCCGGTTGCCGAAATTCAGTTGCCTTTGAATTTCGGGTGATCCCTCTTGAGCATGTATGCTTCTGCTACTTGTTCTACATCAGACTTCTTCCGCAAACGGCGAAACGCTTTGACTCGGTGAGTTTCGCGGCATTCCGACTTCGATGCCCCGGTTGCCGAAATTCAGTTGCCTTTGAATTTCGGGTGATCCCTCTTGAGCATGTATGCTTCTGCTACTTGTTCTACATCAGACTTCTTCCGCAAACGGCGAAACGCTTTGACTCGGTGAGTTTCGCGGCATTCCGACTTCGATGCCCCGGTTGCCGAAATTCAGTTGCCTTTGAATTTCGGGTGATCCCTCTTGAGCATGTATGCTTCTGCTACTTGTTCTACATCAGACTTCTTCCGCAAACGGCGAAACGCTTTGACTCGGTGAGTTTCGCGGCATTCCGACTTCGATGCCCCGGTTGCCGAAATTCAGTTGCCTTTGAATTTCGGGTGATCCCTCTTGAGCATGTATGCTTCTGCTACTTGTTCTACATCAGACTTCTTCCGCAAACGGCGAAACGCTTTGACTCGGTGAGTTTCGCGGCATTCCGACTTCGATGCCCCGGTTGCCGAAATTCAGTTGCCTTTGAATTTCGGGTGATCCCTCTTGAGCATGTATGCTTCTGCTACTTGTTCTACATCAGACTTCTTCCGCAAACGGCGAAACGCTTTGACTCGGTGAGTTTCGCGGCATTCCGACTTCGATGCCCCGGTTGCCGAAATTCAGTTGCCTTTGAATTTCGGGTGATCCCTCTTGAGCATGTATGCTTCTGCTACTTGTTCTACATCAGACTTCTTCCGCAAACGGCGAAACGCTTTGACTCGGTGAGTTTCGCGGCATTCCGACTTCGATGCCCCGGTTGCCGAAATTCAGTTGCCTTTGAATTTCGGGTGATCCCTCTTGAGCATGTATGCTTCTGCTACTTGTTCTACATCAGACTTCTTCCGCAAACGGCGAAACGCTTTGACTCGGTGAGTTTCGCGGCATTCCGACTTCGATGCCCCGGTTGCCGAAATTCAGTTGCCTTTGAATTTCGGGTGATCCCTCTTGAGCATGTATGCTTCTGCTACTTGTTCTACATCAGACTTCTTCCGCAAACGGCGAAACGCTTTGACTCGGTGAGTTTCGCGGCATTCCGACTTCGATGCCCCGGTTGCCGAAATTCAGTTGCCTTTGAATTTCGGGTGATCCCTCTTGAGCATGTATGCTTCTGCTACTTGTTCTACATCAGACTTCTTCCGCAAACGGCGAAACGCTTTGACTCGGTGAGTTTCGCGGCATTCCGACTTCGATGCCCCGGTTGCCGAAATTCAGTTGCCTTTGAATTTCGGGTGATCCCTCTTGAGCATGTATGCTTCTGCTACTTGTTCTACATCAGACTTCTTCCGCAAACGGCGAAACGCTTTGACTCGGTGAGTTTCGCGGCATTCCGACTTCGATGCCCCGGTTGCCGAAATTCAGTTGCCTTTGAATTTCGGGTGATCCCTCTTGAGCATGTATGCTTCTGCTACTTGTTCTACATCAGACTTCTTCCGCAAACGGCGAAACGCTTTGACTCGGTGAGTTTCGCGGCATTCCGACTTCGATGCCCCGGTTGCCGAAATTCAGTTGCCTTTGAATTTCGGGTGATCCCTCTTGAGCATGTATGCTTCTGCTACTTGTTCTACATCAGACTTCTTCCGCAAACGGCGAAACGCTTTGACTCGGTGAGTTTCGCGGCATTCCGACTTCGATGCCCCGGTTGCCGAAATTCAGTTGCCTTTGAATTTCGGGTGATCCCTCTTGAGCATGTATGCTTCTGCTACTTGTTCTACATCAGACTTCTTCCGCAAACGGCGAAACGCTTTGACTCGGTGAGTTTCGCGGCATTCCGACTTCGATGCCCCGGTTGCCGAAATTCAGTTGCCTTTGAATTTCGGGTGATCCCTCTTGAGCATGTATGCTTCTGCTACTTGTTCTACATCAGACTTCTTCCGCAAACGGCGAAACGCTTTGACTCGGTGAGTTTCGCGGCATTCCGACTTCGATGCCCCGGTTGCCGAAATTCAGTTGCCTTTGAATTTCGGGTGATCCCTCTTGAGCATGTATGCTTCTGCTACTTGTTCTACATCAGACTTCTTCCGCAAACGGCGAAACGCTTTGACTCGGTGAGTTTCGCGGCATTCCGACTTCGATGCCCCGGTTGCCGAAATTCAGTTGCCTTTGAATTTCGGGTGATCCCTCTTGAGCATGTATGCTTCTGCTACTTGTTCTACATCAGACTTCTTCCGCAAACGGCGAAACGCTTTGACTCGGTGAGTTTCGCGGCATTCCGACTTCGATGCCCCGGTTGCCGAAATTCAGTTGCCTTTGAATTTCGGGTGATCCCTCTTGAGCATGTATGCTTCTGCTACTTGTTCTACATCAGACTTCTTCCGCAAACGGCGAAACGCTTTGACTCGGTGAGTTTCGCGGCATTCCGACTTCGATGCCCCGGTTGCCGAAATTCAGTTGCCTTTGAATTTCGGGTGATCCCTCTTGAGCATGTATGCTTCTGCTACTTGTTCTACATCAGACTTCTTCCGCAAACGGCGAAACGCTTTGACTCGGTGAGTTTCGCGGCATTCCGACTTCGATGCCCCGGTTGCCGAAATTCAGTTGCCTTTGAATTTCGGGTGATCCCTCTTGAGCATGTATGCTTCTGCTACTTGTTCTACATCAGACTTCTTCCGCAAACGGCGAAACGCTTTGACTCGGTGAGTTTCGCGGCATTCCGACTTCGATGCCCCGGTTGCCGAAATTCAGTTGCCTTTGAATTTCGGGTGATCCCTCTTGAGCATGTATGCTTCTGCTACTTGTTCTACATCAGACTTCTTCCGCAAACGGCGAAACGCTTTGACTCGGTGAGTTTCGCGGCATTCCGACTTCGATGCCCCGGTTGCCGAAATTCAGTTGCCTTTGAATTTCGGGTGATCCCTCTTGAGCATGTATGCTTCTGCTACTTGTTCTACATCAGACTTCTTCCGCAAACGGCGAAACGCTTTGACTCGGTGAGTTTCGCGGCATTCCGACTTCGATGCCCCGGTTGCCGAAATTCAGTTGCCTTTGAATTTCGGGTGATCCCTCTTGAGCATGTATGCTTCTGCTACTTGTTCTACATCAGACTTCTTCCGCAAACGGCGAAACGCTTTGACTCGGTGAGTTTCGCGGCATTCCGACTTCGATGCCCCGGTTGCCGAAATTCAGTTGCCTTTGAATTTCGGGTGATCCCTCTTGAGCATGTATGCTTCTGCTACTTGTTCTACATCAGACTTCTTCCGCAAACGGCGAAACGCTTTGACTCGGTGAGTTTCGCGGCATTCCGACTTCGATGCCCCGGTTGCCGAAATTCAGTTGCCTTTGAATTTCGGGTGATCCCTCTTGAGCATGTATGCTTCTGCTACTTGTTCTACATCAGACTTCTTCCGCAAACGGCGAAACGCTTTGACTCGGTGAGTTTCGCGGCATTCCGACTTCGATGCCCCGGTTGCCGAAATTCAGTTGCCTTTGAATTTCGGGTGATCCCTCTTGAGCATGTATGCTTCTGCTACTTGTTCTACATCAGACTTCTTCCGCAAACGGCGAAACGCTTTGACTCGGTGAGTTTCGCGGCATTCCGACTTCGATGCCCCGGTTGCCGAAATTCAGTTGCCTTTGAATTTCGGGTGATCCCTCTTGAGCATGTATGCTTCTGCTACTTGTTCTACATCAGACTTCTTCCGCAAACGGCGAAACGCTTTGACTCGGTGAGTTTCGCGGCATTCCGACTTCGATGCCCCGGTTGCCGAAATTCAGTTGCCTTTGAATTTCGGGTGATCCCTCTTGAGCATGTATGCTTCTGCTACTTGTTCTACATCAGACTTCTTCCGCAAACGGCGAAACGCTTTGACTCGGTGAGTTTCGCGGCATTCCGACTTCGATGCCCCGGTTGCCGAAATTCAGTTGCCTTTGAATTTCGGGTGATCCCTCTTGAGCATGTATGCTTCTGCTACTTGTTCTACATCAGACTTCTTCCGCAAACGGCGAAACGCTTTGACTCGGTGAGTTTCGCGGCATTCCGACTTCGATGCCCCGGTTGCCGAAATTCAGTTGCCTTTGAATTTCGGGTGATCCCTCTTGAGCATGTATGCTTCTGCTACTTGTTCTACATCAGACTTCTTCCGCAAACGGCGAAACGCTTTGACTCGGTGAGTTTCGCGGCATTCCGACTTCGATGCCCCGGTTGCCGAAATTCAGTTGCCTTTGAATTTCGGGTGATCCCTCTTGAGCATGTATGCTTCTGCTACTTGTTCTACATCAGACTTCTTCCGCAAACGGCGAAACGCTTTGACTCGGTGAGTTTCGCGGCATTCCGACTTCGATGCCCCGGTTGCCGAAATTCAGTTGCCTTTGAATTTCGGGTGATCCCTCTTGAGCATGTATGCTTCTGCTACTTGTTCTACATCAGACTTCTTCCGCAAACGGCGAAACGCTTTGACTCGGTGAGTTTCGCGGCATTCCGACTTCGATGCCCCGGTTGCCGAAATTCAGTTGCCTTTGAATTTCGGGTGATCCCTCTTGAGCATGTATGCTTCTGCTACTTGTTCTACATCAGACTTCTTCCGCAAACGGCGAAACGCTTTGACTCGGTGAGTTTCGCGGCATTCCGACTTCGATGCCCCGGTTGCCGAAATTCAGTTGCCTTTGAATTTCGGGTGATCCCTCTTGAGCATGTATGCTTCTGCTACTTGTTCTACATCAGACTTCTTCCGCAAACGGCGAAACGCTTTGACTCGGTGAGTTTCGCGGCATTCCGACTTCGATGCCCCGGTTGCCGAAATTCAGTTGCCTTTGAATTTCGGGTGATCCCTCTTGAGCATGTATGCTTCTGCTACTTGTTCTACATCAGACTTCTTCCGCAAACGGCGAAACGCTTTGACTCGGTGAGTTTCGCGGCATTCCGACTTCGATGCCCCGGTTGCCGAAATTCAGTTGCCTTTGAATTTCGGGTGATCCCTCTTGAGCATGTATGCTTCTGCTACTTGTTCTACATCAGACTTCTTCCGCAAACGGCGAAACGCTTTGACTCGGTGAGTTTCGCGGCATTCCGACTTCGATGCCCCGGTTGCCGAAATTCAGTTGCCTTTGAATTTCGGGTGATCCCTCTTGAGCATGTATGCTTCTGCTACTTGTTCTACATCAGACTTCTTCCGCAAACGGCGAAACGCTTTGACTCGGTGAGTTTCGCGGCATTCCGACTTCGATGCCCCGGTTGCCGAAATTCAGTTGCCTTTGAATTTCGGGTGATCCCTCTTGAGCATGTATGCTTCTGCTACTTGTTCTACATCAGACTTCTTCCGCAAACGGCGAAACGCTTTGACTCGGTGAGTTTCGCGGCATTCCGACTTCGATGCCCCGGTTGCCGAAATTCAGTTGCCTTTGAATTTCGGGTGATCCCTCTTGAGCATGTATGCTTCTGCTACTTGTTCTACATCAGACTTCTTCCGCAAACGGCGAAACGCTTTGACTCGGTGAGTTTCGCGGCATTCCGACTTCGATGCCCCGGTTGCCGAAATTCAGTTGCCTTTGAATTTCGGGTGATCCCTCTTGAGCATGTATGCTTCTGCTACTTGTTCTACATCAGACTTCTTCCGCAAACGGCGAAACGCTTTGACTCGGTGAGTTTCGCGGCATTCCGACTTCGATGCCCCGGTTGCCGAAATTCAGTTGCCTTTGAATTTCGGGTGATCCCTCTTGAGCATGTATGCTTCTGCTACTTGTTCTACATCAGACTTCTTCCGCAAACGGCGAAACGCTTTGACTCGGTGAGTTTCGCGGCATTCCGACTTCGATGCCCCGGTTGCCGAAATTCAGTTGCCTTTGAATTTCGGGTGATCCCTCTTGAGCATGTATGCTTCTGCTACTTGTTCTACATCAGACTTCTTCCGCAAACGGCGAAACGCTTTGACTCGGTGAGTTTCGCGGCATTCCGACTTCGATGCCCCGGTTGCCGAAATTCAGTTGCCTTTGAATTTCGGGTGATCCCTCTTGAGCATGTATGCTTCTGCTACTTGTTCTACATCAGACTTCTTCCGCAAACGGCGAAACGCTTTGACTCGGTGAGTTTCGCGGCATTCCGACTTCGATGCCCCGGTTGCCGAAATTCAGTTGCCTTTGAATTTCGGGTGATCCCTCTTGAGCATGTATGCTTCTGCTACTTGTTCTACATCAGACTTCTTCCGCAAACGGCGAAACGCTTTGACTCGGTGAGTTTCGCGGCATTCCGACTTCGATGCCCCGGTTGCCGAAATTCAGTTGCCTTTGAATTTCGGGTGATCCCTCTTGAGCATGTATGCTTCTGCTACTTGTTCTACATCAGACTTCTTCCGCAAACGGCGAAACGCTTTGACTCGGTGAGTTTCGCGGCATTCCGACTTCGATGCCCCGGTTGCCGAAATTCAGTTGCCTTTGAATTTCGGGTGATCCCTCTTGAGCATGTATGCTTCTGCTACTTGTTCTACATCAGACTTCTTCCGCAAACGGCGAAACGCTTTGACTCGGTGAGTTTCGCGGCATTCCGACTTCGATGCCCCGGTTGCCGAAATTCAGTTGCCTTTGAATTTCGGGTGATCCCTCTTGAGCATGTATGCTTCTGCTACTTGTTCTACATCAGACTTCTTCCGCAAACGGCGAAACGCTTTGACTCGGTGAGTTTCGCGGCATTCCGACTTCGATGCCCCGGTTGCCGAAATTCAGTTGCCTTTGAATTTCGGGTGATCCCTCTTGAGCATGTATGCTTCTGCTACTTGTTCTACATCAGACTTCTTCCGCAAACGGCGAAACGCTTTGACTCGGTGAGTTTCGCGGCATTCCGACTTCGATGCCCCGGTTGCCGAAATTCAGTTGCCTTTGAATTTCGGGTGATCCCTCTTGAGCATGTATGCTTCTGCTACTTGTTCTACATCAGACTTCTTCCGCAAACGGCGAAACGCTTTGACTCGGTGAGTTTCGCGGCATTCCGACTTCGATGCCCCGGTTGCCGAAATTCAGTTGCCTTTGAATTTCGGGTGATCCCTCTTGAGCATGTATGCTTCTGCTACTTGTTCTACATCAGACTTCTTCCGCAAACGGCGAAACGCTTTGACTCGGTGAGTTTCGCGGCATTCCGACTTCGATGCCCCGGTTGCCGAAATTCAGTTGCCTTTGAATTTCGGGTGATCCCTCTTGAGCATGTATGCTTCTGCTACTTGTTCTACATCAGACTTCTTCCGCAAACGGCGAAACGCTTTGACTCGGTGAGTTTCGCGGCATTCCGACTTCGATGCCCCGGTTGCCGAAATTCAGTTGCCTTTGAATTTCGGGTGATCCCTCTTGAGCATGTATGCTTCTGCTACTTGTTCTACATCAGACTTCTTCCGCAAACGGCGAAACGCTTTGACTCGGTGAGTTTCGCGGCATTCCGACTTCGATGCCCCGGTTGCCGAAATTCAGTTGCCTTTGAATTTCGGGTGATCCCTCTTGAGCATGTATGCTTCTGCTACTTGTTCTACATCAGACTTCTTCCGCAAACGGCGAAACGCTTTGACTCGGTGAGTTTCGCGGCATTCCGACTTCGATGCCCCGGTTGCCGAAATTCAGTTGCCTTTGAATTTCGGGTGATCCCTCTTGAGCATGTATGCTTCTGCTACTTGTTCTACATCAGACTTCTTCCGCAAACGGCGAAACGCTTTGACTCGGTGAGTTTCGCGGCATTCCGACTTCGATGCCCCGGTTGCCGAAATTCAGTTGCCTTTGAATTTCGGGTGATCCCTCTTGAGCATGTATGCTTCTGCTACTTGTTCTACATCAGACTTCTTCCGCAAACGGCGAAACGCTTTGACTCGGTGAGTTTCGCGGCATTCCGACTTCGATGCCCCGGTTGCCGAAATTCAGTTGCCTTTGAATTTCGGGTGATCCCTCTTGAGCATGTATGCTTCTGCTACTTGTTCTACATCAGACTTCTTCCGCAAACGGCGAAACGCTTTGACTCGGTGAGTTTCGCGGCATTCCGACTTCGATGCCCCGGTTGCCGAAATTCAGTTGCCTTTGAATTTCGGGTGATCCCTCTTGAGCATGTATGCTTCTGCTACTTGTTCTACATCAGACTTCTTCCGCAAACGGCGAAACGCTTTGACTCGGTGAGTTTCGCGGCATTCCGACTTCGATGCCCCGGTTGCCGAAATTCAGTTGCCTTTGAATTTCGGGTGATCCCTCTTGAGCATGTATGCTTCTGCTACTTGTTCTACATCAGACTTCTTCCGCAAACGGCGAAACGCTTTGACTCGGTGAGTTTCGCGGCATTCCGACTTCGATGCCCCGGTTGCCGAAATTCAGTTGCCTTTGAATTTCGGGTGATCCCTCTTGAGCATGTATGCTTCTGCTACTTGTTCTACATCAGACTTCTTCCGCAAACGGCGAAACGCTTTGACTCGGTGAGTTTCGCGGCATTCCGACTTCGATGCCCCGGTTGCCGAAATTCAGTTGCCTTTGAATTTCGGGTGATCCCTCTTGAGCATGTATGCTTCTGCTACTTGTTCTACATCAGACTTCTTCCGCAAACGGCGAAACGCTTTGACTCGGTGAGTTTCGCGGCATTCCGACTTCGATGCCCCGGTTGCCGAAATTCAGTTGCCTTTGAATTTCGGGTGATCCCTCTTGAGCATGTATGCTTCTGCTACTTGTTCTACATCAGACTTCTTCCGCAAACGGCGAAACGCTTTGACTCGGTGAGTTTCGCGGCATTCCGACTTCGATGCCCCGGTTGCCGAAATTCAGTTGCCTTTGAATTTCGGGTGATCCCTCTTGAGCATGTATGCTTCTGCTACTTGTTCTACATCAGACTTCTTCCGCAAACGGCGAAACGCTTTGACTCGGTGAGTTTCGCGGCATTCCGACTTCGATGCCCCGGTTGCCGAAATTCAGTTGCCTTTGAATTTCGGGTGATCCCTCTTGAGCATGTATGCTTCTGCTACTTGTTCTACATCAGACTTCTTCCGCAAACGGCGAAACGCTTTGACTCGGTGAGTTTCGCGGCATTCCGACTTCGATGCCCCGGTTGCCGAAATTCAGTTGCCTTTGAATTTCGGGTGATCCCTCTTGAGCATGTATGCTTCTGCTACTTGTTCTACATCAGACTTCTTCCGCAAACGGCGAAACGCTTTGACTCGGTGAGTTTCGCGGCATTCCGACTTCGATGCCCCGGTTGCCGAAATTCAGTTGCCTTTGAATTTCGGGTGATCCCTCTTGAGCATGTATGCTTCTGCTACTTGTTCTACATCAGACTTCTTCCGCAAACGGCGAAACGCTTTGACTCGGTGAGTTTCGCGGCATTCCGACTTCGATGCCCCGGTTGCCGAAATTCAGTTGCCTTTGAATTTCGGGTGATCCCTCTTGAGCATGTATGCTTCTGCTACTTGTTCTACATCAGACTTCTTCCGCAAACGGCGAAACGCTTTGACTCGGTGAGTTTCGCGGCATTCCGACTTCGATGCCCCGGTTGCCGAAATTCAGTTGCCTTTGAATTTCGGGTGATCCCTCTTGAGCATGTATGCTTCTGCTACTTGTTCTACATCAGACTTCTTCCGCAAACGGCGAAACGCTTTGACTCGGTGAGTTTCGCGGCATTCCGACTTCGATGCCCCGGTTGCCGAAATTCAGTTGCCTTTGAATTTCGGGTGATCCCTCTTGAGCATGTATGCTTCTGCTACTTGTTCTACATCAGACTTCTTCCGCAAACGGCGAAACGCTTTGACTCGGTGAGTTTCGCGGCATTCCGACTTCGATGCCCCGGTTGCCGAAATTCAGTTGCCTTTGAATTTCGGGTGATCCCTCTTGAGCATGTATGCTTCTGCTACTTGTTCTACATCAGACTTCTTCCGCAAACGGCGAAACGCTTTGACTCGGTGAGTTTCGCGGCATTCCGACTTCGATGCCCCGGTTGCCGAAATTCAGTTGCCTTTGAATTTCGGGTGATCCCTCTTGAGCATGTATGCTTCTGCTACTTGTTCTACATCAGACTTCTTCCGCAAACGGCGAAACGCTTTGACTCGGTGAGTTTCGCGGCATTCCGACTTCGATGCCCCGGTTGCCGAAATTCAGTTGCCTTTGAATTTCGGGTGATCCCTCTTGAGCATGTATGCTTCTGCTACTTGTTCTACATCAGACTTCTTCCGCAAACGGCGAAACGCTTTGACTCGGTGAGTTTCGCGGCATTCCGACTTCGATGCCCCGGTTGCCGAAATTCAGTTGCCTTTGAATTTCGGGTGATCCCTCTTGAGCATGTATGCTTCTGCTACTTGTTCTACATCAGACTTCTTCCGCAAACGGCGAAACGCTTTGACTCGGTGAGTTTCGCGGCATTCCGACTTCGATGCCCCGGTTGCCGAAATTCAGTTGCCTTTGAATTTCGGGTGATCCCTCTTGAGCATGTATGCTTCTGCTACTTGTTCTACATCAGACTTCTTCCGCAAACGGCGAAACGCTTTGACTCGGTGAGTTTCGCGGCATTCCGACTTCGATGCCCCGGTTGCCGAAATTCAGTTGCCTTTGAATTTCGGGTGATCCCTCTTGAGCATGTATGCTTCTGCTACTTGTTCTACATCAGACTTCTTCCGCAAACGGCGAAACGCTTTGACTCGGTGAGTTTCGCGGCATTCCGACTTCGATGCCCCGGTTGCCGAAATTCAGTTGCCTTTGAATTTCGGGTGATCCCTCTTGAGCATGTATGCTTCTGCTACTTGTTCTACATCAGACTTCTTCCGCAAACGGCGAAACGCTTTGACTCGGTGAGTTTCGCGGCATTCCGACTTCGATGCCCCGGTTGCCGAAATTCAGTTGCCTTTGAATTTCGGGTGATCCCTCTTGAGCATGTATGCTTCTGCTACTTGTTCTACATCAGACTTCTTCCGCAAACGGCGAAACGCTTTGACTCGGTGAGTTTCGCGGCATTCCGACTTCGATGCCCCGGTTGCCGAAATTCAGTTGCCTTTGAATTTCGGGTGATCCCTCTTGAGCATGTATGCTTCTGCTACTTGTTCTACATCAGACTTCTTCCGCAAACGGCGAAACGCTTTGACTCGGTGAGTTTCGCGGCATTCCGACTTCGATGCCCCGGTTGCCGAAATTCAGTTGCCTTTGAATTTCGGGTGATCCCTCTTGAGCATGTATGCTTCTGCTACTTGTTCTACATCAGACTTCTTCCGCAAACGGCGAAACGCTTTGACTCGGTGAGTTTCGCGGCATTCCGACTTCGATGCCCCGGTTGCCGAAATTCAGTTGCCTTTGAATTTCGGGTGATCCCTCTTGAGCATGTATGCTTCTGCTACTTGTTCTACATCAGACTTCTTCCGCAAACGGCGAAACGCTTTGACTCGGTGAGTTTCGCGGCATTCCGACTTCGATGCCCCGGTTGCCGAAATTCAGTTGCCTTTGAATTTCGGGTGATCCCTCTTGAGCATGTATGCTTCTGCTACTTGTTCTACATCAGACTTCTTCCGCAAACGGCGAAACGCTTTGACTCGGTGAGTTTCGCGGCATTCCGACTTCGATGCCCCGGTTGCCGAAATTCAGTTGCCTTTGAATTTCGGGTGATCCCTCTTGAGCATGTATGCTTCTGCTACTTGTTCTACATCAGACTTCTTCCGCAAACGGCGAAACGCTTTGACTCGGTGAGTTTCGCGGCATTCCGACTTCGATGCCCCGGTTGCCGAAATTCAGTTGCCTTTGAATTTCGGGTGATCCCTCTTGAGCATGTATGCTTCTGCTACTTGTTCTACATCAGACTTCTTCCGCAAACGGCGAAACGCTTTGACTCGGTGAGTTTCGCGGCATTCCGACTTCGATGCCCGGTTGCCGAAATTCAGTTGCCTTTGAATTTCGGGTGATCCCTCTTGAGCATGTATGCTTCTGCTACTTGTTCTACATCAGACTTCTTCCGCAAACGGCGAAACGCTTTGACTCGGTGAGTTTCGCGGCATTCCGACTTCGATGCCCCGGTTGCCGAAATTCAGTTGCCTTTGAATTTCGGGTGATCCCTCTTGAGCATGTATGCTTCTGCTACTTGTTCTACATCTTTCTTCCGCAAACGGCGAAACGCTTTGACTCGGTGAGTTTCGCGGCATTCCGACTTCGATGCCCCGGTTGCCGAAATTCAGTTGCCTTTGAATTTCGGGTGATCCCTCTTGAGCATGTATGCTTCTGCTACTTGTTCTACATCAGACTTCTTCCGCAAACGGCGAAACGCTTTGACTCGGTGAGTTTCGCGGCATTCCGACTTCGATGCCCCGGTTGCCGAAATTCAGTTGCCTTTGAATTTCGGGTGATCCCTCTTGAGCATGTATGCTTCTGCTACTTGTTCTACATCAGACTTCTTCCGCAAACGGCGAAACGCTTTGACTCGGTGAGTTTCGCGGCATTCCGACTTCGATGCCCCGGTTGCCGAAATTCAGTTGCCTTTGAATTTCGGGTGATCCCTCTTGAGCATGTATGCTTCTGCTACTTGTTCTACATCAGACTTCTTCCGCAAACGGCGAAACGCTTTGACTCGGTGAGTTTCGCGGCATTCCGACTTCGATGCCCCGGTTGCCGAAATTCAGTTGCCTTTGAATTTCGGGTGATCCCTCTTGAGCATGTATGCTTCTGCTACTTGTTCTACATCAGACTTCTTCCGCAAACGGCGAAACGCTTTGACTCGGTGAGTTTCGCGGCATTCCGACTTCGATGCCCCGGTTGCCGAAATTCAGTTGCCTTTGAATTTCGGGTGATCCCTCTTGAGCATGTATGCTTCTGCTACTTGTTCTACATCAGACTTCTTCCGCAAACGGCGAAACGCTTTGACTCGGTGAGTTTCGCGGCATTCCGACTTCGATGCCCCGGTTGCCGAAATTCAGTTGCCTTTGAATTTCGGGTGATCCCTCTTGAGCATGTATGCTTCTGCTACTTGTTCTACATCAGACTTCTTCCGCAAACGGCGAAACGCTTTGACTCGGTGAGTTTCGCGGCATTCCGACTTCGATGCCCCGGTTGCCGAAATTCAGTTGCCTTTGAATTTCGGGTGATCCCTCTTGAGCATGTATGCTTCTGCTACTTGTTCTACATCAGACTTCTTCCGCAAACGGCGAAACGCTTTGACTCGGTGAGTTTCGCGGCATTCCGACTTCGATGCCCCGGTTGCCGAAATTCAGTTGCCTTTGAATTTCGGGTGATCCCTCTTGAGCATGTATGCTTCTGCTACTTGTTCTACATCAGACTTCTTCCGCAAACGGCGAAACGCTTTGACTCGGTGAGTTTCGCGGCATTCCGACTTCGATGCCCCGGTTGCCGAAATTCAGTTGCCTTTGAATTTCGGGTGATCCCTCTTGAGCATGTATGCTTCTGCTACTTGTTCTACATCAGACTTCTTCCGCAAACGGCGAAACGCTTTGACTCGGTGAGTTTCGCGGCATTCCGACTTCGATGCCCCGGTTGCCGAAATTCAGTTGCCTTTGAATTTCGGGTGATCCCTCTTGAGCATGTATGCTTCTGCTACTTGTTCTACATCAGACTTCTTCCGCAAACGGCGAAACGCTTTGACTCGGTGAGTTTCGCGGCATTCCGACTTCGATGCCCCGGTTGCCGAAATTCAGTTGCCTTTGAATTTCGGGTGATCCCTCTTGAGCATGTATGCTTCTGCTACTTGTTCTACATCAGACTTCTTCCGCAAACGGCGAAACGCTTTGACTCGGTGAGTTTCGCGGCATTCCGACTTCGATGCCCCGGTTGCCGAAATTCAGTTGCCTTTGAATTTCGGGTGATCCCTCTTGAGCATGTATGCTTCTGCTACTTGTTCTACATCAGACTTCTTCCGCAAACGGCGAAACGCTTTGACTCGGTGAGTTTCGCGGCATTCCGACTTCGATGCCCCGGTTGCCGAAATTCAGTTGCCTTTGAATTTCGGGTGATCCCTCTTGAGCATGTATGCTTCTGCTACTTGTTCTACATCAGACTTCTTCCGCAAACGGCGAAACGCTTTGACTCGGTGAGTTTCGCGGCATTCCGACTTCGATGCCCCGGTTGCCGAAATTCAGTTGCCTTTGAATTTCGGGTGATCCCTCTTGAGCATGTATGCTTCTGCTACTTGTTCTACATCAGACTTCTTCCGCAAACGGCGAAACGCTTTGACTCGGTGAGTTTCGCGGCATTCCGACTTCGATGCCCCGGTTGCCGAAATTCAGTTGCCTTTGAATTTCGGGTGATCCCTCTTGAGCATGTATGCTTCTGCTACTTGTTCTACATCAGACTTCTTCCGCAAACGGCGAAACGCTTTGACTCGGTGAGTTTCGCGGCATTCCGACTTCGATGCCCCGGTTGCCGAAATTCAGTTGCCTTTGAATTTCGGGTGATCCCTCTTGAGCATGTATGCTTCTGCTACTTGTTCTACATCAGACTTCTTCCGCAAACGGCGAAACGCTTTGACTCGGTGAGTTTCGCGGCATTCCGACTTCGATGCCCCGGTTGCCGAAATTCAGTTGCCTTTGAATTTCGGGTGATCCCTCTTGAGCATGTATGCTTCTGCTACTTGTTCTACATCAGACTTCTTCCGCAAACGGCGAAACGCTTTGACTCGGTGAGTTTCGCGGCATTCCGACTTCGATGCCCCGGTTGCCGAAATTCAGTTGCCTTTGAATTTCGGGTGATCCCTCTTGAGCATGTATGCTTCTGCTACTTGTTCTACATCAGACTTCTTCCGCAAACGGCGAAACGCTTTGACTCGGTGAGTTTCGCGGCATTCCGACTTCGATGCCCCGGTTGCCGAAATTCAGTTGCCTTTGAATTTCGGGTGATCCCTCTTGAGCATGTATGCTTCTGCTACTTGTTCTACATCAGACTTCTTCCGCAAACGGCGAAACGCTTTGACTCGGTGAGTTTCGCGGCATTCCGACTTCGATGCCCCGGTTGCCGAAATTCAGTTGCCTTTGAATTTCGGGTGATCCCTCTTGAGCATGTATGCTTCTGCTACTTGTTCTACATCAGACTTCTTCCGCAAACGGCGAAACGCTTTGACTCGGTGAGTTTCGCGGCATTCCGACTTCGATGCCCCGGTTGCCGAAATTCAGTTGCCTTTGAATTTCGGGTGATCCCTCTTGAGCATGTATGCTTCTGCTACTTGTTCTACATCAGACTTCTTCCGCAAACGGCGAAACGCTTTGACTCGGTGAGTTTCGCGGCATTCCGACTTCGATGCCCCGGTTGCCGAAATTCAGTTGCCTTTGAATTTCGGGTGATCCCTCTTGAGCATGTATGCTTCTGCTACTTGTTCTACATCAGACTTCTTCCGCAAACGGCGAAACGCTTTGACTCGGTGAGTTTCGCGGCATTCCGACTTCGATGCCCCGGTTGCCGAAATTCAGTTGCCTTTGAATTTCGGGTGATCCCTCTTGAGCATGTATGCTTCTGCTACTTGTTCTACATCAGACTTCTTCCGCAAACGGCGAAACGCTTTGACTCGGTGAGTTTCGCGGCATTCCGACTTCGATGCCCCGGTTGCCGAAATTCAGTTGCCTTTGAATTTCGGGTGATCCCTCTTGAGCATGTATGCTTCTGCTACTTGTTCTACATCAGACTTCTTCCGCAAACGGCGAAACGCTTTGACTCGGTGAGTTTCGCGGCATTCCGACTTCGATGCCCCGGTTGCCGAAATTCAGTTGCCTTTGAATTTCGGGTGATCCCTCTTGAGCATGTATGCTTCTGCTACTTGTTCTACATCAGACTTCTTCCGCAAACGGCGAAACGCTTTGACTCGGTGAGTTTCGCGGCATTCCGACTTCGATGCCCCGGTTGCCGAAATTCAGTTGCCTTTGAATTTCGGGTGATCCCTCTTGAGCATGTATGCTTCTGCTACTTGTTCTACATCAGACTTCTTCCGCAAACGGCGAAACGCTTTGACTCGGTGAGTTTCGCGGCATTCCGACTTCGATGCCCCGGTTGCCGAAATTCAGTTGCCTTTGAATTTCGGGTGATCCCTCTTGAGCATGTATGCTTCTGCTACTTGTTCTACATCAGACTTCTTCCGCAAACGGCGAAACGCTTTGACTCGGTGAGTTTCGCGGCATTCCGACTTCGATGCCCCGGTTGCCGAAATTCAGTTGCCTTTGAATTTCGGGTGATCCCTCTTGAGCATGTATGCTTCTGCTACTTGTTCTACATCAGACTTCTTCCGCAAACGGCGAAACGCTTTGACTCGGTGAGTTTCGCGGCATTCCGACTTCGATGCCCCGGTTGCCGAAATTCAGTTGCCTTTGAATTTCGGGTGATCCCTCTTGAGCATGTATGCTTCTGCTACTTGTTCTACATCAGACTTCTTCCGCAAACGGCGAAACGCTTTGACTCGGTGAGTTTCGCGGCATTCCGACTTCGATGCCCGGTTGCCGAAATTCAGTTGCCTTTGAATTTCGGGTGATCCCTCTTGAGCATGTATGCTTCTGCTACTTGTTCTACATCAGACTTCTTCCGCAAACGGCGAAACGCTTTGACTCGGTGAGTTTCGCGGCATTCCGACTTCGATGCCCCGGTTGCCGAAATTCAGTTGCCTTTGAATTTCGGGTGATCCCTCTTGAGCATGTATGCTTCTGCTACTTGTTCTACATCAGACTTCTTCCGCAAACGGCGAAACGCTTTGACTCGGTGAGTTTCGCGGCATTCCGACTTCGATGCCCCGGTTGCCGAAATTCAGTTGCCTTTGAATTTCGGGTGATCCCTCTTGAGCATGTATGCTTCTGCTACTTGTTCTACATCAGACTTCTTCCGCAAACGGCGAAACGCTTTGACTCGGTGAGTTTCGCGGCATTCCGACTTCGATGCCCGGTTGCCGAAATTCAGTTGCCTTTGAATTTCGGGTGATCCCTCTTGAGCATGTATGCTTCTGCTACTTGTTCTACATCAGACTTCTTCCGCAAACGGCGAAACGCTTTGACTCGGTGAGTTTCGCGGCATTCCGACTTCGATGCCCCGGTTGCCGAAATTCAGTTGCCTTTGAATTTCGGGTGATCCCTCTTGAGCATGTATGCTTCTGCTACTTGTTCTACATCAGACTTCTTCCGCAAACGGCGAAACGCTTTGACTCGGTGAGTTTCGCGGCATTCCGACTTCGATGCCCCGGTTGCCGAAATTCAGTTGCCTTTGAATTTCGGGTGATCCCTCTTGAGCATGTATGCTTCTGCTACTTGTTCTACATCAGACTTCTTCCGCAAACGGCGAAACGCTTTGACTCGGTGAGTTTCGCGGCATTCCGACTTCGATGCCCCGGTTGCCGAAATTCAGTTGCCTTTGAATTTCGGGTGATCCCTCTTGAGCATGTATGCTTCTGCTACTTGTTCTACATCAGACTTCTTCCGCAAACGGCGAAACGCTTTGACTCGGTGAGTTTCGCGGCATTCCGACTTCGATGCCCCGGTTGCCGAAATTCAGTTGCCTTTGAATTTCGGGTGATCCCTCTTGAGCATGTATGCTTCTGCTACTTGTTCTACATCAGACTTCTTCCGCAAACGGCGAAACGCTTTGACTCGGTGAGTTTCGCGGCATTCCGACTTCGATGCCCCGGTTGCCGAAATTCAGTTGCCTTTGAATTTCGGGTGATCCCTCTTGAGCATGTATGCTTCTGCTACTTGTTCTACATCAGACTTCTTCCGCAAACGGCGAAACGCTTTGACTCGGTGAGTTTCGCGGCATTCCGACTTCGATGCCCCGGTTGCCGAAATTCAGTTGCCTTTGAATTTCGGGTGATCCCTCTTGAGCATGTATGCTTCTGCTACTTGTTCTACATCAGACTTCTTCCGCAAACGGCGAAACGCTTTGACTCGGTGAGTTTCGCGGCATTCCGACTTCGATGCCCCGGTTGCCGAAATTCAGTTGCCTTTGAATTTCGGGTGATCCCTCTTGAGCATGTATGCTTCTGCTACTTGTTCTACATCAGACTTCTTCCGCAAACGGCGAAACGCTTTGACTCGGTGAGTTTCGCGGCATTCCGACTTCGATGCCCCGGTTGCCGAAATTCAGTTGCCTTTGAATTTCGGGTGATCCCTCTTGAGCATGTATGCTTCTGCTACTTGTTCTACATCAGACTTCTTCCGCAAACGGCGAAACGCTTTGACTCGGTGAGTTTCGCGGCATTCCGACTTCGATGCCCCGGTTGCCGAAATTCAGTTGCCTTTGAATTTCGGGTGATCCCTCTTGAGCATGTATGCTTCTGCTACTTGTTCTACATCATACTTCTTCCGCAAACGGCGAAACGCTTTGACTCGGTGAGTTTCGCGGCATTCCGACTTCGATGCCCGGTTGCCGAAATTCAGTTGCCTTTGAATTTCGGGTGATCCCTCTTGAGCATGTATGCTTCTGCTACTTGTTCTACATCAGACTTCTTCCGCAAACGGCGAAACGCTTTGACTCGGTGAGTTTCGCGGCATTCCGACTTCGATGCCCCGGTTGCCGAAATTCAGTTGCCTTTGAATTTCGGGTGATCCCTCTTGAGCATGTATGCTTCGCTACTTGTTCTACATCAGACTTCTTCCGCAAACGCGAAACGCTGACTTCGGTGAGTTTCGCGGCATTTCCGACTTCGATGCCCCGGTTGCCCGAAAATTTTATTTTTGATTTTTTAAAAAAAATAATTGCCCATGTTGCAATATGTAACTTGTTCTACTCATTCTACAAAAAAAAAAACGCTAAACGCTTTGACTCGCAAACTTTTTCGCGGCATTCCGACTTCGATGCCCGGTTGCCGAAATTCATTTTTTTTTGAATTTTTTTGCATTTTTCTTGATCCCTCTTATGCTTCTGCTACTTGTTCTACATCATACATCTTCCTTCCGCAAACGGCGAAACGCTTTGACTCGGTGAGTTTCGCGGCATTCCGACTTCGATGCCCCGTTGCCGAAATTCAGTTGCCTTTGAATTTCGGGTGATCCCTCTTGAGCATGTATGCTTCTGCTACTTGTTCTACATCAGACTTCTTCCGCAAACAGCGAAACGCTTTGACTCGGTGAGTTTCGCGGCATTCCGACTTCGATGCCCGGTGCCGAAATTCAGTTGCCTTTGAATTTCGGGTGATCCCTCTTGAGCATGTATGCTTCTGCTACTTGTTCTACATCAGCTTCTTCCGCAAACGGCGAAACGCTTTGACTCGGTGAGTTTCGCGGCATTCCGACTTCGATGCCCCGGTTGCCGAAATTCAGTTGCCTTTGATTTCGGGTGATCCCTCTTGAGCATGTATGCTTCTGCTACTTGTTCTACATCAGACTTTCTTCCGCAAACGGCGAAACGCTTTGTCTCGGTGAGTTTCGCGGCATTCCGACTTCGATGCCCCGGTTGCCGAAATTCAGTTGCCTTTGAAATTCGGGTGATCCCTCTTGAGCATGTATGCTTCTGCTACTTGTTCTACATCAGATTCTTCCAAACGGCGAAACGCTTTGACTCGGTGAGTTTCGCGGCATTCCGACTTCGATGCCCGGTTGCCGAAATTCAGTTGCCTTTGAACTTCGGGTGATCCCTCTTGAGCATGTATGCTTCTGCTACTTGTTCTACATCAGACTTCTCCCGCAAACGGCGAAACGCTTTGACTCGGTGAGTTTCGCGGCATTCCGACTTCGATGCCCTGGTTGCCGAAATTCAGTTGCCTTTGAATTTCGGGTGATCCCTCTTGAGCATGTATGCTTCTGCTACTTGTTCTACATCAGACTTCTTCGCAAACGGCGAAACGCTTTGACTCGGTGAGTTTCGCGGCATTCCGACTTCGATGCCCCGGTTGCCGAAATTCAGTTGCCTTTGAATTTCGGGTGATCCCTCTTGAGCATGTATGCTTCTGCTACTTGTTCTACATCAGACTTCTTCCGCAAACGGCGAAACGCTTTGACTCGGTGAGTTTCGCGGCATTCCGACTTCGATGCCCCGGTTGCCGAAATTCAGTTGCCTTTGAATTTCGGGTGATCCCTCTTGAGCATGTATGCTTCTGCTACTTGTTCTACATCAGTATCTTCCCAAACGGCGAAACGCTTTGACTCGGTGAGTTTCGCGGCATTCCGACTTCGATGCCCGGTTGCCGAAATTCAGTTGCCTTTGAATTTCGGGTGATCCCTCTTGAGCATGTATGCTTCTGCTACTTGTTCTACATCAGACTTCTTCCGCAAACGGCGAAACGCTTTGACTCGGTGAGTTTCGCGGCATTCCGACTTCGATGCCCCGGTTGCCGAAATTCAGTTGCCTTTGAATTTCGGGTGATCCCTCTTGAGCATGTATGCTTCTGCTACTTGTTCTACATCAGACTTCTTCCGCAAACGGCGAAACGCTTTGACTCGGTGAGTTTCGCGGCATTCCGACTTCGATGCCCCGGTTGCCGAAATTCAGTTGCCTTTGAATTTCGGTGTGATCCCTCTTGAGCATGTATGCTTCTGCTACTTGTTCTACATCAGACTTCTTCCGCAAACGGCGAAACGCTTTGACTCGGTGAGTTTCGCGGCATTCCGACTTCGATGCCCGGTTGCCGAAATTCAGTTGCCTTTGAATTTCGGGTGATCCCTCTTGAGCATGTATGCTTCTGCTACTTGTTCTACATCAGACTTCTTCCGCAAACGGCGAAACGCTTTGACTCGGTGAGTTTCGCGGCATTCCGACTTCGATGCCCGGTTGCCGAAATTCAGTTGCCTTTGAATTTCGGGTGATCCCTCTTGAGCATGTATGCTTCTGCTACTTGTTCTACATCAGACTTCTTCCGCAAACGGCGAAACGCTTTGACTCGGTGAGTTTCGCGGCATTCCGACTTCGATGCCCGTTGCCGAAATTCAGTTGCCTTTGAATTTCGGTGATCCCTCTTGAGCATGTATGCTTCTGCTACTTGTTCTACATCAGACTTCTTCCGCAAACGGCGAAACGCTTTGACTCGGTGAGTTTCGAGGCATTCGACTTCGATGCCCCGGTTGCCGAAATTCAGTTGCCTTTGAATTTCGGGTGATCCCTCTTGAGCATGTATGCTTCTGCTACTTGTTCTACATCAGACTTCTTCCGCAAACGGCGAAACGCTTTGACTCGGTGAGTTTCGCGCATTCGACTTCGATGCCCCGGTTGCCGAAATTCAGTTGCCTTTGAATTTCGGGTGATCCCTCTTGAGCATGTATGCTTCTGCTACTTGTTCTACCAGACTCTTCTTCCGCAAACGGCGAAACGCTTTGACTCGGTGAGTTTCGCGCATTCCGACTTCGATGCCCGGTTGCCGAAATTCAGTTGCCTTTGAATTTCGGGTGATCCCTCTTGAGCATGTATGCTTCTGCTACTTGTTCTACATCAGACTTCTTCCGCAAACGGCGAAACGCTTTGACTCGGTGAGTTTCGCGGCATTCCGACTTCGATGCCCCGGTTGCCGAAATTCAGTTGCCTTTGAATTTGGGTGATCCCTCTTGAGCATGTATGCTTCTGCTACTTGTTCTACATCAGACTTCTTCCGCAAACGGCGAAACGCTTTGACTCGGTGAGTTTCGCCATTCCGACTTCGATGCCCGGTTGCCGAAATTCAGTTGCCTTTGAATTTCGGGTGATCCCTCTTGAGCATGTATGCTTCTGCTACTTGTTCTACATCAGACTTCTTCCGCAAACAGCGAAACGCTTTGACTCGGTGAGTTTCGCGGCATTCCGACTTCGATGCCCGGTTGCCGAAATTCAGTTGCCTTTGAATTTCGGGTGATCCCTCTTGAGCATGTATGCTTCTGCTACTTGTTCTACATCAGACTTCTTCCGCAAACGGCGAAACGCTTTGACTCGGTGAGTTTCGCGGCATTCCGACTTCGATGCCCCGGTTGCCGAAATTCAGTTGCCTTTGAATTTCGGGTGATCCCTCTTGAGCATGTATGCTTCTGCTACTTGTTACATCATTTTCTTCCGCAAAAAGCGAAACGCTTTGACTCGGTGAGTTTCGCGGCATTCCGACTTCGATGCCCCGGTTGCCGAAATTCAGTTGCCTTTGAATTTCGGGTGATCCCTCTTGAGCATGTATGCTTCTGCTACTTGTTCTACATCAGACTTCTTCCGCAAACGGCGAAACGCTTTGACTCGGAGTTTCGCGGCATTCGACTTCGATGCCCCGGTTGCCGAAATTCAGTTGCCTTTGAATTTCGGGTGATCCTCTTGAGCATGTACGCTTCCGCTACTTGTTCTACATCAGACTTCTTCCGCAAACGGCGAAAGGCTTTGACTCTGTGAGTTTCGCGGCATTCCGACTTCGATGCCCCGGTTGCCGAAATTCAGTTGCCTTTGAATTTCGGGTGATCCCTCTTGAGCATGTATGCTTCCGCTACTTGTTCTACATCATACTTCTTCCGCAAACGGCGAAACGCTTTGACTCGGTGAGTTTCGCGGCATTCCGACTTCGATGCCCCGGTTGCCGAAATTCAGTTGCCTTTGAATTTCGGGTGATCCCTCTTGAGCATGTATGCTTCCGCTACTTGTCCTACATCAGACTTCTTCCGCAAACGGCCAAACGCTTTGACTCTGTGAGTTTCGCGGCATTCCGACTTCGATGCCCCGGTTGCCGAAATTCAGTTGCCTTTGAATTTGTGGTCATCCCTCTTGAGCATGTATGCTTCCGCTACTTGTCCTACATCAGACTTCTTTCGCAAACGGCCAAACGCTTTGACTCTGTGAGTTTCGCGGCATTCGACTTCGATGCCCGGTTGCGAAATTCAGTTGCCTTTGAATTTCGGGTGATCCCTCTTGAGCATGTATGCTTCTGCTACTTGTTCTACATC
>CM055363.1:17880693-17921197 GCA_029228515.1 Populus alba x Populus x berolinensis | reverse complement strand
AGCATGTATGCTTCTGCTACTTGTTCTACATCAGACTTTCTTCCGCAAACGGCGAAACGCTTTGACTCGGTGAGTTTCGCGGCATTCCGACTTCGATGCCCGGTTGCCGAAATTCAGTTGCCTTTGAATTTCGGGTGATCCCTCTTGAGCATGTATGCTTCTGCTACTTGTTCTACATCAGACTTTCTTCCGCAAACGGCGAAACGCTTTGACTCGGTGAGTTTCGCGGCATTCCGACTTCGATGCCCCGGTTGCCGAAATTCAGTTGCCTTTGAATTTCGGGTGATCCCTCTTGAGCATGTATGCTTCTGCTACTTGTTCTACATCAGACTTTCTTCTGCAAACGGCGAAACGTTTTGACTCGATGAGTTTCGCGGCATTCCGACTTCGATGCCTCGGTTGCCGAAATTCAGTTGCCTTTAAATTTCAGGTGATCGCTCTTGAGCATGTATGGTTGTGCTACTTGTTCTACATCGGAATTTCTTCCGCAAACGGTGATACGCTTTGACTCGGTGAGTTTCGCGGCATTCCGACTTCGATGCCACGGTTGCCGAAATTCAGTTGCCTTTGAATTTCAGGTGATCCCTCTTGAGCATTTATGCTTCTGCTACTTTTTCTACATCAGACTTCTTCCGCAAACGGCGAAACGCTTTGCCTCGCTGAGTTTCGCGGCATTTTGACTTTGATGCACCGGTTGCCGAAATTCAGTTGCCTTTGAATTTCTGGTGATCCCTCTTGAGCATGCATGCTTCTGCTACTTGTTCTACATCAGACATCTTCCGCAAACAGCGAAACGCTTAGACTCGGTGAGCTTCGCGGCATTCCGAATTCGATGCCCCAGTTGCCGAAATTAAGTTGCCTTTCAATTTCGGGTGATCCCTCTTGAGCATGTATGCTTCTGCTACTTTTTCTACATCAGACATCTTCCGTAAATGGCGAAACGCTTTACCTCGGTGAGTTTCGCGGCATTCCGACTTCGATGACCCGGTTGCCGAACTTCAGTTGCCTTTGAATTTCGGGTGATCCCTCTTGAGCATGTATGCTTCTGCTACTTGTTCTACATCAGACATCTTCCGCAAACGGCGAAACGCTTTACCTCAGTGAGTTTCGCGGCATTCCGACTTCGATGCCCCGGTTGCCGAAATTCAGTTGCCTTTGAATTACGGGTGATCCCTCTTGAGCATGTATGCTTCTGCTACTTGTTCTACATCAGACTTGCTTCCGCAAACGGCGAAACGCTTTGCCTCGGTGAGTTTCGCGGCATTCCGACTTCGATGCCCCGGTTGCCGAAATTCAGTTGCCTTTGAATTTCGGGTGATCCCTCTTGAGCATGTATGCTTCTGCTACTTGTTCTACATCAGACTTTCTTCCGCAAACGGCGAAACGCTTTGCCTCGGTGAGTTTCGCGGCATTCCGACTTCGATGCCCGGTTGCCGAAATTCAGTTGCCTTTGAATTTCGGGTGATCCCTCTTGAGCATGTATGCTTCTGCTACTTGTTCTACATCAGACTTTCTTCCGCAAACGGCGAAACGCTTTGACTCGGTGAGTTTCGCGGCATTCCGACTTCGATGCCCCGGTTGCCGAAATTCAGTTGCCTTTGAATTTCGGGTGATCCCTCTTGAGCATGTATGCTTCTGCTACTTGTTCTACATCAGACTTCTTCCGCAAACGGCGAAACGCTTTGACTCGGTGAGTTTCGCGGCATTCCGACTTCGATGCCCCGGTTGCCGAAATTCAGTTGCCTTTGAATTTCGGGTGATCCCTCTTGAGCATGTATGCTTCTGCTACTTGTTCTACATCAGACTTTCTTCCGCAAACGGCGAAACGCTTTGACTCGGTGAGTTTCGCGGCATTCCGACTTCGATGCCCCGGTTGCCGAAATTCAGTTGCCTTTGAATTTCGGGTGATCCCTCTTGAGCATGTATGCTTCTGCTACTTGTTCTACATCAGACTTTCTTCCGCAAACGGCGAAACGCTTTGACTCGGTGAGTTTCGCGGCATTCCGACTTCGATGCCCCGGTTGCCGAAATTCAGTTGCCTTTGAATTTCGGGTGATCCCTCTTGAGCATGTATGCTTCTGCTACTTGTTCTACATCAGACTTTCTTCCGCAAACGGCGAAACGCTTTGACTCGGTGAGTTTCGCGGCATTCCGACTTCGATGCCCCGTTGCCGAAATTCAGTTGCCTTTGAATTTCGGGTGATCCCTATTGAGCATGTATGCTTCTGCTACTTGTTCTACATCAGACTTTCTTCCGCAAACGGCGAAACGCTTTGACTCGGTGAGTTTCGCGGCATTCCGACTTCGATGTCCCGGTTGCCGAAATTCAGTTGCCTTTGAATTTCGGGTGATCCCTCTTGATGATTAGTACTTAAAAGTGCATGTTTATCAAGGTTATATATCATCATTTTTATGCACTTGAAGTATCCAATTTTTTTTTAAAACTCCCTTAACTAACAGCATGTTTTATAATAACAAGTGTTTTGATACTATAAGATACCATTAATTTATGGTAAATGCTCCATCTTATATGCAGGCCTATCAAACATAAATTAAAAGTGATTGATTGAATGAGTTTAAGTATTGAAAGTCGAAAGGATCCAAAAGAGATTGGCCAAACTTAGAAAAGAGATGTTCGGTGCTAGTCCAAACCGGAACATTGCTCGGTAATTGGATCATATCGTCGGAGCTCTAGATTTTCGGATTTAGGTCCATTTTATATGTTGATGGAAAGGTAAGACAAAGGCCTACAACTTTCATTGAGGAGCCCCAGATTTGAAAAGGTCGTTTTTGAAGTCCAAATTGAAGGAACAACGAAGAAGTCCGGAAGCTGTCCTGCATGCCCAAAACATACTAAAAATTTTAGTGTTCGAGCCCATATCTTGAGTTCTAGAAGTCCAAATGACCTCATCGTTTATTTTTGTTGGAAAAGCTGAGACAATTTTCCTAGAACATTCCTGAGGATTCTGGGCAAATTATTGATGTTATAGCAATCGACGTCCTTAATCAGTACACAGAAGAGTAAGGATTGTTATCTAGTCAAGATGTGGCCACCCACTCATCAATTTAGTCAATCAAATTCAATAGTTCCAAAGTTTTGGACCATAAAAGGAGGCACTTAACCATCGTATTGAGGCATCCTTGGGTGGATTCAGATCAAGATTCATGCTGATTGCTTTCTCTACTTTTGTATTGCTTATGTCTTGGCTTTCAGTTAATATCAAGTTTATGCCAACTTCATTTCCGCTTTCATTTCATTAGTTAACCTTCTTTCTCATTTATGTTCTTATCTTGTTCATTTATGTTTCCTTTCTTTCAGTTATGTTCAGCTTAAGTTAATTATTGTCAAGGTGTAAAAGGGGTACACTAATGGTGTAAGAAGGTAAGTATAATATAAACTTAACATGGACCTTAACGTCGGATACTAATCCCCCCCCCCCCCCCATGTTTTATATTTGTTATCCTTGTTCACTTTTAATACTTTGCTTGTATAAAATGGTTAAATCTAGATTTATGTTGTATAATTATTTGGTACAAACAAATCCGACTTGGCCACTTTTCATAGCCCATACTGTATGGTATTTAACCGACACCTGAGCTATGAAAGGAACTTGAATTTGTTGTTAACATAAGTTTATAATCATGAATGCACTGCCAACATTTACAAGTATTAGCTTTATTCGAATAAGATAATTAATGTAAATCTCATGTTAACAATTTATCAATCTGATGTGGAAACTCCTTTATGTGAATGGTTTCCAATATGAGTAATAAGAGTTTAAACTTATACTTGTTTGAAGTACCATTAGAACTGATCCTCTAACCTTGACATTTTGTTTTTTATCATTGTTTTAATCCTTACGTTAATCATTCATCTTACAAAGTTCTCATTAATTTCTTCATCTTCTGCTTTTATTATTATTATTATTGTTTTATTATTTACAGATTTGTCTATATTATATAATATATATCTTTGATCTTTTCATAAACTCAGTATTTAGGCTGGAAACCTGTGACCCGATCTTTTAGAATCAATTACTCAGGTATAACAGCGCCACGTACTGAGTATTATTAGTGTTATTATTGTTGTTATTGTTGTTGGTTTGGTTTAGTATTGTTATATAAATAATTTTATACAATTAACCTCTCTGTGGTTCGACCCCCGGTCTTGCCGGGTTATTTATTACTTCGGACACTCCCTTGCAACTTGGGAAAAGGACATCAATCTTTTGGTCTTGTCAAGTTTTTGGCGCCGTTGCCGGGGAGGTAAATTCTTGTATAAATTATAATATTTTATTTAGTTTTCTCTTTTCAATTTTCATTTTATCTAACTTTTGTTTCATTTCTTTTGTAGGTTTCTGTTTCTTCTCTTTTCTTTTCTTCCTTTATATTCTCTTCTTACACGTGCATGAGAGTTTGGTCACGAACATTAAGTGGTCGACTTTGTAGGGTATCTTTCATCATTTTCAGGAAAATATGGCCGAAATAGTGAAGATAATCTATCACTTAATAATGAGAATAATGTGAATAACCGGATGAGAAACACTTAGAGACCACATGAATCCCAGCAAGAAACAAGTGCACCCTCCTGCATAGTTTTTCCTCCTGATGGCATCTCATTTTAATTTTAAGCCAGGCCATTATTCAAACTTTTACCTTCTTTTCATGGTTTAGACCTAGAAAAATCCATACTTGCAGTTAAGGGAATTTGAGGATGTCTGTAATACCTATAATGACTCAAATTTGTAGCATGAACACAATATCGATTAAAGCTTTTTCCTTTTTCATTAAAAGATCAAGCTAAAACATGGCTACAAAATTTGAGGACCAGGATCCATTCGTGCTTGGGATGATATGCAAACAACAATTTTTAAAGAAGTTTTTTTCCATCAACAAGAACAAACTCTTTCAAAAGGACAAAGTCAGCACTTTCACTCATAAGCCAAGGGAGAAACATTTTACCAATGATGGGATAGGCTATCGAGATTTGCTTAATAATTGCCCACATCTATCGGTTTTGACACACATGCGCGCGATGCCTGGTTTCACATTTTTATGAAGCGTCGCTAACACAAGAGATCTAGAGCCAACAGGTTGAATAGTGATGTGCAATGGAACCGCTTGAAGTCGAAAACGACCCTAATGAACACGCACTGCAGTACCTATGACTTGCTAGCCCGACACATGCATCAAAATATGGGCGCGAGTCACCCACAGGTACTTATGAATGGCACCAGTCTAAACTCAACCTCATACATCCTAGTCGAGGCTACTTATGCACAACTCTTAGGGAAGATCATGACCTCCAAGCCACCAGCCTTCTGCATCTATAGTTAGAACTAACGTCGAGGCACATAGACTTGAAAAAGAGTGGCTCAGACTTAAAAATCTGTTCAAGCACTCTATCGTGCCTGCTCCAAATTAGTGAAACCCTATGAACTACTACACAACCAAATGATCTGCTCCATACTCTGGCCTTCTTTTAACGGAATGCCGCCATGATCACGCCCATGCTCTAAACAGTTTCCAAAGACCCAACCAGATAACCCATATCACACAACCGTCTATAAAACAGGTTGGAGGCAAATCACCCAAATTTCAGATGGAAGAACGTGAATAGCCAACAAAGCCCAACAAACTTCATCATCCCACGCTAGACAAGCACCCAGACCCTAATTTCCCCAAATTCATCATGGATATGCACCTCCTTATGCTCCATCTCCTAGAAGAAATTTTTAGGAAACATAGAATGCATTCATTATGCAAAAGCAGAAGACAATCAACACTCAAACTCTGCATGGCGCTCGCTCAACAGCATCGACCGACTATTCTACAGATGCTCTTGCAAACATACCTTAAACATCTGCTCTCAGAATTCCAGAGAACACGCGTAGTTTTCCATTCTCAACCACACGAAAACATCCAACTCAGGGGCAATACAATGCAACAATGCATCGCACGTTCTGTGGCAGCCAACACATGGATCAAGTCAAATCAAGTCATCACTCTCCGCTAGCTGGCTCTCTCGGTTATTGAAAAAAACCTTTTCCTTGAACCATGCTGAGACGCTGCTTGCGCTCTATCTATGCGGGTCAAGGATGCGCGGTTGAACCTGAACATATTCGCACAGCAACCAATCCAGGCAGCATTCCCCCGCCCGCCCACTTCCATTTCCTCATGCACCCATGAAAACCACACAGCGAAAGTACCATCCTCAACTCTGAAATCATTGAAGCACATTCGCAACACAGGTACAGGACTTTAAATACTTCCCCTTGTTGCGATGCTATCTACCAAAGGGTCCCTTCATCATGCTAAATTTTTTCAAGCTCTATGCACTGCTGATCAGCATGACAACTTGACATGATGAAACAACGAAAGCCCCTTTTTCGCTCCGACACAAGTAAGTGCCATTCTGTTATGAACAACTTCATGCTTCTCGAAACGCTCTTAACAGACCCTGGTTGTCCTACAATTTCTTGCTTTATTAGACCCGAAACAATACCAAATTTCGAACGCAGCCCCCCTTACTTGATCTTGGAGCTAGACGTGCATTTACTTCCATATTCTCCGATCTTTCAGAGTTGCCAATCTAGCCGTGAGTTAAAAACCAACCTCTGTCAACTCTTTTACTCGCCGACTAGCATCTGGTAAAAGTGCCTCGCAGGAATGAATTGAAGGATGGTGTCGCAGTACAACTGTTGTTCGCTCCATAAAATTATTACTCGTCACGTCTTCCGTTGTTGTCCTTGGATACGCAACCCTCGTTCGCGATCGCATGTAATTCAATTCCTGTCATATTAGGGACGTCCATTTCTTGCCACTCATGTCTAATGCATTGATTAATTGTCAGGACATGGACTGATGAAGCTGTCTCATTTGGCAAAAACATGACTTCGCACCCGAGCACATCCGCAATATTTTCACTCCCCCATTTACAACGCCCAACCCCTTGGAGATGATAAATGATCTTACAGGAAGAGGACTTTATTGAAAAATTTAGTTCATGAATTCAACTTTCAAACCCACATGTAGTGAAACTGAGATTGATGTAATCTGATGATTTGCAAATGGCTCTACTATTCAGCGAACTCAGACCAAGGCATGACATATTGGAGACACACAACATTGATAAGAATTGCCACCACGATCAATTGAGCCCATACCTTCAAGTGTTGCTCAACCACCAAACCCTGATACTATTCGAAGCCGTTACCATTTAATCTTCAATATACTCATCTTTCTTAGGGAGAAAATGAAACTTTTCCGGTAATAATCTCTCTCCAAACTTAATGCACATCAAGCAATGACAGTAAGTTATCTACCAGAGACTTCTGAAAATGCAACAAAAAATGCATTAGGATGGAACATAGCTGACATAAACCATGAGAATTACGCCCTTTATGATTTTGCACACACAGGCATATTTATTTGGCAAGGAAAATGCTAACACCCTCCCTTAGCAGAAATGCAACCGAATCGGCTTAATGTCTAACTAATATGAAAGAACCGTAGTCCGAAAACATGAAGTCATTAAGCTTCTAGCATAATGGAACTCAATTCTATCCTGTATTTCTGACATCCACCCCCCCAATAAGATAAATACAACACTAGTAGAAATGATATAGCAAATGGGTAAGTCCTACCCAATCCGTAGCATACCACAAACAGTCGGGAGTCACTGTGCGCTCGCGCATAACGAATGCAAGAAACCAATCTCGACCGTTAATTCCAACATTAAGGCACTGTTACGGGTTGGCGCATAGTGCATTGACTATTACGAAACCTTAATCCTCCATTACCTACACGAAAACGAGTCATTTCCCCTTTACCTTTCATGGATCAAATCCGAAAAGCCAGTTGCAGCGTCATTGAATCTTCTATTGTTTTCCTAGATGGGTTATTGTCTTATTACACCTATCTTTTTCCTTTTTTCCCTTCTTTAACTTTTTATTCAAGGTTTACAATCAAATTGAGAATTGCATTCGGAAGATCTCAACCAGAGAAGGAACTACTTATCTCACATGTCCCATTTGGCTTTACGTTTTGCATATCGAAGGACTGCCTATAGGATTACTGCTAATGCGACACAGCCCAACGATTTCAAAGATGCATGCTTAGAGAGTAATTCACGTGATATGGTTGAACGCTTTCATGAAATTTTTATGGATGATTTTTCTGTTTTTGGTGATTCATTTGATGATTGTTCGACTAACTTAGAAAAGGTTTTGAGCAGGTGTGGAAGAGAAGAAACTTGGTACTGAATTGGGAACAATGTCACTTTATGGTAACAAACGGCATTGTACTTGGTCACCTTGTTTCATCGAAAGGAATTGAGGTTGACAAATCTAAAATCCGAAGTTAATTGCCAACTTACTAACACCAGAATCTGTTAAAGATGTTAGATCATTCTTAGGACATGCTGGTTTTAACAGAAGGTTTCATCAAAGATTTTAGTGTAATATCGAAGCCCATGAGTAACCTTCTAACTAAAGGATAAATTATTTGAATGGACTGAACATTGTGAGGAAGCCTTTGTTAAACTTAAAAACATGCTTACTTCTGCTCCTCGTCATTCAACCTTTCCTGATTGGTCATTACTTTTTGAAATAATGTGTGATGCTAGTGATTATGCCGTGGGTGCTGTCTTGGGACAAAGAAAAGATAAGAAACCTTATGTGATTTACAATGCAAGTAAAACTTTAAATAGTGCTCAAATGAATTACACTACCACTGAAAAAGAATTACTTGCAGTAGTAAATTTGCAATGTGACAAATTCAGATCATATCTTGTTGGCTCACCAGTTGTTTTTTTTTATGATCAAGCAGAATTGAAATATCTTCTTTCTACAGAAAGATTTCAAAGGCTAGATTGGTGCGGTGGATTTTGTTACTTCAAGATTTTGATATCAACAATCAAAGACAAGAAAGCAACCGAAAATTATGTCGCGGATCAGTTGTCAAGAATTGACAACCAAAATAAAACAAAAAAGTATTTATTAAAATAAAAAAAATTAATTTTCATAAATAATCAAAAAATAAACCGATTCGAGATCTGACATCACACCAATCGATGACTACTTTCCTGATGTTCTTTTATTTTCTGTCTCTAAACGATGCCTTGGTTTGCTAATATTGTTAATTTTCATGTTTCAGGACAATTGCCAGTCTCATTGGAGTACCCAAGACAAAAGAAAGTTCTTGAACGAAGTGAAGAACTTTTATTAGGAATACCCTTATTTATTCAAATATTGTCCTGATCCAAATATTTCGAAGATGCATTCCTGACAATGCTGTAAGAAAGTGGTCATTAAATATTGTCAATCTGAGGCATGTGGGGGTCATTTCTCATCAAGAAAGACAACTGCAAAAGCTTACAAAGTGGATTTTAAACCTGGCCCACCATGTTCAAAGACTCACAAGCATTTTGTAAGATTTTGTGAAAATTGTCAAAAAGTTGGGATCTATTTCGAAACGTCACAATATGCCTTTAAATCCTATTCTTGTCAATGAAGATCTTTGACTGTTGGTAGGTATAGATTTCATAGGGTCCATTTCCTCCATCATATGGTTTTCTGTACAATATTGGTCGCAATATATTGTTTTTCAAAATGGATAGAGGCAATTCCAAGGTCGAACACAATGATCACAAAACAGTGAATAAAGTTTTTGAAAGAAAAACTTTTAAGTCGATTTGGAATCCCTCGAGCCATGATAAGTGATGGTGGTACACATTTCTGCAACAAGCCATTTGCTTCTTTAAATGAAGAAATATGGAAACACACACAAAGTTGCCTACCCCTTATCATCCTCAGACAAGTGGACAAGTAGAGCTTGCTAATAATGGAAATCAAACAAATCTTGGAGAAAACAGTAAACCCAAATAGGAAAGACTGGTCTTTAAGACTTAATGATGCAACTTGGGCTTATCGAACTGCTTATAAAACATCATTAGGTATGTCACCTTAATAGACTAGTCTAGGGAAAACCTTGTCACTTGCCTGTGGAAATTGAACATAAAGCTTATTGGGCTATTAAAGCATTGCAATTCAAGCCTTGATGATGCTAGTCAGCTGCGAAAATTGCAATAAAATGAGGCTTGCCGAAATAAGAAATGATGCATAAGACAATTCGAAAAATTCATTAAAAGCAAGAATTAAAGAGTTTCATGACAATAAAATACTGAGAAAAACATTCAACGTTGGTCAAAAAGTCTTGCTTTATAATTCTCGACTCCATTTATTTCCTGGAAAAACTAAGATTAAGATGGAGTTGTCCTTTTTATTGTGAAACCTATGTGTAATCCATATGGGGCCTGTGATATTGAGAATCCAAAGAACTGGCAATGTTTTCAAGGTAAATGTCATCGATAGAAAGTTTATTTTGACAATTTTTTGGTTAAAAATGACTCTATTGAATTGAGTGATCCCCTGTATAATAAAGGATTGATTCTTTTTCTCACATTGTTTTGTGTTTTTATTGTTTTGCTAGTCCTCTCTTTCACCCCGGTCACAATGGCGGATAACGGTACTCCGTGACTTAAGTCGATTTCTTTCAGTTTCCCAAATAACTGATATCTTTATAATATTTGTATAATTCATAGCTCTTTCTTCCTTCTTTGGAATCTCGTGCTCCAAATCTCCTTTTGAAACTGGACACCACTCTAGAAAAGTTTGAAAAGGTATTTTCCCGCTTTGGCCCCCCCCCCCCCCCTCAAATGCGATTAATAAAATTTACCGTGCTAGGTGTGCAAGATTGAAGGTTGTTAATGAATCATGGAATTCCTGAAGATATCCGTTGGTTAATTGAAGCAAAGTTTCGATTATCAGGTGAGATCCTCCAATTCTTTCAATTCACCCATGCCTGGGGAACAGGTAAAACAGCACTTTTGCAAAGAAACGTCGTGCAAAAACTGACTAAAAGTTCTGTCACAGATGTGCCAGATAGACATGTAATAAACATGTCGTTCTTTAGGAATGGTATCTGTAAACCGTGGAAGAATAAGATACAATTCATTAAGGATGGCCTGAGTAAGGGGTCTTTAGATAATCTTTTGTTGACCCTATAGACGCAACCTAGTGGAGAAGTTCATCGAGTAAATCATGATTTTATGGCCACAATTCCATAAAGAACATTATCACCTTAGTCTTTGGAATCTGACTAAAAAAAACCCTGTTTGCCAGTTTTTAAGAAAACTGGATGGGAAGGCCTAACCCCCACCCCCCCAATAAAGAGGGGCTTTAAGCCGTTCTTGGACTTAAAACCAAGGGAAAGATGTGAGCCACAATCACAACTAACCTGTACATACATGCTTTTTCAAATTTAAATAATTATAAAGAGAGAGAGAGAGAGAGAATAGAGAGTTTGTGAGACTACAGCTGGCCTACATATAGGTGGTAAGATTGCATTTTCACTTTACATCTATATATTACTTCTCTTCCTTCCCTTCAATTCCTTTCTACTCAATCCCATACATTCTTCAAATATAGAAGTGTGTAGAAATGGCAGGTTCCTCAAGTCATCAGATAAGAAATATTTGTGTTTTCGGTGGATCCAGTTCTGGGAAAGAAAAAGAGTTTTTAGAATCAGCAAATCATCTTGGTCGGGTACTAGCTGAGAGAAAGATTCATTTAGTGTATGGGGGAGGCAGCCTTGGGTTAATGGGAGGTGTGTCAATGGCTGCATTTTTAGGAGGCAGTCAAGTTTTGGGGGTTGTCCCCAAAGCTTTAGCAACTGGGGACATCATTGGAAAAACAATTGGAGAGGAACTACAGGTCCCAACAATGTCTGACCGACTGAATACCATGTTTAACCATGCTGATGCCTTCATTGCCTTACCAGGTGGTTTGGGCACATTGGAAGAGATCTTTCATATTTCATCTTGGGCCCAACTGCACATTCACCATAAACCTATAGGTTTGTTAAATGTTAATGGTTTTTATGATAAGTTGCTGTCTTTCCTTGATCAAGCTGTGGAACAGGAATTTCTAACATCTTCGGCACGACGAATCATAATCTCTGCTGCTACTGCTGAACAATTGATTGACCAACTACAATCTTTCATCCCTGTCATTGATCCCTGCATGAGTCGCCTAGATTGGTCAACTAAGGAAAGCCGTAAAAAGCTTAGATTAGATTTGAGCCTTCATCTGTGAAACCTTGTGTCTTTTGGTTTTATTAATAGCATATTATTTTGTTTTGTTACTTCTTATGTTTGTTTAAGTGTGTTTCAGGTTTGTCATTGTTCGCTGTTTCAGGTGATGTCTTCTATACTCTATCTTTCTACCTTCGAACATTGAGGACAATGTCTCGTTTTGGTTGGGGGGGGAGGGTAGTAGTTAAAAAAAAAAAAAAAAATATACTAACTTGCTAACTGTTTTTGCTATTATTAAAACCATTTGACAAAATTGTTATTAGGATGGCAGAGTATGGAATCAATTTTATTGACTCTAGAGACGCATCTTAGTAAGTTTCATTACCAAGGTCTATCATAATACTTCTTGAAATATTCAGGTTTACAAACTCTCACATTGTTATCACTTGATTCTGCTCATATACTCATTTAACAAGTATTATTAAACCTTCATTTTCACACACACACTTTAACATATGATTGTGGGTTGCACATTGGATTATTACATTAATTATGTTCTTTTGTTGAAGGTAACAACTAAGGGAAAAGGATAGTATATAATTTGCAAAAAAAAAAAAAAAAAAAAAAAAAAAAAAAAAAAAAAAAAAAAAAAAAGATAGTATTGATGATAATAAAACGTGGATAAGTTTGGTTTCGTAGCCTCCCTAACCTAAGCAATTAAGCCCGAAGGGGTGTTTTAACACCTAATACCCTAAAGTCAACTGACTTGGGAGCTATTGGCCCAAAGCTTGTTACATGGGTTAAGGAGAAAAGCTTAAGGGAATCAAACATTGCACTATCTACGTATCAGTATCTGCAACCCGAGTTGTTAAGCTCGTAGGGGTGTCTCAACACCTAATGCCCTAAGACCAACTGGTCTGGGAGTCATTAGCCTAAAACTCGTTACATGGGTTAAAGATACATTGTGTTTTAAGTTGTATGTGTATATAAATAAAAAGAAGAAAAAAAGAAAAAAAAAGAAAAAAAAAAATAATAATACTAATCCCAACCCAAGGAAGTTCACCTTAAACATTTGAACATAATATTGTTTTCTTCCAACAAAAGCCCCATCATCTATGTTTTCATTGAGCACACAAAAAGAAGGTTTATTAATATCTTGTTTAAGAAGTATGAAGCAGGAATATAAATTTAATGAGAGTTTGTTTATCTGGATAGATTAATGGAAGTTGAATGATGAATGCCTTGCTTTGTGGAACTTGCAAATTGTTTCTCTATTTTAACGCTTTAGATTACTAGGGACTAGTAATAAGCTGGTTGGGGGGTGTGATTAGTACTTAAAAGTGCATGTTTATCAAGGTTTTATATCATCATTTTGCACTTGAAGTATCAATAACTCCTTAACTAAAGCATGTTTTATAATAACAAGTTTGATACTATAAGATACCTTAATTTATGGTAAATGCTCATCTTAAATGCAGGCCTATCACATAAATAAAAGGATTGATTGATGAGTTTAAGTATTGAAAGTGAAAGGACAAAGAGATCAAACTTTTGGTCGTGTCAAGCATGTACGCTTCCGGTTACTTGTCCTACATCAGACTTTCTTCCGCAAACGGCCAAACGCTTTGACTCTGTGAGTTTTTCGCGGCATTCCGACTTCGATGCCCCGGTTGCCGGAAATTCAGTTGCCTTTGAATTTGTGGTCATCCCTCTTGAGCAATGTATGCTTCCGCTGAACTTGTTCCTACACCATACTTTCTTCCTCAAACGTGAAACGCTTTGACTCGGTGAGTTTCGCGGCATTTTCGACTTCGATGCCCCGGTTGCCGAAATTCAGTTGCCTTTGAATTTCGGGTGATCCCTCTTGAGCATGGACCTCCGCTACTTGTCCTACATCAGACTTTCTTCCGCAAACGGCCCAAACGCTTTGACTCTGTGAGTTTCGCGGCCATTCCGACCTTCGATGCCCCGGTTTGCCGAAATTCCAATGCCTTTGAATTTGGTGGTCATCCCTCTTGAGCAAGTATGCTTCTTCTACTTGTCCTACCTCAGACTTTCTTTCGCAAACGGCCAAACGCTTAACTCTGTGAGTTTCGCGGCATTTCCGACTTCGATGCCCCGGTTGCCGAGAGATTCCATTGCCTTTTGAATTTGTGGTCATCCCTCTTGAGCATGTATGCTTCCGCTACTTGTTCTACATCAATACTTTCTTCCGTCAAGACGTCGAAACGCTTTGGGGACTAGGTGAGAGAGTGTCGCGCCAATTCCGAACGATGCCCCGTTTCCGGAAGTTGATTTTGCTTTTGAATTTCTGGTGATCCCCGCTTGAGCTATGTAATGCTTCCGCTACTTGTCCTACATCAGACTTTCGTCCGCAAACGGCGAAACGCTTTGACACTGTGAGTTTCGCGGCATTCCGACGTCGATGCCCCGGTTGCCGAAATTCAGTTGCCTTTGAATTTGTGGTCATCCCTCTTGAGCATGTAGCCTTCCGCTACTTGTTCTACATCATACTTTCATCCCTGAAACGGCGAAACGCTTTGACTCGGTGAGTCTTTCGCGGGCATTTCGAACTACGGATGCCCCGGTTGCCGAAATTCTGTTTGCCTTTGAATTTGTGGTGATCCCCATTGAGCATGTACGCATTCCGCTACTTGTTCTACATCATACTTTCTTCCTCAAACGGCGAAAACGCTTTGACTCTGTTGAGTTTCGCGAGCATTTCGACTTCGAATGCCCCGTTTTGTCGAAATTCAAGTTGCCTTTGAATTTCGGGTCATACCTCTTGAGCATGTATGCTTCCGCTACTTGTTCTACATCATACTTTCTTCCTCAAACGGCGAAACGCTTTGACTCGGTGGGGGGAGTTTTCGCGGCATTTCGACTTCGATGCCCGGTTGCCGAAATTCAGTTGCCTTTGAATTTCGGGTGATCCCTCTTGAGCATGTACGCTTCCGCTACTTGTCCTACATCAGACTTTCTTCCGCTAAACGGCCAAACGCTTTTGACTCGGTGATTTTTCCGCGGCATTCCGACTTCGATGCCCCGGTTGCCGAAATTCAGTTGCTTTTGGAATTTCGGGTGTCCATCCCTCTTGAGCATGTATGCTTCCGGCTACTTGTTCTACTTCATACTTTCTTCTCTCAAACGGCGAAACGCTTTGACCTCGGTGAGTTTTTCGCGGCATTCCGACATCGATGCCCCCGGTTGCCGAAATTTGATTTCCTTTGAATTTCGGGTGATCCCTCTTGAGCATGTATGCTTCCGCTACTTGTCCTACATCAGACTTTCTTCCGCAAACGGCCAAACGCTTTGACTCTGTGAGTTTCGCGTCTTTCCGACTTCGATTGCCCCGGTTGCCCAGAAATTCAGTTGCCTTTGAATTTGTGGTCCATCCCCTCTTGAGCAAGTATGGCTTCCCGCTACTTGTTCTACATCCATACTTTCTGCACGGAAACGGCGAAACGCTTTGACCCGGTGGAGTTTTCGCGGCATTCCGACTTCGATGCCCCGGTTGCCGAAATTCAGTTGCCTTTGAATTTGTGGTCATCCCTCTTGAGCATGTATGCTTCCGCTAACCTGTTCTACATCATACTTCCTTCCCTCAACGGTGAAACGCTTTGACTCGGTGAGTGTCGCGGCATTTCGACTACTCGATGCCCCGGTTGCCGAAAATTCAGTTGCCTTTGAATTTCGGGTGATCCCTCTTGGAGCATGTACGCTTCCGGTACTTGTCCTACAACAGACTTCTTCCGCAAACGGCCAAACGCTTTGACTCTGTGAGTTTTCGGCGGCATTCCGACTTCGATGCCCCGGTTGCCGAAATACAGTTGCCCCTTTGATTTTCGGGTGGCATCCCCTCTTGAGCATGTATGCCTTCTGCTACTTGTCCTACATCAGACTTTCTGTCGCAAACGGCGAAACGCTTTAACTGCTGTGTGTTTCGCGGCATTCCGACTTCGATGCCCCGGTTGCCGGAAATTCAGTTGCTTTTGAATTTGTGGTTCATCCCTCATGAGCATGTCTGCTTCCGCTACTTGTTCTACATCATACTTCTTCCTCAAACGGCGAAAACGCTTGCCGTCGGTGAGTTTTCGCGGCATTCCGACATCGATGCCCCGGTTGCCAGAAATGATTTGCCTTTGAATTTTCTGGTGATCCCTCTTGAGCATGTATGCTTCCGCTACTTGACCTACATCAGACTTTCTTCCCGCAAACGGCCAAACTGCTTTGACTCTGTGGTTTTCGCGGCATTCCGACTTTCGATGCCCCGGTTGCCTGAAATTCAGTTGCCTTTGAATTTGTGGTCATCCCTCTTGAGTCCATGTATGCTTCCGCTACTTGTTGTTCTACATCATACTTTCTTCCTGAAACGGCGAAACGCTTTAGACTCGGTGAGTTTCGCGGCATTTCGACTTCGATGCCCCGGTTGCCGAAATTCAGTTGCCTTTGAATTTCGTGTGATCCCTATTGAGCATGTACGCTTCTGCTAATGTTTCTACATCATACTTTCTTCCTCAAACGGCGAAACGCTTTGACTCGGTGAGTTTCCGCGACATTTCCGACTTCGATGCCCCGGTTGCCGAAATTCAGTTTGCCTTTGAATTTGTGGTCATCCCTCTTGAGCATGTATGCTTCCGCTACTTGTTCTACATCATACTTCGTCTCAAACGGCGAAACGCTTTGACTCGGTGGAGTTTCCGCGGGCATTTCGACTTCGATGCCACGTTTGCCGGAAATTCCATTGCCTTTGACCTAATTTCGGGTGATCCCTCTTGAGCATGTACGCTTCCGTTACTTGGCCTACATTGACTTTCTTCCGCAAACGCCCCCCCCGCCAAACGCTTTGACTACTGTGAGTTTCGCGGCATTCCGACTTCGATGCCCCGGTTGCCGAAATTCAGTTGCCTTTGAATTTGTGGTCATCCCTCTTGATCATGTATGCTTCCTGCTACTTTGTTCCTACATCATACTTTCTTCCTCAAACGGCGAAACGCTTTGGACTCGGTGAGTTTCGCGGCATTTCGACTTTCGATGCCCCCGGTTGCCGAAATTCAGTTGCCTTTGAATTTCGGGTGATCCCTCTTGAGCATGTACGCTTCGGCTACTTGTCCGACATCAGAACTTCTTCCGCAAACGTCCAAACCGCTTTGACTCTGTGAGTTTCGCGGCATTCCGACTTCGATGCCCCGGTTGCCGAAGATTCAGTTGCCTTTGAATTTGTGGTCATCCCTCTTGAGCATGTAATGCTTCTGCTACTTTGTCTACATCAGACTTCTTTCGCAAACGGCCACACGCTTTAACTCTGTGAGTTACCGCGGCCATACCGACTTCGATGCAGCCGGTTGCCGAAATTCAGTTGCTTTTGAATTTGTGGTCGATCCCTCTATGAGCATGTAAGCTTCCGCTACTTTTTTTCTACATCATCTTTCTTCCTCAAACGTCCCCCCCCCGAAACGGTTTGACTCTGTGAGTTTCGCGGCATTCCGACCTCGATGCCCCGTTTGGGCGAGAATTGATTTGCCTTTGAATTTCTGGTGTCTCCCTCTGTGTGAGCATGTATGCTTCCCCTACTTGTCCTAGCATCAGAACTTCGTCCGCAAACGGCCAAACGCTTTGACTCTTTGAGTTTCGAGGCCCAAAATTCCGACCTTCGATGCCACCGGGTTTGCCGAAATTCAGTTGCCTTTGAATTTGTGGTCATCCCTCTTGAGCATGTATGCTTCCGCTACTTGTGCTACATCATACTTTCTTCCTCAAAACGGCGAAACGCTATTGACTCGGTGAGTTTCGGCGGACATGCCGACTTCGATGCCCCGGTTGCCCGAAAATTCAGTTGCCTTTGAATTTGTGGTGATCCCTATTGAGCCTGGTACGCTTCCGCTACTTGTTCTACATCATACTTTCTTCCTCAAACGGCGAAACGCTTTGACTCGGGGAGTTTCGGCGACATTTCGACTTCCGATGCCCCGGTTGCCGAAATTCCTTTGCCTTTGAAGTTGTGGTCCATCCCTCTTGAGCATGTTATGCTTCCGCTACTTGTCCCCTACATCAGACTTTCTTCCGCAAACGGCAGAAACACTTTGACTCTGTGAGTTTCGCGAGCATTCCGACTGTCGATGCCCCGGGTGCCGAAATTCAGTTGCCTTTGAATTTGTGGTCATCCCTCTTGAGCCCTGGTATGCTTCCGCTACTTTGTTCTACATCATCTTCTTCCTCAAACGCAAAAACGCTTTGACTCGGTGAGTTTCGCGGCAATTTCGACTTCGATGCCCCGGTTGCCGAAATTCAATATGACTTTGGAATTTCTGGTGATCCCTCTTGAGCATGTATGCTTCCGCTACTTGTCCTACATCAGACTTCTTCCGCAAACGGCCAAACGCTTTGACTCTGTGAGTTTCGCGGCATTCCGACTTCGATGCCCCGGTTGCCGAAATTCAGTTGCCTTTGAATTTGTGGTCATCCCTCTTGAGCATGTATGCTTCCGCTACTTGTTCTACATCATACTTCTTCCTCAAACGGCGAAACGCTTTGACTCGGTGAGTTTCGCGGCATTTCGACTTCGATGCCCTGGTTGCCGAAATTCAGTTGCCTTTGAATTTGTGTTGATCCCTCTTGAGCATGTATGCTTCCGCTACTTGTTCTACATCATACTTCTTCCTCAAACGGCGAAGCGCTTTGACTTGGTGAGTTTCGCGGCATTCCGACTTCGATGCCCCGGTTGCCGAAATTCAGTTGCCTTTGAATTTCGGGTGATCCCTCTTGAGCATGTATGCTTCTGCTACTTGTTTTACATCAGACTTTCTTCCAACAACGGCGAAACGCTTTGACTCGGGTAGTTTAGCGGCATTCCGACTTCGATGCCCCGGTTGCCGAAATTCAGTTGCCTTTGAATTTCGGGTGATCCCTCTTGAGCATGTATGCTTCCGCTACTTGTTCTACATCAGACTTCTTCCGCAAACGGCGAAACGCTTTGACTCGGTGAGTTTCGCGGCATTCCGACTTCGATGCCTCGGTGTCGAAATTCAGTTGCCTTTGAATTTAGGGTGATCCATCTTGAGCATGTAAGCTTCTGCAGATTGTTCTACATCAGACTTTCTTCCGCAAACGGCGAAATGCTTTGACTCGGTGAGTTTCGCGGCATTCTGATTTCGATGGCCCGGTTGCCGAAATTCAGTTGCCTTTGAATTTCGGGTGATTTCTCTTGAGCATGTATGCTTCTGCTACTTGTTCTACATCAGACTTTCTTCCACAAACGGCGAAACGCTTTGACTCGGTTAGTTTCGCGGCATTCCGACTTCGATGGCCCGGTTGCCGAAATTCAGTTGCCTTTGAATTTCGGGTGATCCCTCTTGAGCATGTATGCTTCTGCTACTTGTTCTACATCAGACTTTCTTCCACAAACGGCGAAACGCTTTGACTCGGTTAGTTTCGCGGCATTCCGACTTCGATGTCCCGGTTGCCGAAATTCAGTTGCCTGTCAATTTCGGGTGATCCCTCTTGAGCATGTTTTGACTTCTTCCGCAAACGGCATTCTGACTGCGATGCCTCGGTTGTCGAAATTGAGTTGCCTTTGAATTTCGGGTGATCCCTCTTGAGCATGTATGCTTCTTCTACTTGTTCTACATCATACTTTCTTCCGCAAATGGCAAAACGCTTTGACTCTGTGAGTTTCGTGGCATTCCGACTTTGATGCTCCTGTTGCCGAAATTCAGTTGCCTTTGAATTTCGGGTGATCCCTCTTGAGCATGTATGCTTCTGCTACTTGTTCTACATTAGAATTTCTACCGCAAACGGCCCAACGCTTTAACTCGGTGAGTTTCGTGACATTCCGACTTCGATGCCCCGGTTGCCGAAATTCTGTTGCCTTTGAATTTCGGGTGATCCCTTTTGAGGATGTATGCATCTGCTACTTATTCTACATCTAAATTTCTTCCGCAAACGGCGAAACGCTTTGACTCGGTGAGTTTCGCAGCATTCCGACTTCCATGCCCCGGTTGCCGAAATTCAGTTGCCTTTGAATTTCGGGTGATCCCTCTTGAGCATGTATGCTTCTGCTACTTGTTCTACATCAGACTTCTTCCGCAAACGGCGAAACGCTTTGACTCGGTGAGTTTCGCGGCATTCCGACTTCGATGCCCCGGTTGCCGAAATTCAGTTGCCTTTGAATTTCGGGTGATCCCTCTTGAGCATGTATGCTTCTGCTACTTGTTCTACATCAGACTTCTTCCGCAAACGGCGAAACGCTTTGACTCGGTGAGTTTCGCGGCATTCCGACTTCGATGCCCCGGTTGCCGAAATTCAGTTGCCTTTGAATTTCGGGTGATCCCTCTTGAGCATGTATGCTTCTGCTACTTGTTCTACATCAGACTTTCTTCCGCAAACGGCGAAACGCTTTGACTCGGTGAGTTTCGCGGCATTCCGACTTCGATGCCCCGGTTGCCGAAATTCAGTTGCCTTTGAATTTCGGGTGATCCCTCTTGAGCATGTATGCTTCTGCTACTTGTTCTACATCAGACTTTCTTCCGCAAACGGCGAAACGCTTTGACTCGGTGAGTTTCGCGGCATTCCGACTTCGATGCCCCGGTTGCCGAAATTCAGTTGCCTTTGAATTTCGGGTGATCCCTCTTGAGCATGTATGCTTCTGCTACTTGTTCTACATCAGACTTTCTTCCGCAAACGGCGAAACGCTTTGACTCGGTGAGTTTCGCGGCATTCCGACTTCGATGCCCCGGTTGCCGAAATTCAGTTGCCTTTGAATTTCGGGTGATCCCTCTTGAGCATGTATGCTTCTGCTACTTGTTCTACATCAGACTTTCTTCCGCAAACGGCGAAACGCTTTGACTCGGTGAGTTTCGCGGCATTCCGACTTCGATGCCCCGGTTGCCGAAATTCAGTTGCCTTTGAATTTCGGGTGATCCCTCTTGAGCATGTATGCTTCTGCTACTTGTTCTACATCAGACTTTCTTCCGCAAACGGCGAAACGCTTTGACTCGGTGAGTTTCGCGGCATTCCGACTTCGATGCCCCGGTTGCCGAAATTCAGTTGCCTTTGAATTTCGGGTGATCCCTCTTGAGCATGTATGCTTCTGCTACTTGTTCTACATCAGACTTTCTTCCGCAAACGGCGAAACGCTTTGACTCGGTGAGTTTCGCGGCATTCCGACTTCGATGCCCCGGTTGCCGAAATTCAGTTGCCTTTGAATTTCGGGTGATCCCTCTTGAGCATGTATGCTTCTGCTACTTGTTCTACATCAGACTTCTTCCGCAAACGGCGAAACGCTTTGACTCGGTGAGTTTCGCGGCATTCCGACTTCGATGCCCGGTTGCCGAAATTCAGTTGCCTTTGAATTTCGGGTGATCCCTCTTGAGCATGTATGCTTCTGCTACTTGTTCTACATCAGACTTTCTTCCGCAAACGGCGAAACGCTTTGACTCGGTGAGTTTCGCGGCATTCCGACTTCGATGCCCCGGTTGCCGAAATTCAGTTGCCTTTGAATTTCGGGTGATCCCTCTTGAGCATGTATGCTTCTGCTACTTGTTCTACATCAGACTTTCTTCCGCAAACGGCGAAACGCTTTGACTCGGTGAGTTTCGCGGCATTCCGACTTCGATGCCCCGGTTGCCGAAATTCAGTTGCCTTTGAATTTCGGGTGATCCCTCTTGAGCATGTATGCTTCTGCTACTTGTTCTACATCAGACTTTCTTCCGCAAACGGCGAAACGCTTTGACTCGGTGAGTTTCGCGGCATTCCGACTTCGATGCCCGGTTGCCGAAATTCAGTTGCCTTTGAATTTCGGGTGATCCCTCTTGAGCATGTATGCTTCTGCTACTTGTTCTACATCAGACTTTCTTCCGCAAACGGCGAAACGCTTTGACTCGGTGAGTTTCGCGGCATTCCGACTTCGATGCCCCGGTTGCCGAAATTCAGTTGCCTTTGAATTTCGGGTGATCCCTCTTGAGCATGTATGCTTCTGCTACTTGTTCTACATCAGACTTCTTCCGCAAACGGCGAAACGCTTTGACTCGGTGAGTTTCGCGGCATTCCGACTTCGATGCCCCGGTTGCCGAAATTCAGTTGCCTTTGAATTTCGGGTGATCCCTCTTGAGCATGTATGCTTCTGCTACTTGTTCTACATCAGACTTCTTCCGCAAACGGCGAAACGCTTTGACTCGGTGAGTTTCGCGGCATTCCGACTTCGATGCCCCGGTTGCCGAAATTCAGTTGCCTTTGAATTTCGGGTGATCCCTCTTGAGCATGTATGCTTCTGCTACTTGTTCTACATCAGACTTTCTTCCGCAAACGGCGAAACGCTTTGACTCGGTGAGTTTCGCGGCATTCCGACTTCGATGCCCCGGTTGCCGAAATTCAGTTGCCTTTGAATTTCGGGTGATCCCTCTTGAGCATGTATGCTTCTGCTACTTGTTCTACATCAGACTTTCTTCCGCAAACGGCGAAACGCTTTGACTCGGTGAGTTTCGCGGCATTCCGACTTCGATGCCCCGGTTGCCGAAATTCAGTTGCCTTTGAATTTCGGGTGATCCCTCTTGAGCATGTATGCTTCTGCTACTTGTTCTACATCAGACTTTCTTCCGCAAACGGCGAAACGCTTTGACTCGGTGAGTTTCGCGGCATTCCGACTTCGATGCCCCGGTTGCCGAAATTCAGTTGCCTTTGAATTTCGGGTGATCCCTCTTGAGCATGTATGCTTCTGCTACTTGTTCTACATCAGACTTTCTTCCGCAAACGGCGAAACGCTTTGACTCGGTGAGTTTCGCGGCATTCCGACTTCGATGCCCCGGTTGCCGAAATTCAGTTGCCTTTGAATTTCGGGTGATCCCTCTTGAGCATGTATGCTTCTGCTACTTGTTCTACATCAGACTTTCTTCCGCAAACGGCGAAACGCTTTGACTCGGTGAGTTTCGCGGCATTCCGACTTCGATGCCCGGTTGCCGAAATTCAGTTGCCTTTGAATTTCGGGTGATCCCTCTTGAGCATGTATGCTTCTGCTACTTGTTCTACATCAGACTTTCTTCCGCAAACGGCGAAACGCTTTGACTCGGTGAGTTTCGCGGCATTCCGACTTCGATGCCCCGGTTGCCGAAATTCAGTTGCCTTTGAATTTCGGGTGATCCCTCTTGAGCATGTATGCTTCTGCTACTTGTTCTACATCAGACTTTCTTCCGCAAACGGCGAAACGCTTTGACTCGGTGAGTTTCGCGGCATTCCGACTTCGATGCCCCGGTTGCCGAAATTCAGTTGCCTTTGAATTTCGGGTGATCCCTCTTGAGCATGTATGCTTCTGCTACTTGTTCTACATCAGACTTTCTTCCGCAAACGGCGAAACGCTTTGACTCGGTGAGTTTCGCGGCATTCCGACTTCGATGCCCGGTTGCCGAAATTCAGTTGCCTTTGAATTTCGGGTGATCCCTCTTGAGCATGTATGCTTCTGCTACTTGTTCTACATCAGACTTTCTTCCGCAAACGGCGAAACGCTTTGACTCGGTGAGTTTCGCGGCATTCCGACTTCGATGCCCCGGTTGCCGAAATTCAGTTGCCTTTGAATTTCGGGTGATCCCTCTTGAGCATGTATGCTTCTGCTACTTGTTCTACATCAGACTTTCTTCCGCAAACGGCGAAACGCTTTGACTCGGTGAGTTTCGCGGCATTCCGACTTCGATGCCCCGGTTGCCGAAATTCAGTTGCCTTTGAATTTCGGGTGATCCCTCTTGAGCATGTATGCTTCTGCTACTTGTTCTACATCAGACTTTCTTCCGCAAACGGCGAAACGCTTTGACTCGGTGAGTTTCGCGGCATTCCGACTTCGATGCCCCGGTTGCCGAAATTCAGTTGCCTTTGAATTTCGGGTGATCCCTCTTGAGCATGTATGCTTCTGCTACTTGTTCTACATCAGACTTTCTTCCGCAAACGGCGAAACGCTTTGACTCGGTGAGTTTCGCGGCATTCCGACTTCGATGCCCCGGTTGCCGAAATTCAGTTGCCTTTGAATTTCGGGTGATCCCTCTTGAGCATGTATGCTTCTGCTACTTGTTCTACATCAGACTTTCTTCCGCAAACGGCGAAACGCTTTGACTCGGTGAGTTTCGCGGCATTCCGACTTCGATGCCCCGGTTGCCGAAATTCAGTTGCCTTTGAATTTCGGGTGATCCCTCTTGAGCATGTATGCTTCTGCTACTTGTTCTACATCAGACTTTCTTCCGCAAACGGCGAAACGCTTTGACTCGGTGAGTTTCGCGGCATTCCGACTTCGATGCCCCGGTTGCCGAAATTCAGTTGCCTTTGAATTTCGGGTGATCCCTCTTGAGCATGTATGCTTCTGCTACTTGTTCTACATCAGACTTTCTTCCGCAAACGGCGAAACGCTTTGACTCGGTGAGTTTCGCGGCATTCCGACTTCGATGCCCCGGTTGCCGAAATTCAGTTGCCTTTGAATTTCGGGTGATCCCTCTTGAGCATGTATGCTTCTGCTACTTGTTCTACATCAGACTTTCTTCCGCAAACGGCGAAACGCTTTGACTCGGTGAGTTTCGCGGCATTCCGACTTCGATGCCCGGTTGCCGAAATTCAGTTGCCTTTGAATTTCGGGTGATCCCTCTTGAGCATGTATGCTTCTGCTACTTGTTCTACATCAGACTTTCTTCCGCAAACGGCGAAACGCTTTGACTCGGTGAGTTTCGCGGCATTCCGACTTCGATGCCCCGGTTGCCGAAATTCAGTTGCCTTTGAATTTCGGGTGATCCCTCTTGAGCATGTATGCTTCTGCTACTTGTTCTACATCAGACTTTCTTCCGCAAACGGCGAAACGCTTTGACTCGGTGAGTTTCGCGGCATTCCGACTTCGATGCCCCGGTTGCCGAAATTCAGTTGCCTTTGAATTTCGGGTGATCCCTCTTGAGCATGTATGCTTCTGCTACTTGTTCTACATCAGACTTTCTTCCGCAAACGGCGAAACGCTTTGACTCGGTGAGTTTCGCGGCATTCCGACTTCGATGCCCCGGTTGCCGAAATTCAGTTGCCTTTGAATTTCGGGTGATCCCTCTTGAGCATGTATGCTTCTGCTACTTGTTCTACATCAGACTTTCTTCCGCAAACGGCGAAACGCTTTGACTCGGTGAGTTTCGCGGCATTCCGACTTCGATGCCCGGTTGCCGAAATTCAGTTGCCTTTGAATTTCGGGTGATCCCTCTTGAGCATGTATGCTTCTGCTACTTGTTCTACATCAGACTTTCTTCCGCAAACGGCGAAACGCTTTGACTCGGTGAGTTTCGCGGCATTCCGACTTCGATGCCCCGGTTGCCGAAATTCAGTTGCCTTTGAATTTCGGGTGATCCCTCTTGAGCATGTATGCTTCTGCTACTTGTTCTACATCAGACTTTCTTCCGCAAACGGCGAAACGCTTTGACTCGGTGAGTTTCGCGGCATTCCGACTTCGATGCCCGGTTGCCGAAATTCAGTTGCCTTTGAATTTCGGGTGATCCCTCTTGAGCATGTATGCTTCTGCTACTTGTTCTACATCAGACTTTCTTCCGCAAACGGCGAAACGCTTTGACTCGGTGAGTTTCGCGGCATTCCGACTTCGATGCCCCGGTTGCCGAAATTCAGTTGCCTTTGAATTTCGGGTGATCCCTCTTGAGCATGTATGCTTCTGCTACTTGTTCTACATCAGACTTCTTCCGCAAACGGCGAAACGCTTTGACTCGGTGAGTTTCGCGGCATTCCGACTTCGATGCCCGGTTGCCGAAATTCAGTTGCCTTTGAATTTCGGGTGATCCCTCTTGAGCATGTATGCTTCTGCTACTTGTTCTACATCAGACTTTCTTCCGCAAACGGCGAAACGCTTTGACTCGGTGAGTTTCGCGGCATTCCGACTTCGATGCCCCGGTTGCCGAAATTCAGTTGCCTTTGAATTTCGGGTGATCCCTCTTGAGCATGTATGCTTCTGCTACTTGTTCTACATCAGACTTTCTTCCGCAAACGGCGAAACGCTTTGACTCGGTGAGTTTCGCGGCATTCCGACTTCGATGCCCCGGTTGCCGAAATTCAGTTGCCTTTGAATTTCGGGTGATCCCTCTTGAGCATGTATGCTTCTGCTACTTGTTCTACATCAGACTTTCTTCCGCAAACGGCGAAACGCTTTGACTCGGTGAGTTTCGCGGCATTCCGACTTCGATGCCCCGGTTGCCGAAATTCAGTTGCCTTTGAATTTCGGGTGATCCCTCTTGAGCATGTATGCTTCTGCTACTTGTTCTACATCAGACTTTCTTCCGCAAACGGCGAAACGCTTTGACTCGGTGAGTTTCGCGGCATTCCGACTTCGATGCCCCGGTTGCCGAAATTCAGTTGCCTTTGAATTTCGGGTGATCCCTCTTGAGCATGTATGCTTCTGCTACTTGTTCTACATCAGACTTTCTTCCGCAAACGGCGAAACGCTTTGACTCGGTGAGTTTCGCGGCATTCCGACTTCGATGCCCGGTTGCCGAAATTCAGTTGCCTTTGAATTTCGGGTGATCCCTCTTGAGCATGTATGCTTCTGCTACTTGTTCTACATCAGACTTTCTTCCGCAAACGGCGAAACGCTTTGACTCGGTGAGTTTCGCGGCATTCCGACTTCGATGCCCCGGTTGCCGAAATTCAGTTGCCTTTGAATTTCGGGTGATCCCTCTTGAGCATGTATGCTTCTGCTACTTGTTCTACATCAGACTTTCTTCCGCAAACGGCGAAACGCTTTGACTCGGTGAGTTTCGCGGCATTCCGACTTCGATGCCCCGGTTGCCGAAATTCAGTTGCCTTTGAATTTCGGGTGATCCCTCTTGAGCATGTATGCTTCTGCTACTTGTTCTACATCAGACTTCTTCCGCAAACGGCGAAACGCTTTGACTCGGTGAGTTTCGCGGCATTCCGACTTCGATGCCCGGTTGCCGAAATTCAGTTGCCTTTGAATTTCGGGTGATCCCTCTTGAGCATGTATGCTTCTGCTACTTGTTCTACATCAGACTTTCTTCCGCAAACGGCGAAACGCTTTGACTCGGTGAGTTTCGCGGCATTCCGACTTCGATGCCCCGGTTGCCGAAATTCAGTTGCCTTTGAATTTCGGGTGATCCCTCTTGAGCATGTATGCTTCTGCTACTTGTTCTACATCAGACTTTCTTCCGCAAACGGCGAAACGCTTTGACTCGGTGAGTTTCGCGGCATTCCGACTTCGATGCCCCGGTTGCCGAAATTCAGTTGCCTTTGAATTTCGGGTGATCCCTCTTGAGCATGTATGCTTCTGCTACTTGTTCTACATCAGACTTTCTTCCGCAAACGGCGAAACGCTTTGACTCGGTGAGTTTCGCGGCATTCCGACTTCGATGCCCCGGTTGCCGAAATTCAGTTGCCTTTGAATTTCGGGTGATCCCTCTTGAGCATGTATGCTTCTGCTACTTGTTCTACATCAGACTTTCTTCCGCAAACGGCGAAACGCTTTGACTCGGTGAGTTTCGCGGCATTCCGACTTCGATGCCCCGGTTGCCGAAATTCAGTTGCCTTTGAATTTCGGGTGATCCCTCTTGAGCATGTATGCTTCTGCTACTTGTTCTACATCAGACTTTCTTCCGCAAACGGCGAAACGCTTTGACTCGGTGAGTTTCGCGGCATTCCGACTTCGATGCCCGGTTGCCGAAATTCAGTTGCCTTTGAATTTCGGGTGATCCCTCTTGAGCATGTATGCTTCTGCTACTTGTTCTACATCAGACTTTCTTCCGCAAACGGCGAAACGCTTTGACTCGGTGAGTTTCGCGGCATTCCGACTTCGATGCCCGGTTGCCGAAATTCAGTTGCCTTTGAATTTCGGGTGATCCCTCTTGAGCATGTATGCTTCTGCTACTTGTTCTACATCAGACTTTCTTCCGCAAACGGCGAAACGCTTTGACTCGGTGAGTTTCGCGGCATTCCGACTTCGATGCCCCGGTTGCCGAAATTCAGTTGCCTTTGAATTTCGGGTGATCCCTCTTGAGCATGTATGCTTCTGCTACTTGTTCTACATCAGACTTTCTTCCGCAAACGGCGAAACGCTTTGACTCGGTGAGTTTCGCGGCATTCCGACTTCGATGCCCCGGTTGCCGAAATTCAGTTGCCTTTGAATTTCGGGTGATCCCTCTTGAGCATGTATGCTTCTGCTACTTGTTCTACATCAGACTTTCTTCCGCAAACGGCGAAACGCTTTGACTCGGTGAGTTTCGCGGCATTCCGACTTCGATGCCCCGGTTGCCGAAATTCAGTTGCCTTTGAATTTCGGGTGATCCCTCTTGAGCATGTATGCTTCTGCTACTTGTTCTACATCAGACTTTCTTCCGCAAACGGCGAAACGCTTTGACTCGGTGAGTTTCGCGGCATTCCGACTTCGATGCCCGGTTGCCGAAATTCAGTTGCCTTTGAATTTCGGGTGATCCCTCTTGAGCATGTATGCTTCTGCTACTTGTTCTACATCAGACTTTCTTCCGCAAACGGCGAAACGCTTTGACTCGGTGAGTTTCGCGGCATTCCGACTTCGATGCCCCGGTTGCCGAAATTCAGTTGCCTTTGAATTTCGGGTGATCCCTCTTGAGCATGTATGCTTCTGCTACTTGTTCTACATCAGACTTTCTTCCGCAAACGGCGAAACGCTTTGACTCGGTGAGTTTCGCGGCATTCCGACTTCGATGCCCGGTTGCCGAAATTCAGTTGCCTTTGAATTTCGGGTGATCCCTCTTGAGCATGTATGCTTCTGCTACTTGTTCTACATCAGACTTTCTTCCGCAAACGGCGAAACGCTTTGACTCGGTGAGTTTCGCGGCATTCCGACTTCGATGCCCCGGTTGCCGAAATTCAGTTGCCTTTGAATTTCGGGTGATCCCTCTTGAGCATGTATGCTTCTGCTACTTGTTCTACATCAGACTTTCTTCCGCAAACGGCGAAACGCTTTGACTCGGTGAGTTTCGCGGCATTCCGACTTCGATGCCCCGGTTGCCGAAATTCAGTTGCCTTTGAATTTCGGGTGATCCCTCTTGAGCATGTATGCTTCTGCTACTTGTTCTACATCAGACTTTCTTCCGCAAACGGCGAAACGCTTTGACTCGGTGAGTTTCGCGGCATTCCGACTTCGATGCCCCGGTTGCCGAAATTCAGTTGCCTTTGAATTTCGGGTGATCCCTCTTGAGCATGTATGCTTCTGCTACTTGTTCTACATCAGACTTTCTTCCGCAAACGGCGAAACGCTTTGACTCGGTGAGTTTCGCGGCATTCCGACTTCGATGCCCGGTTGCCGAAATTCAGTTGCCTTTGAATTTCGGGTGATCCCTCTTGAGCATGTATGCTTCTGCTACTTGTTCTACATCAGACTTTCTTCCGCAAACGGCGAAACGCTTTGACTCGGTGAGTTTCGCGGCATTCCGACTTCGATGCCCGGTTGCCGAAATTCAGTTGCCTTTGAATTTCGGGTGATCCCTCTTGAGCATGTATGCTTCTGCTACTTGTTCTACATCAGACTTTCTTCCGCAAACGGCGAAACGCTTTGACTCGGTGAGTTTCGCGGCATTCCGACTTCGATGCCCCGGTTGCCGAAATTCAGTTGCCTTTGAATTTCGGGTGATCCCTCTTGAGCATGTATGCTTCTGCTACTTGTTCTACATCAGACTTTCTTCCGCAAACGGCGAAACGCTTTGACTCGGTGAGTTTCGCGGCATTCCGACTTCGATGCCCCGGTTGCCGAAATTCAGTTGCCTTTGAATTTCGGGTGATCCCTCTTGAGCATGTATGCTTCTGCTACTTGTTCTACATCAGACTTTCTTCCGCAAACGGCGAAACGCTTTGACTCGGTGAGTTTCGCGGCATTCCGACTTCGATGCCCCGGTTGCCGAAATTCAGTTGCCTTTGAATTTCGGGTGATCCCTCTTGAGCATGTATGCTTCTGCTACTTGTTCTACATCAGACTTTCTTCCGCAAACGGCGAAACGCTTTGACTCGGTGAGTTTCGCGGCATTCCGACTTCGATGCCCCGGTTGCCGAAATTCAGTTGCCTTTGAATTTCGGGTGATCCCTCTTGAGCATGTATGCTTCTGCTACTTGTTCTACATCAGACTTTCTTCCGCAAACGGCGAAACGCTTTGACTCGGTGAGTTTCGCGGCATTCCGACTTCGATGCCCGGTTGCCGAAATTCAGTTGCCTTTGAATTTCGGGTGATCCCTCTTGAGCATGTATGCTTCTGCTACTTGTTCTACATCAGACTTTCTTCCGCAAACGGCGAAACGCTTTGACTCGGTGAGTTTCGCGGCATTCCGACTTCGATGCCCCGGTTGCCGAAATTCAGTTGCCTTTGAATTTCGGGTGATCCCTCTTGAGCATGTATGCTTCTGCTACTTGTTCTACATCAGACTTTCTTCCGCAAACGGCGAAACGCTTTGACTCGGTGAGTTTCGCGGCATTCCGACTTCGATGCCCCGGTTGCCGAAATTCAGTTGCCTTTGAATTTCGGGTGATCCCTCTTGAGCATGTATGCTTCTGCTACTTGTTCTACATCAGACTTTCTTCCGCAAACGGCGAAACGCTTTGACTCGGTGAGTTTCGCGGCATTCCGACTTCGATGCCCCGGTTGCCGAAATTCAGTTGCCTTTGAATTTCGGGTGATCCCTCTTGAGCATGTATGCTTCTGCTACTTGTTCTACATCAGACTTCTTCCGCAAACGGCGAAACGCTTTGACTCGGTGAGTTTCGCGGCATTCCGACTTCGATGCCCCGGTTGCCGAAATTCAGTTGCCTTTGAATTTCGGGTGATCCCTCTTGAGCATGTATGCTTCTGCTACTTGTTCTACATCAGACTTTCTTCCGCAAACGGCGAAACGCTTTGACTCGGTGAGTTTCGCGGCATTCCGACTTCGATGCCCGGTTGCCGAAATTCAGTTGCCTTTGAATTTCGGGTGATCCCTCTTGAGCATGTATGCTTCTGCTACTTGTTCTACATCAGACTTCTTCCGCAAACGGCGAAACGCTTTGACTCGGTGAGTTTCGCGGCATTCCGACTTCGATGCCCCGGTTGCCGAAATTCAGTTGCCTTTGAATTTCGGGTGATCCCTCTTGAGCATGTATGCTTCTGCTACTTGTTCTACATCAGACTTTCTTCCGCAAACGGCGAAACGCTTTGACTCGGTGAGTTTCGCGGCATTCCGACTTCGATGCCCCGGTTGCCGAAATTCAGTTGCCTTTGAATTTCGGGTGATCCCTCTTGAGCATGTATGCTTCTGCTACTTGTTCTACATCAGACTTTCTTCCGCAAACGGCGAAACGCTTTGACTCGGTGAGTTTCGCGGCATTCCGACTTCGATGCCCCGGTTGCCGAAATTCAGTTGCCTTTGAATTTCGGGTGATCCCTCTTGAGCATGTATGCTTCTGCTACTTGTTCTACATCAGACTTTCTTCCGCAAACGGCGAAACGCTTTGACTCGGTGAGTTTCGCGGCATTCCGACTTCGATGCCCGGTTGCCGAAATTCAGTTGCCTTTGAATTTCGGGTGATCCCTCTTGAGCATGTATGCTTCTGCTACTTGTTCTACATCAGACTTTCTTCCGCAAACGGCGAAACGCTTTGACTCGGTGAGTTTCGCGGCATTCCGACTTCGATGCCCCGGTTGCCGAAATTCAGTTGCCTTTGAATTTCGGGTGATCCCTCTTGAGCATGTATGCTTCTGCTACTTGTTCTACATCAGACTTTCTTCCGCAAACGGCGAAACGCTTTGACTCGGTGAGTTTCGCGGCATTCCGACTTCGATGCCCCGGTTGCCGAAATTCAGTTGCCTTTGAATTTCGGGTGATCCCTCTTGAGCATGTATGCTTCTGCTACTTGTTCTACATCAGACTTTCTTCCGCAAACGGCGAAACGCTTTGACTCGGTGAGTTTCGCGGCATTCCGACTTCGATGCCCCGGTTGCCGAAATTCAGTTGCCTTTGAATTTCGGGTGATCCCTCTTGAGCATGTATGCTTCTGCTACTTGTTCTACATCAGACTTTCTTCCGCAAACGGCGAAACGCTTTGACTCGGTGAGTTTCGCGGCATTCCGACTTCGATGCCCGGTTGCCGAAATTCAGTTGCCTTTGAATTTCGGGTGATCCCTCTTGAGCATGTATGCTTCTGCTACTTGTTCTACATCAGACTTTCTTCCGCAAACGGCGAAACGCTTTGACTCGGTGAGTTTCGCGGCATTCCGACTTCGATGCCCCGGTTGCCGAAATTCAGTTGCCTTTGAATTTCGGGTGATCCCTCTTGAGCATGTATGCTTCTGCTACTTGTTCTACATCAGACTTTCTTCCGCAAACGGCGAAACGCTTTGACTCGGTGAGTTTCGCGGCATTCCGACTTCGATGCCCCGGTTGCCGAAATTCAGTTGCCTTTGAATTTCGGGTGATCCCTCTTGAGCATGTATGCTTCTGCTACTTGTTCTACATCAGACTTTCTTCCGCAAACGGCGAAACGCTTTGACTCGGTGAGTTTCGCGGCATTCCGACTTCGATGCCCCGGTTGCCGAAATTCAGTTGCCTTTGAATTTCGGGTGATCCCTCTTGAGCATGTATGCTTCTGCTACTTGTTCTACATCAGACTTTCTTCCGCAAACGGCGAAACGCTTTGACTCGGTGAGTTTCGCGGCATTCCGACTTCGATGCCCCGGTTGCCGAAATTCAGTTGCCTTTGAATTTCGGGTGATCCCTCTTGAGCATGTATGCTTCTGCTACTTGTTCTACATCAGACTTTCTTCCGCAAACGGCGAAACGCTTTGACTCGGTGAGTTTCGCGGCATTCCGACTTCGATGCCCCGGTTGCCGAAATTCAGTTGCCTTTGAATTTCGGGTGATCCCTCTTGAGCATGTATGCTTCTGCTACTTGTTCTACATCAGACTTTCTTCCGCAAACGGCGAAACGCTTTGACTCGGTGAGTTTCGCGGCATTCCGACTTCGATGCCCCGGTTGCCGAAATTCAGTTGCCTTTGAATTTCGGGTGATCCCTCTTGAGCATGTATGCTTCTGCTACTTGTTCTACATCAGACTTTCTTCCGCAAACGGCGAAACGCTTTGACTCGGTGAGTTTCGCGGCATTCCGACTTCGATGCCCGGTTGCCGAAATTCAGTTGCCTTTGAATTTCGGGTGATCCCTCTTGAGCATGTATGCTTCTGCTACTTGTTCTACATCAGACTTTCTTCCGCAAACGGCGAAACGCTTTGACTCGGTGAGTTTCGCGGCATTCCGACTTCGATGCCCCGGTTGCCGAAATTCAGTTGCCTTTGAATTTCGGGTGATCCCTCTTGAGCATGTATGCTTCTGCTACTTGTTCTACATCAGACTTTCTTCCGCAAACGGCGAAACGCTTTGACTCGGTGAGTTTCGCGGCATTCCGACTTCGATGCCCGGTTGCCGAAATTCAGTTGCCTTTGAATTTCGGGTGATCCCTCTTGAGCATGTATGCTTCTGCTACTTGTTCTACATCAGACTTTCTTCCGCAAACGGCGAAACGCTTTGACTCGGTGAGTTTCGCGGCATTCCGACTTCGATGCCCGGTTGCCGAAATTCAGTTGCCTTTGAATTTCGGGTGATCCCTCTTGAGCATGTATGCTTCTGCTACTTGTTCTACATCAGACTTTCTTCCGCAAACGGCGAAACGCTTTGACTCGGTGAGTTTCGCGGCATTCCGACTTCGATGCCCCGGTTGCCGAAATTCAGTTGCCTTTGAATTTCGGGTGATCCCTCTTGAGCATGTATGCTTCTGCTACTTGTTCTACATCAGACTTTCTTCCGCAAACGGCGAAACGCTTTGACTCGGTGAGTTTCGCGGCATTCCGACTTCGATGCCCGGTTGCCGAAATTCAGTTGCCTTTGAATTTCGGGTGATCCCTCTTGAGCATGTATGCTTCTGCTACTTGTTCTACATCAGACTTTCTTCCGCAAACGGCGAAACGCTTTGACTCGGTGAGTTTCGCGGCATTCCGACTTCGATGCCCCGGTTGCCGAAATTCAGTTGCCTTTGAATTTCGGGTGATCCCTCTTGAGCATGTATGCTTCTGCTACTTGTTCTACATCAGACTTTCTTCCGCAAACGGCGAAACGCTTTGACTCGGTGAGTTTCGCGGCATTCCGACTTCGATGCCCCGGTTGCCGAAATTCAGTTGCCTTTGAATTTCGGGTGATCCCTCTTGAGCATGTATGCTTCTGCTACTTGTTCTACATCAGACTTCTTCCGCAAACGGCGAAACGCTTTGACTCGGTGAGTTTCGCGGCATTCCGACTTCGATGCCCGGTTGCCGAAATTCAGTTGCCTTTGAATTTCGGGTGATCCCTCTTGAGCATGTATGCTTCTGCTACTTGTTCTACATCAGACTTTCTTCCGCAAACGGCGAAACGCTTTGACTCGGTGAGTTTCGCGGCATTCCGACTTCGATGCCCGGTTGCCGAAATTCAGTTGCCTTTGAATTTCGGGTGATCCCTCTTGAGCATGTATGCTTCTGCTACTTGTTCTACATCAGACTTTCTTCCGCAAACGGCGAAACGCTTTGACTCGGTGAGTTTCGCGGCATTCCGACTTCGATGCCCCGGTTGCCGAAATTCAGTTGCCTTTGAATTTCGGGTGATCCCTCTTGAGCATGTATGCTTCTGCTACTTGTTCTACATCAGACTTTCTTCCGCAAACGGCGAAACGCTTTGACTCGGTGAGTTTCGCGGCATTCCGACTTCGATGCCCGGTTGCCGAAATTCAGTTGCCTTTGAATTTCGGGTGATCCCTCTTGAGCATGTATGCTTCTGCTACTTGTTCTACATCAGACTTTCTTCCGCAAACGGCGAAACGCTTTGACTCGGTGAGTTTCGCGGCATTCCGACTTCGATGCCCCGGTTGCCGAAATTCAGTTGCCTTTGAATTTCGGGTGATCCCTCTTGAGCATGTATGCTTCTGCTACTTGTTCTACATCAGACTTTCTTCCGCAAACGGCGAAACGCTTTGACTCGGTGAGTTTCGCGGCATTCCGACTTCGATGCCCCGGTTGCCGAAATTCAGTTGCCTTTGAATTTCGGGTGATCCCTCTTGAGCATGTATGCTTCTGCTACTTGTTCTACATCAGACTTTCTTCCGCAAACGGCGAAACGCTTTGACTCGGTGAGTTTCGCGGCATTCCGACTTCGATGCCCCGGTTGCCGAAATTCAGTTGCCTTTGAATTTCGGGTGATCCCTCTTGAGCATGTATGCTTCTGCTACTTGTTCTACATCAGACTTTCTTCCGCAAACGGCGAAACGCTTTGACTCGGTGAGTTTCGCGGCATTCCGACTTCGATGCCCCGGTTGCCGAAATTCAGTTGCCTTTGAATTTCGGGTGATCCCTCTTGAGCATGTATGCTTCTGCTACTTGTTCTACATCAGACTTTCTTCCGCAAACGGCGAAACGCTTTGACTCGGTGAGTTTCGCGGCATTCCGACTTCGATGCCCCGGTTGCCGAAATTCAGTTGCCTTTGAATTTCGGGTGATCCCTCTTGAGCATGTATGCTTCTGCTACTTGTTCTACATCAGACTTTCTTCCGCAAACGGCGAAACGCTTTGACTCGGTGAGTTTCGCGGCATTCCGACTTCGATGCCCCGGTTGCCGAAATTCAGTTGCCTTTGAATTTCGGGTGATCCCTCTTGAGCATGTATGCTTCTGCTACTTGTTCTACATCAGACTTTCTTCCGCAAACGGCGAAACGCTTTGACTCGGTGAGTTTCGCGGCATTCCGACTTCGATGCCCCGGTTGCCGAAATTCAGTTGCCTTTGAATTTCGGGTGATCCCTCTTGAGCATGTATGCTTCTGCTACTTGTTCTACATCAGACTTTCTTCCGCAAACGGCGAAACGCTTTGACTCGGTGAGTTTCGCGGCATTCCGACTTCGATGCCCCGGTTGCCGAAATTCAGTTGCCTTTGAATTTCGGGTGATCCCTCTTGAGCATGTATGCTTCTGCTACTTGTTCTACATCAGACTTCTTCCGCAAACGGCGAAACGCTTTGACTCGGTGAGTTTCGCGGCATTCCGACTTCGATGCCCCGGTTGCCGAAATTCAGTTGCCTTTGAATTTCGGGTGATCCCTCTTGAGCATGTATGCTTCTGCTACTTGTTCTACATCAGACTTTCTTCCGCAAACGGCGAAACGCTTTGACTCGGTGAGTTTCGCGGCATTCCGACTTCGATGCCCCGGTTGCCGAAATTCAGTTGCCTTTGAATTTCGGGTGATCCCTCTTGAGCATGTATGCTTCTGCTACTTGTTCTACATCAGACTTTCTTCCGCAAACGGCGAAACGCTTTGACTCGGTGAGTTTCGCGGCATTCCGACTTCGATGCCCGGTTGCCGAAATTCAGTTGCCTTTGAATTTCGGGTGATCCCTCTTGAGCATGTATGCTTCTGCTACTTGTTCTACATCAGACTTTCTTCCGCAAACGGCGAAACGCTTTGACTCGGTGAGTTTCGCGGCATTCCGACTTCGATGCCCCGGTTGCCGAAATTCAGTTGCCTTTGAATTTCGGGTGATCCCTCTTGAGCATGTATGCTTCTGCTACTTGTTCTACATCAGACTTTCTTCCGCAAACGGCGAAACGCTTTGACTCGGTGAGTTTCGCGGCATTCCGACTTCGATGCCCCGGTTGCCGAAATTCAGTTGCCTTTGAATTTCGGGTGATCCCTCTTGAGCATGTATGCTTCTGCTACTTGTTCTACATCAGACTTTCTTCCGCAAACGGCGAAACGCTTTGACTCGGTGAGTTTCGCGGCATTCCGACTTCGATGCCCCGGTTGCCGAAATTCAGTTGCCTTTGAATTTCGGGTGATCCCTCTTGAGCATGTATGCTTCTGCTACTTGTTCTACATCAGACTTTCTTCCGCAAACGGCGAAACGCTTTGACTCGGTGAGTTTCGCGGCATTCCGACTTCGATGCCCGGTTGCCGAAATTCAGTTGCCTTTGAATTTCGGGTGATCCCTCTTGAGCATGTATGCTTCTGCTACTTGTTCTACATCAGACTTTCTTCCGCAAACGGCGAAACGCTTTGACTCGGTGAGTTTCGCGGCATTCCGACTTCGATGCCCGGTTGCCGAAATTCAGTTGCCTTTGAATTTCGGGTGATCCCTCTTGAGCATGTATGCTTCTGCTACTTGTTCTACATCAGACTTCTTCCGCAAACGGCGAAACGCTTTGACTCGGTGAGTTTCGCGGCATTCCGACTTCGATGCCCCGGTTGCCGAAATTCAGTTGCCTTTGAATTTCGGGTGATCCCTCTTGAGCATGTATGCTTCTGCTACTTGTTCTACATCAGACTTTCTTCCGCAAACGGCGAAACGCTTTGACTCGGTGAGTTTCGCGGCATTCCGACTTCGATGCCCCGGTTGCCGAAATTCAGTTGCCTTTGAATTTCGGGTGATCCCTCTTGAGCATGTATGCTTCTGCTACTTGTTCTACATCAGACTTTCTTCCGCAAACGGCGAAACGCTTTGACTCGGTGAGTTTCGCGGCATTCCGACTTCGATGCCCGGTTGCCGAAATTCAGTTGCCTTTGAATTTCGGGTGATCCCTCTTGAGCATGTATGCTTCTGCTACTTGTTCTACATCAGACTTTCTTCCGCAAACGGCGAAACGCTTTGACTCGGTGAGTTTCGCGGCATTCCGACTTCGATGCCCCGGTTGCCGAAATTCAGTTGCCTTTGAATTTCGGGTGATCCCTCTTGAGCATGTATGCTTCTGCTACTTGTTCTACATCAGACTTTCTTCCGCAAACGGCGAAACGCTTTGACTCGGTGAGTTTCGCGGCATTCCGACTTCGATGCCCCGGTTGCCGAAATTCAGTTGCCTTTGAATTTCGGGTGATCCCTCTTGAGCATGTATGCTTCTGCTACTTGTTCTACATCAGACTTTCTTCCGCAAACGGCGAAACGCTTTGACTCGGTGAGTTTCGCGGCATTCCGACTTCGATGCCCCGGTTGCCGAAATTCAGTTGCCTTTGAATTTCGGGTGATCCCTCTTGAGCATGTATGCTTCTGCTACTTGTTCTACATCAGACTTTCTTCCGCAAACGGCGAAACGCTTTGACTCGGTGAGTTTCGCGGCATTCCGACTTCGATGCCCCGGTTGCCGAAATTCAGTTGCCTTTGAATTTCGGGTGATCCCTCTTGAGCATGTATGCTTCTGCTACTTGTTCTACATCAGACTTTCTTCCGCAAACGGCGAAACGCTTTGACTCGGTGAGTTTCGCGGCATTCCGACTTCGATGCCCGGTTGCCGAAATTCAGTTGCCTTTGAATTTCGGGTGATCCCTCTTGAGCATGTATGCTTCTGCTACTTGTTCTACATCAGACTTTCTTCCGCAAACGGCGAAACGCTTTGACTCGGTGAGTTTCGCGGCATTCCGACTTCGATGCCCGGTTGCCGAAATTCAGTTGCCTTTGAATTTCGGGTGATCCCTCTTGAGCATGTATGCTTCTGCTACTTGTTCTACATCAGACTTTCTTCCGCAAACGGCGAAACGCTTTGACTCGGTGAGTTTCGCGGCATTCCGACTTCGATGCCCCGGTTGCCGAAATTCAGTTGCCTTTGAATTTCGGGTGATCCCTCTTGAGCATGTATGCTTCTGCTACTTGTTCTACATCAGACTTTCTTCCGCAAACGGCGAAACGCTTTGACTCGGTGAGTTTCGCGGCATTCCGACTTCGATGCCCCGGTTGCCGAAATTCAGTTGCCTTTGAATTTCGGGTGATCCCTCTTGAGCATGTATGCTTCTGCTACTTGTTCTACATCAGACTTTCTTCCGCAAACGGCGAAACGCTTTGACTCGGTGAGTTTCGCGGCATTCCGACTTCGATGCCCCGGTTGCCGAAATTCAGTTGCCTTTGAATTTCGGGTGATCCCTCTTGAGCATGTATGCTTCTGCTACTTGTTCTACATCAGACTTTCTTCCGCAAACGGCGAAACGCTTTGACTCGGTGAGTTTCGCGGCATTCCGACTTCGATGCCCGGTTGCCGAAATTCAGTTGCCTTTGAATTTCGGGTGATCCCTCTTGAGCATGTATGCTTCTGCTACTTGTTCTACATCAGACTTTCTTCCGCAAACGGCGAAACGCTTTGACTCGGTGAGTTTCGCGGCATTCCGACTTCGATGCCCGGTTGCCGAAATTCAGTTGCCTTTGAATTTCGGGTGATCCCTCTTGAGCATGTATGCTTCTGCTACTTGTTCTACATCAGACTTTCTTCCGCAAACGGCGAAACGCTTTGACTCGGTGAGTTTCGCGGCATTCCGACTTCGATGCCCGGTTGCCGAAATTCAGTTGCCTTTGAATTTCGGGTGATCCCTCTTGAGCATGTATGCTTCTGCTACTTGTTCTACATCAGACTTTCTTCCGCAAACGGCGAAACGCTTTGACTCGGTGAGTTTCGCGGCATTCCGACTTCGATGCCCCGGTTGCCGAAATTCAGTTGCCTTTGAATTTCGGGTGATCCCTCTTGAGCATGTATGCTTCTGCTACTTGTTCTACATCAGACTTTCTTCCGCAAACGGCGAAACGCTTTGACTCGGTGAGTTTCGCGGCATTCCGACTTCGATGCCCCGGTTGCGAAATTCAGTTGCCTTTGAATTTCGGGTGATCCCTCTTGAGCATGTATGCTTCTGCTACTTGTTCTACATCAGACTTCTTCCGCAAACGGCGAAACGCTTTGACTCGGTGAGTTTCGCGGCATTCCGACTTCGATGCCCGGTTGCCGAAATTCAGTTGCCTTTGAATTTCGGGTGATCCCTCTTGAGCATGTATGCTTCTGCTACTTGTTCTACATCAGACTTTCTTCGCAAACGGCGAAAACGCTTTGACTCGGTGAGTTTCGCGGCATTCCGACTTCGATGCCCCGGTTGCCGAAATTCAGTTGCCTTTGAATTTCGGGTGATCCCTCTTGAGCATGTATGCTTCTGCTACTTGTTCTACATCAGACTTTCCTTGCAAACGGCGAAACGCTTTGACTCGGTGAGTTTCGCGGCATTTCGACTTCGATGCCCGGTTGCCGAAATTCAGTTGCCTTTGAATTTCGGGTGATCCCTCTTGAGCATGTATGCTTCTGCTACTTGTTCTACATGACTTTCTTCCGCAAACGGCGAAACGCTTTGACTCGGTGAGTTTCGCGGCATTCCGACTTCGATGCCCCGGTTGCCGAAATTCAGTTGCCTTTGAATTTCGGGTGATCCCTCTTGAGCATGTATGCTTCTGCTACTTGTTTACATCAGACTTTCTTCCCAAACGGCGAAACGCTTTGACTCGGTGAGTTTCGCGGCATTCGATCGATGCCCGGTTGCCGAAATTCAGTTGCCTTTGAATTTCGGGTGATCCTCTTGAGCATGT
>CM055363.1:17855892-17880593 GCA_029228515.1 Populus alba x Populus x berolinensis | reverse complement strand
GGGGCATCGAAGTCGGAATGCCGCGAAACTCACCGAGTCAAAGCGTTTCGCCGTTTGCGGAAGAAGTCTGATGTAGAACAAGTAGCGGAAGCATACATGCTCAAGAGGGATCACCCGAAATTCAAAGGCAACTGAATTTCGGCAACCGGGGCATCGAAGTCGGAATGCCGCGAAACTCACCGAGTCAAAGCGTTTCCCCGTTTGAGGAAGAAGTATGATGTAGAACAAGTAGCGGAAGCATACATGCTCAAGAGGGATCACCCAAATTCAAAGGCAACTGAATTTCGGCAACCGGGGCATCGAAGTCGGAATGCCGCGAAACTCACCGAGTCAAAGCGTTTCGCCTTTTGCGGAAGAAGTCTGATGTAGAACAAGTAGCGAAGCATACATGCTCAAGAGGGATCACCCGAAATTCAAAGGCAACTGAATTTCGGCAACCGGGCATCGAAGTCGGAATGCCGCGAAACTCACCGAGTCAAAGCGTTTCGCCGTTTGCGGAAGAAGTCTGATGTAGAACAAGTAGCGGAAGCATACATGCTCAAGAGGGATCACCCAAAATCAAAGGCAACTGAATTTCGGCAACCGGGCATCGAAGTCGGAATGCCGCGAAACTCACCGAGTCAAAGCGTTTCGCCGTTTGCGGAAGAAGTCTGATGTAGAACAAGTAGCGGAAGCATACATGCTCAAGAGGGATCACCCGAAATTCAAAGGCAACTGAATTTCGGCAACCGGGGCATCGAAGTCGGAATGCCGCGAAACTCACCGAGTCAAAGCGTTTCGCCGTTTGCGGAAGAAGTCTGATGTAGAACAAGTAGCGGAAGCATACATGCTCAAGAGGGATCACCCAAATTCAAAGGCAACTGAATTTCGGCAACCGGGGCATCGAAGTCGGAATGCCGCGAAACTCACCGAGTCAAAGCGTTTCGCCGTTTGCGGAAGAAGTCTGATGTAGAACAAGTAGCGAAGCATACATGCTCAAGAGGGATCACCCAAATTCAAAGGCAACTGAATTTCGGCAACCGGGGCATCGAAGTCGGAATGCCGCGAAACTCACCGAGTCAAAGCGTTTCGCCGTTTGCGGAAGAAGTCTGATGTAGAACAAGTAGCGGAAGCATACATGCTCAAGAGGGATCACCCGAAATTCAAAGGCAACTGAATTTCGGCAACCGGGCATCGAAGTCGGAATGCCGCGAAACTCACCGAGTCAAAGCGTTTCGCCGTTTGCGGAAGAAGTCTGATGTAGAACAAGTAGCGGAAGCATACATGCTCAAGAGGGATCACCCAATTCAAAGGCAACTGAATTTCGGCAACCGGGGCATCGAAGTCGGAATGCCGCGAAACTCACCGAGTCAAAGCGTTTCGCCGTTTGCGGAAGTTGTCTGATGTAGAACAAGTAGCGGAAGCATACATGCTCAAGAGGGATCACCCAAATTCAAAGGCAACTGAATTTCGGCAACCGGGGCATCGAAGTCGGAATGCCGCGAAACTCACCGAGTCAAAGCGTTTCGCCGTTTGCGGAAGAAGTCTGATGTAGAACAAGTAGCGGAAGCATACATGCTCAAGAGGGATCACCCAAATTCAAAGGCAACTGAATTTCGGCAACCGGGGCATCGAAGTCGGAATGCCGCGAAACTCACCGAGAAAGCGCGAAAAAAAAAGTGGGAGGAAAAAAAAAAAGAAAAAAAAGAGGCAACAAAAAGGGGGAAAGAAGAGAGCAAAGCGTTTTGGCCGTTTGCGGAAGAAGTCTGATGTAGAACAAGTAGCGGAAGCATACATGCTCAAGAGGGATCACCCGAAATTCAAAGGCAACTGAATTTCGGCAACCGGGGCATCGAAGTCGGAATGCCGCGAAACTCACCGAGTCAAAGCGTTTCGCCGTTTGCGGAAGAAGTCTGATGTAGAACAAGTAGCGGAAGCATACATGCTCAAGAGGGATCACCCGAAATTCAAAGGCAACTGAATTTCGGCAACCGGGGCATCGAAGTCGGAATGCCGCGAAACTCACCGAGTCAAAGCGTTTCGCCGTTTGCGGAAGTGGTCTGATGTAGAACAAGTAGCGGAAGCATACATGCTCAAGACGGATCAGCCAAATTCAAAGGCAACTGAATTTCGGCAACCGGGGCATCGAAGTCGGAATGCCGCGAAAGTCACCGAGTCAAAGCGTTTCGCCGTTTGCGGAAGAAGTCTGATGTAGAACAAGTAGCGGAAGCATACATGCTCAAGAGGGATCACCAAAATTCAAAGGCAACTGAATTTCGGCAACCGGGGCATCGAAGTCGGAATGCCGCGAAACTCACCGAGTCAAAGCGTTTGGCCGTTTGCGGAAGAAGTCTGATGTAGGACAAGTAGCCGAAGCATACATGCTGAAGAGGGATCACCCGAAATTCAAAGGCAACTGAATTTCGGCAACCGGGGCATCGAAGTCGGAATGCCGCGAAACTCACCGAGTCAAAGCGTTTGGCCGTTTGCGGAAGAAGTCTGATGTAGAACAATTAGGGGAAGCATACATGCTCAAGAGGGATCACCCAAATTCAAAGGCAACTGAATTTCGGCAACCGGGGCATCGAAGGCGGAATGCCGCGAAACTCACCGAGTCAAAGCGTTTGGCCGTTTGCGGAAGAAGTCTGATGGAGGACAAGTAGCGGAAGCATACATGCTTAAGAGGGATCACCCGAAATTCAAAGGCAACTGAATTTCGGCAACCGGGGCATCGAAGTCGGAATGCCGCGAAACTCACCGAGTCAAAGCGTTTCGCCGTTTGCGGAAGAAGTATGATGTAGAACAAGTAGCGGAAGCATACATGCTCAAGAGGGATCACCCGAAATTCAAAGGCAACTGAATTTCGGCAACCGGGGCATCGAAGTCGGAATGCCGCGAAACTCACCGAGTCAAAGCGTTTCGCCGTTTGCGGAAGAAGTCTGATGTAGAACAAGTAACGGAAGCATACATGCTCAAGAGGGATCACCCCAATTCAAAGGCAACTGAATTTCGGCAACCGGGGCATCGAAGTCGGAATGCCGCGAAACTCACCGAGTCAAAGCGTTTCGCCGTTTGCGGAAGTTGTCTGATGTAGAACAAGTAGCGGAAGCGTACATGCTCAAGAGGGATCACCCGAAATTCAAAGGCAACTGAATTTCGGCAACCGGGGCATCAAAGTCGGAATGCCGCGAAACTCACCGAGTCAAAGCGTTTGGCCGTTTGCGGAAGAAGTCTGATGTAGAACAAGTAGCGGAAGCATACATGCTCAAGAGGGATCACCTAAAATTCAAAGGCAACTGAATTTCGGCAACCGTGGCATCGAAGTTGAAAAGCGGCGAAACTCACCGAGTCAAAGCGTTTTGCCGTTTGCAGAAGAAGGCTGGAGTAGAACAAGTAGCGGAAGCATACATGCTCAAGAGGGATCACCCGAAATTCAAAGGCAACTGAATTTCGGCAACCGGGGCATCGAAGTCGGAATGCCGCGAAACTCACCGAGTCAAAGCGTTTTGCCGTTTGCAGAAGAAGGCTGGAGTAGAACAAGTAGCGGAAGCATACATGCTCAAGAGGGATCACCCGAAATTCAAAGGCAACTGAATATCGGCAACCGGGGCAACCAAGTCAGAATGCCGCGAAACTCACCGAGTCAAGGCGTTTGGCCGTTTGCCGAAGAAGTCTGATGGAGAACAAGTAGCGGAAGCATAGATGCTCAAGACGGATCACCTGAAATTCAAAGGCAACTGAATTTCGGCAACCGGGGCATCGAAGTTGGAAAGCGGCGAAACTCACCGAGTCAAAGCGTTTCGCCCTTTGCGGAAGTTGTCTGATGTAGAAGAAGTAGCGGAAGCATACATGCTCAAAAGGGATCACCCGAAATTCAAAGGCAACTGAATTTCGGCAACCGGGGCATCAAAGTCGGAATGCCGCGAAACTCACCGAGTCAAAGCGTTTGGCCGTTTGCGGAAGAAGTCTGATGTAGAACAAGTAGCGGAAGCATACATGCTCAAGAGGGATCACCTCAAATTCAAAGGCAACTGAATTTCGGCAACCGGGGCATCGAAGTCGGAATGCCGCGAAACTCACCGAGTCAAAGCGTTTGCCGTTTGCGGAAGAAGTCTGATGTAGAACAAGTAGCGAAGCATACATGCTCAAGAGGGATCACCCAAATTCAAAGGCAACTGAATTTCGGCAACCGGGGCATCGAAGTCGGAATGCCGCGAAACTCACCGAGTCAAAGCGTTTCGCCGTTTGCGGAAGAAGTCTGATGTAGAACAAGTAGCGAAGCATACATGCTCAAGAGGGATCACCCGAAATTCAAAGGCAACTGAATTTCGGCAACCGGGGCATCGAAGTCGGAATGCCACGAAAATCATTGAGTCAAAGCGTTTGGCCGTTTGCGGAAGAAGTCTGATGTAGGACAAGTAGCGGAAGCATACATGCTCAAGAGGATCACCCGAAATTCAAAGGCAACTGAATTTCGGCAACCGGGGCATCGTAGTCGGAATGCCGCGAAACTCACCGAGTCAAAGCGTTTCGCCGTTTGCGGAAGAAGTCTGATGTAGAACAAGTAGCGGAAGCATACATGCTCAAGAGGGATCACCCAAATTCAAAGGCAACTGAATTTCGGCAACCGGGGCATCGAAGTGGGAATAGCGCGAAACTCACCGAGTCTAAGCGTTTCGCCGTTTGCGGAAGAAGTCTGATGTAGAACAAGTAGCGAAGCATACATGCTCAAGAGGGATCACCCGAAATTCAAAGGCAACTGAATTTCGGCAACCGGGGCATCGAAGTCGGAATGCCGCGAAACTCACCGAGTCAAAGCGTTTCGCCGTTTGCGGAAGAAGTCTGATGTAGAACAAGTAGCGGAAGCATACATGCTCAAGAGGGATCACCCAAAATTCAAAGGCAACTGAATTTCGGCAACCGGGGCATCGAAGTCGGAATGCCGCGAAACTCACCGAGTCAAAGCGTTTCGCCGTTTGCGGAAGAAGTCTGATGTAGAACAAGTAGCGGAAGCATACATGCTCAAGAGGGATCACCCCAATTCAAAGGCAACTGAATTTCGGCAACCGGGGCATCGAAGTCGGAATGCCGCGAAACTCACCGAGTCAAAGCGTTTCCCCGTTTGCGGAAGAAGTCTGATGTAGAACAAGTAGCGGAAGCATACATGCTCAAGAGGGATCACCCGAAATTCAAAGGCAACTGAATTTCGGCAACCGGGGCATCGAAGTCGGAATGCCGCGAAACTCAGCGAGTCAAAGCGTTTCGCCGTTTGCGGAAGAAGTCTGATGTAGATCAAGTAGCGGAAGCATACATGCTCAAGAGGGATCACCCAAATTCAAAGGCAACTGAATTTCGGCAACCGGGGCATCGAAGTCGGAATGCCGCGAAACTCACCGAGTCAAAGCGTTTCGCCGTTTGCGGAAGAAGTCTGATGTAGAACAAGTAGCGAAGCATACATGCTCAAGAGGGATCACCCGAAATTCAAAGGCAACTGAATTTCGGCAACCGGGGCATCGAAGTCGGAATGCCGCGAAACTCACCTAGTCAAAGCGTTTCGCCGTTTGCGGAAGAAGTCTGATGTAGAACAAGTAGCAGAAGCATACATGCTCAAGAGGGATCACCCGAAATTCAAAGGCAACTGAATTTCGGCAACCGGGGCATCGAAGTCGGAATGCCGCGAAACTCACCGAGTCAAAGCGTTTCGCCGTTTGCGGAAGAAGTCTGATGTAGAACAAGTAGCGGAAGCATACATGCTCAAGAGGGATCACCCAAATTCAAAGGCAACTGAATTTCGGCAACCGGGGCATCGAAGTCGGAATGCCGCGAAACTCACCGAGTCAAAGCGTTTCGCCGTTTGCGGAAGAAGTCTGATGTAGAACAAGTAGCGAAGCATACATGCTCAAGAGGGATCACCCGAAATTCAAAGGCAACTGAATTTCGGCAACCGGGGCATCGAAGTCGGAATGCCGCGAAACTCACCGAGTCAAAGCGTTTCGCCGTTTGCGGAAGAAGTCTGATGTAGAACAAGTAGAAGCATACATGCTCAAGAGGGATCACCCAAATTCAAAGGCAACTGAATTTCGGCAACCGGGGCATCGAAGTCGGAATGCCGCGAAACTCACCGAGTCAAAGCGTTTCGCCGTTTGAGGAAGAAGTATGATGTAGAACAAGTAGCGGAAGCATACATGCTCAAGAGGGATCACCAGAAATTCAAAGGCAACTATATTTCGGCAACCGGGGCATCAAAGTTAGAATGCCGCGAAACTCACCGAGTCAAAGCGTTTGGCCGTTAGCGGAAGAAGTCTGATGGAGGACAAGTAGAGGAAGCATACATGCTCAAGAGGGATCACCCAAATTCAAAGGCAATTGAATTTCGGCAACCGGGGCATCAAAGTCAGAATGCCGCGAAACTCACCGAGTCAAAGCGTTTGGCCGTTTGCGGAAGAAGTCTGATGTAGGACAAGTAGCACAAGCATACATGCTCAAGAAGGATCACCCGAAATTCAAAGGCAACTGAATTTCGGCAACCGAGGCATCGAAGTCGGAATGCCGCGAAACTCACCGAGTCAAAGCCTTTCGCCGTTTGCGGAAGAAGTATGATGTAGAACAAGTAGCGGAAGCATACATGCTCAAGAGGGATCACCCGAAATTCAAAGGCAACTGAATTTCGGCAACCGGGCATCGAAGTCGGAATGCCGCGAAACTCACCGAGACAAAGCGTTTCGCCATTTGCGGAAAAAGTCTGATGTAGAATAAGTAGCGGAAGCATACATGCTCAAGAGGGATCACATGAAATTCAAAGGGAACTGAATTTCGGCTAGTGGGGCATCGAAGTCGGAATGCCGCGAAACTCACCGAGTCAAAGCATTTCGCCGTTTATGGAAGAAGTCTGATGTAGAACAAGTAGCGGAAGCATACATGCTCAAGAGGGATCGCCCGAATTCAAAGGCATCTGAATTTCGGCAACCGGGGCATCTAAGTCGGAATGCCGCGAAACTCACCGAGTCAAAGCGTTTCGTCGTTTGCTGAAGAAGTCTGATGTAGAACAAGTAGCGGAAGCATACATGCTCAAGAGGGATCACCTGAAATTTAAAGGCATCTGAATTTCGGCAACCGGGCATCGAAGTCGGAATGCCGCGAAACTCACCGAGTCAAAGCGTTTCGCCGTTTGAGGAAGAAGTATGATGTAGAACAAGTAGCGGAAGCATACATGCTCAAGAGGGATCACCACAAATTCAAAGGCAACTGAATTTCGGCAACCGGGGCATCGAAGTCGGAATGCCGCGAAACTCACCGAGTCAAAGCGTTTCGCCGTTTGCGGAAGAAGTCTGATGTAGAACAAGTAGCGGAAGCATACATGCTCAAGAGGGATCACCACAAATTCAAAGGCAACTGAATTTCGGCAACCGGGGCATCGAAGTCGGAATGCCGCGAAACTCACCGAGTCAAAGCGTTTCGCCGTTTGCGGAAGAAGTCTGATGTAGAACAAGTAGCGGAAGCATACATGCTCAAGAGGGATCACCCAAATTCAAAGGCAACTGAATTTCGGCAACCGGGGCATCGAAGTCGGAATGCCGCGAAACTCACCGAGTCAAAGCGTGTCGCCGTTTGCGGAAGAAGTCTGATGTAGAACAAGTAGCGGAAGCATACATGCTCAAGAGGGATCACCCAAATTCAAAGGCAACTGAATTTCGGCAACCGGGGCATCGAAGTCGGAATGCCGCGAAACTCACCGAGTCAAAGCGTTTCGCCGTTTGCGGAAGAAGTCTGATGTAGAACAAGTAGCGGAAGCATACATGCTCAAGAGGGATCACCCGAAATTCAAAGGCAACTGAATTTCGGCAACCGGGGCATCGAAGTCGGAATGCCGCGAAACTCACCGAGTCAAAGCGTTTCGCCGTTTGCGGAAGAAGTCTGATGTAGAACAAGTAGCGGAAGCATACATGCTCAAGAGGGATCACCCAAATTCAAAGGCAACTGAATTTCGGCAACCGGGGCATCGAAGTCGGAATGCCGCGAAACTCACCGAGTCAAAGCGTTTCGCCGTTTGCGGAAGAAGTCTGATGTAGAACAAGTAGCGGAAGCATACATGCTCAAGAGGGATCACCCGAAATTCAAAGGCAACTGAATTTCGGCAACCGGGGCATCGAAGTCGGAATGCCGCGAAACTCACCGAGTCAAAGCGTTTCGCCGTTTGCGGAAGAAGTCTGATGTAGAACAAGTAGCGGAAGCATACATGCTCAAGAGGGATCACCCGAAATTCAAAGGCAACTGAATTTCGGCAACCGGGGCATCGAAGTCGGAATGCCGCGAAACTCACCGAGTCAAAGCGTTTCGCCGTTTGCGGAAGAAGTCTGATGTAGAACAAGTAGCGGAAGCATACATGCTCAAGAGGGATCACCCAAATTCAAAGGCAACTGAATTTCGGCAACCGGGGCATCGAAGTCGGAATGCCGCGAAACTCACCGAGTCAAAGCGTTTCGCCGTTTGCGGAAGAAGTCTGATGTAGAACAAGTAGCGGAAGCATACATGCTCAAGAGGGATCACCCAAATTCAAAGGCAACTGAATTTCGGCAACCGGGGCATCGAAGTCGGAATGCCGCGAAACTCACCGAGTCAAAGCGTTTCGCCGTTTGCGGAAGAAGTCTGATGTAGAACAAGTAGCGGAAGCATACATGCTCAAGAGGGATCACCCGAAATTCAAAGGCAACTGAATTTCGGCAACCGGGGCATCGAAGTCGGAATGCCGCGAAACTCACCGAGTCAAAGCGTTTCGCCGTTTGCGGAAGAAGTCTGATGTAGAACAAGTAGCGAAGCATACATGCTCAAGAGGGATCACCCAAATTCAAAGGCAACTGAATTTCGGCAACCGGGGCATCGAAGTCGGAATGCCGCGAAACTCACCGAGTCAAAGCGTTTGGCCGTTTGCGGAAGAAGTCTAATGGAGGACAAGTAGCGGAAGCATACATGCTCAAGAGGGATCACCCAAATTCAAAGGCAACTGAATTTCGGCAACTGGGCTTCGAAGTCGGAATGCCGCGAAACTCACCGAGTCAAAGCGTTTCGCCGTTTGCGGAAGAAGTCTGATGTAGAACAAGTAGCGGAAGCATACATGCTCAAGAGGGATCACCCAAATTCAAAGGCAACTGAATTTCGGCAACCGGGGCATCGAAGTCGGAATGCCGCGAAACTCACCGAGTCAAAGCGTTTCGCCGTTTGCGGAAGAAGTCTGATGTAGAACAAGTAGCGAAGCATACATGCTCAAGAGGGATCACCCGAAATTCAAAGGCAACTGAATTTCGGCAACCGGGGCATCGAAGTCGGAATGCCGCGAAACTCACCGAGTCAAAGCGTTTCGCCGTTTGCGGAAGAAGTCTGATGTAGAACAAGTAGCGGAAGCATACATGCTCAAGAGGGATCACCCGAAATTCAAAGGCAACTGAATTTCGGCAACCGGGGCATCGAAGTCGAATGCCGCGAAACTCACCGAGTCAAAGCGTTTCGCCGTTTGCGGAAGAAGTATGATGTAGAACAAGTAGCGGAAGCATACATGCTCAAGAGGGATCACCCAAATTCATAGGCAACTGAATTTCGGCAGCCGGGGCATCGAAGTCGGAATGCCGCGAAACTCACCGAGTCAAAGCGTTTCGCCGTTTGCGGAAGAAGTCTGATGTAGAACAAGTAGCGGAAGCATACATGCTCAAGAGGGATCACCCGAAATTCAAAGGCAACTGAATTTCGGCAACCGGGGCATCGAAGTCGGAATGCCGCGAAACTCACCGAGTCAAAGCGTTTCGCCGTTTGCGGAAGAAGTCTGATGTAGAACAAGTAGCGGAAGCATACATGCTCAAGAGGGATCACCCAAATTCAAAGGCAACTGAATTTCGGCAACCGGGGCATCGAAGTCGGAATGCCGCGAAACTCACCGAGTCAAAGCGTTTCGCCGTTTGCGGAAGAAGTATGATGTAGAACAAGTAGCGGAAGCATACATGCTCAAGAGGGATCACCCAAATTCAAAGGCAACTGAATTTCGGCAACCGGGGCATCGAAGTCGGAATGCCGCGAAACTCACCGAGTCAAAGCGTTTCGCCGTTTGCGGAAGAAGTCTGATGTAGAACAAGTAGCGGAAGCATACATGCTCAAGAGGGATCACCCGAAATTCAAAGGCAACTGAATTTCGGCAACCGGGGCATCGAAGTCGGAATGCCGCGAAACTCACCGAGTCAAAGCGTTTCGCCGTTTGCGGAAGAAGTCTGATGTAGAACAAGTAGCGGAAGCATACATGCTCAAGAGGGATCACCCAAATTCAAAGGCAACTGAATTTCGGCAACCGGGGCATCGAAGTCGGAATGCCGCGAAACTCACCGAGTCAAAGCGTTTCGCCGTTTGCGGAAGAAGTCTGATGTAGAACAAGTAGCGGAAGCATACATGCTCAAGAGGGATCACCCAAATTCAAAGGCAACTGAATTTCGGCAACCGGGGCATCGAAGTCGGAATGCCGCGAAACTCACCGAGTCAAAGCGTTTCGCCGTTTGCGGAAGAAGTCTGATGTAGAACAAGTAGCGGAAGCATACATGCTCAAGAGGGATCACCCGAAATTCAAAGGCAACTGAATTTCGGCAACCGGGGCATCGAAGTCGGAATGCCGCGAAACTCACCGAGTCAAAGCGTTTCGCCGTTTGCGGAAGAAGTCTGATGTAGAACAAGTAGCGGAAGCATACATGCTCAAGAGGGATCACCCGAAATTCAAAGGCAACTGAATTTCGGCAACCGGGGCATCGAAGTCGGAATGCCGCGAAACTCACCGAGTCAAAGCGTTTCGCCGTTTGCGGAAGAAGTCTGATGTAGAACAAGTAGCGGAAGCATACATGCTCAAGAGGGATCACCCAAATTCAAAGGCAACTGAATTTCGGCAACCGGGCATCGAAGTCGGAATGCCGCGAAACTCACCGAGTCAAAGCGTTTCGCCGTTTGCGGAAGAAGTCTGATGTAGAACAAGTAGCGGAAGCATACATGCTCAAGAGGGATCACCCGAAATTCAAAGGCAACTGAATTTCGGCAACCGGGGCATCGAAGTCGGAATGCCGCGAAACTCACCGAGTCAAAGCGTTTCGCCGTTTGCGGAAGAAGTCTGATGTAGAACAAGTAGCGGAAGCATACATGCTCAAGAGGGATCACCCGAAATTCAAAGGCAACTGAATTTCGGCAACCGGGGCATCGAAGTCGGAATGCCGCGAAACTCACCGAGTCAAAGCGTTTCGCCGTTTGCGGAAGAAGTCTGATGTAGAACAAGTAGCGGAAGCATACATGCTCAAGAGGGATCACCCAAATTCAAAGGCAACTGAATTTCGGCAACCGGGGCATCGAAGTCGGAATGCCGCGAAACTCACCGAGTCAAAGCGTTTCGCCGTTTGCGGAAGAAGTCTGATGTAGAACAAGTAGCGGAAGCATACATGCTCAAGAGGGATCACCCAAATTCAAAGGCAACTGAATTTCGGCAACCGGGGCATCGAAGTCGGAATGCCGCGAAACTCACCGAGTCAAAGCGTTTCGCCGTTTGCGGAAGAAGTCTGATGTAGAACAAGTAGCGGAAGCATACATGCTCAAGAGGGATCACCCGAAATTCAAAGGCAACTGAATTTCGGCAACCGGGGCATCGAAGTCGGAATGCCGCGAAACTCACCGAGTCAAAGCGTTTCGCCGTTTGCGGAAGAAGTCTGATGTAGAACAAGTAGCGGAAGCATACATGCTCAAGAGGGATCACCCAAATTCAAAGGCAACTGAATTTCGGCAACCGGGGCATCGAAGTCGGAATGCCGCGAAACTCACCGAGTCAAAGCGTTTCGCCGTTTGCGGAAGAAGTCTGATGTAGAACAAGTAGCGGAAGCATACATGCTCAAGAGGGATCACCCAAATTCAAAGGCAACTGAATTTCGGCAACCGGGGCATCGAAGTCGGAATGCCGCGAAACTCACCGAGTCAAAGCGTTTCGCCGTTTGCGGAAGAAGTCTGATGTAGAACAAGTAGCAGAAGCATACATGCTCAAGAGGGATCACCCAAATTCAAAGGCAACTGAATTTCGGCAACCGGGGCATCGAAGTCGGAATGCCGCGAAACTCACCGAGTCAAAGCGTTTCGCCGTTTGCGGAAGAAGTCTGATGTAGAACAAGTAGCGGAAGCATACATGCTCAAGAGGGATCACCCGAAATTCAAAGGCAACTGAATTTCGGCAACCGGGGCATCGAAGTCGGAATGCCGCGAAACTCACCGAGTCAAAGCGTTTCGCCGTTTGCGGAAGAAGTCTGATGTAGAACAAGTAGCGGAAGCATACATGCTCAAGAGGGATCACCCGAAATTCAAAGGCAACTGAATTTCGGCAACCGGGGCATCGAAGTCGGAATGCCGCGAAACTCACCGAGTCAAAGCGTTTCGCCGTTTGCGGAAGAAGTCTGATGTAGAACAAGTAGCGGAAGCATACATGCTCAAGAGGGATCACCCAAATTCAAAGGCAACTGAATTTCGGCAACCGGGGCATCGAAGTCGGAATGCCGCGAAACTCACCGAGTCAAAGCGTTTCGCCGTTTGCGGAAGAAGTCTGATGTAGAACAAGTAGCGGAAGCATACATGCTCAAGAGGGATCACCCAAATTCAAAGGCAACTGAATTTCGGCAACCGGGGCATCGAAGTCGGAATGCCGCGAAACTCACCGAGTCAAAGCGTTTCGCCGTTTGCGGAAGAAGTCTGATGTAGAACAAGTAGCGGAAGCATACATGCTCAAGAGGGATCACCCAAATTCAAAGGCAACTGAATTTCGGCAACCGGGGCATCGAAGTCGGAATGCCGCGAAACTCACCGAGTCAAAGCGTTTCGCCGTTTGCGGAAGAAGTCTGATGTAGAACAAGTAGCGGAAGCATACATGCTCAAGAGGGATCACCCGAAATTCAAAGGCAACTGAATTTCGGCAACCGGGGCATCGAAGTCGGAATGCCGCGAAACTCACCGAGTCAAAGCGTTTCGCCGTTTGCGGAAGAAGTCTGATGTAGAACAAGTAGCGAAGCATACATGCTCAAGAGGGATCACCCGAAATTCAAAGGCAACTGAATTTCGGCAACCGGGGCATCGAAGTCGGAATGCCGCGAAACTCACCGAGTCAAAGCGTTTCGCCGTTTGCGGAAGAAGTCTGATGTAGAACAAGTAGCGGAAGCATACATGCTCAAGAGGGATCACCCAAATTCAAAGGCAACTGAATTTCGGCAACCGGGGCATCGAAGTCGGAATGCCGCGAAACTCACCGAGTCAAAGCGTTTCGCCGTTTGCGGAAGAAGTCTGATGTAGAACAAGTAGCGGAAGCATACATGCTCAAGAGGGATCACCCGAAATTCAAAGGCAACTGAATTTCGGCAACCGGGGCATCGAAGTCGGAATGCCGCGAAACTCACCGAGTCAAAGCGTTTCGCCGTTTGCGGAAGAAGTCTGATGTAGAACAAGTAGCGGAAGCATACATGCTCAAGAGGGATCACCCAAATTCAAAGGCAACTGAATTTCGGCAACCGGGGCATCGAAGTCGGAATGCCGCGAAACTCACCGAGTCAAAGCGTTTCGCCGTTTGCGGAAGAAGTCTGATGTAGAACAAGTAGCGGAAGCATACATGCTCAAGAGGGATCACCCGAAATTCAAAGGCAACTGAATTTCGGCAACCGGGGCATCGAAGTCGGAATGCCGCGAAACTCACCGAGTCAAAGCGTTTCGCCGTTTGCGGAAGAAGTCTGATGTAGAACAAGTAGCGGAAGCATACATGCTCAAGAGGGATCACCCAAATTCAAAGGCAACTGAATTTCGGCAACCGGGGCATCGAAGTCGGAATGCCGCGAAACTCACCGAGTCAAAGCGTTTCGCCGTTTGCGGAAGAAGTCTGATGTAGAACAAGTAGCGGAAGCATACATGCTCAAGAGGGATCACCCGAAATTCAAAGGCAACTGAATTTCGGCAACCGGGGCATCGAAGTCGGAATGCCGCGAAACTCACCGAGTCAAAGCGTTTCGCCGTTTGCGGAAGAAGTCTGATGTAGAACAAGTAGCGGAAGCATACATGCTCAAGAGGGATCACCCAAATTCAAAGGCAACTGAATTTCGGCAACCGGGGCATCGAAGTCGGAATGCCGCGAAACTCACCGAGTCAAAGCGTTTCGCCGTTTGCGGAAGAAGTCTGATGTAGAACAAGTAGCGAAGCATACATGCTCAAGAGGGATCACCCAAATTCAAAGGCAACTGAATTTCGGCAACCGGGGCATCGAAGTCGGAATGCCGCGAAACTCACCGAGTCAAAGCGTTTCGCCGTTTGCGGAAGAAGTCTGATGTAGAACAAGTAGCGAAGCATACATGCTCAAGAGGGATCACCCGAAATTCAAAGGCAACTGAATTTCGGCAACCGGGGCATCGAAGTCGGAATGCCGCGAAACTCACCGAGTCAAAGCGTTTCGCCGTTTGCGGAAGAAGTCTGATGTAGAACAAGTAGCGGAAGCATACATGCTCAAGAGGGATCACCCGAAATTCAAAGGCAACTGAATTTCGGCAACCGGGGCATCGAAGTCGGAATGCCGCGAAACTCACCGAGTCAAAGCGTTTCGCCGTTTGCGGAAGAAGTCTGATGTAGAACAAGTAGCGGAAGCATACATGCTCAAGAGGGATCACCCAAATTCAAAGGCAACTGAATTTCGGCAACCGGGGCATCGAAGTCGGAATGCCGCGAAACTCACCGAGTCAAAGCGTTTCGCCGTTTGCGGAAGAAGTCTGATGTAGAACAAGTAGCGGAAGCATACATGCTCAAGAGGGATCACCCGAAATTCAAAGGCAACTGAATTTCGGCAACCGGGGCATCGAAGTCGGAATGCCGCGAAACTCACCGAGTCAAAGCGTTTCGCCGTTTGAGGAAGAAGTCTGATGTAGAACAAGTAGCAGAAGCATACATGCTCAAGAGGGATCACCCAAATTCAAAGGCAACTGAATTTCGGCAACCGGGGCATCGATTTCGGAATGCCGCGAAACTCACCGAGTCAAAGCGTTTCGCCGTTTGCGGAAGAAGTCTGATGTAGAAGAAGTAGCAGAAGCATACATGCTCAATAGGGATCACCCGAAATTCAAAGGCAACTGAATTTCGGCAACCGGGGCATCAAAGTCGGAATGCCGCGAAACTCACCGAGTCAAAGCGTTTCGCCGTTTGAGGAAGAAGTATGATGTAGAACAAGTAGTGGAAGCATACATGCTCAAGAGGGATCACCCGAAATTCAAAGGCAACTGAATTTCGGCAACCGTGGCATCGAAGTCGGAATGCCGCGAAACTCACCGAGTCAAAGCGTTTCGCCGTTTGTGGAAGAAGTCTGATGTAGAACAAGTAGCGGAAGCATACATGCTCAAGTGGGATCACCCAAATTCAAACGCAACTGAATTTCGGCAACCGGGGCATCGTTTTCGGAATGCCGTGAAACTCACCGAGTCAAAGCGTTTCGCCGTTTGCGGAAGAAGTCTGATGTAGAACAAGTAGCGAAGCATACATGCTCAAGAGGGATCACCCGAAATTCAAAGGCTACTGAATTTCGGCAACCGGGGCATCGAAGTCGGAATGCCGCGAAACTCAACGAGGCAAAGCGTTTCGCCGTTTGCGGAAGAAGTCTGATGTAGAACAAGTAGCGGAAGCATACATGCTCAAGAGGGATCACCCTAAAACACAAAGGCAACTGAATTTCGGCAACCGGGGCATCAAAGTCGTAATGCCGCGAAACTCACCGAGTCAAAGCGTTTCGCCGTTTACGGAAGAAGTCTGATGTAGAACAAGTAGCGGAAGCATACATGCTCAAGAGGGATCACCCGAAATTCAAAGGCAACTGAATTTCGGCAACCGGGGCATCGAAGTCGGAATGCCGCGAAACTCACCGAGTCAAAGCGTTTCGCCGTTTGCGGAAGAAGTCTGATGTAGAACAAGTAGCGGAAGCATACATGCTCAAGAGGGATCACCCAAATTCAAAGGCAACTGAATTTCGGCAACCGGGGCATCGAAGTCGGAATGCCGCGAAACTCACCGAGTCAAAGCGTTTCGCCGTTTGCGGAAGAAGTCTGATGTAGGACAAGTAGCGGAAGCATACATGCTCAAGAGGGATCACCCGAAATTCAAAGGCAACTGAATTTCGGCAACCGGGGCATCGAAGGCGGAATGTCGCGAAACTCACCGAGTCAAAGCGTTTCTCCGTTTGAGGAAGAAGTATGGTGTAGAACAAGTAGCGTAAGCATACATGCTCAAGAGGGATCACCCGAAATTCAAAGGCAACTGAATTTCGGCAACCGGGGCATCGAAGTCGGAATGCCGCGAAACTCACCGAGTCGAAGCGTTTCGCCGTTCGCTGAAGTTGTCTGATGTAGAACAAGTAGCTGAAGCATACATGCTCAAGAGGGATCACCCAAATTCAAAGGCAACTGAATTTCGGCAACCGGGGCATCGAAGTCGGAATGCCGCGAAACTCACCGAGTCAAAGCGTTTCTCCGTTTGAGAAAGAAGTATGATGTAGAACAAGAAGCGGAAGTATACATGCTCAAGAGGGATCACCCGAAATTCAAAGGCAACTGAATTTCGGCAACCGGGGCTTCGAAGTCGGAATGCCGCGAAACTCTTCGAGTCAAAGCGTTTTGCCGTTTGAGGAAGAAGTATGATGTAGAACAAGTAGCGGAAGCATACATGCTCAAGAGGGATCACCCGAAATTCAAAGGCAACTGAATTTCGGCAACCGGGGCATCGAAGTCGGAATGCCGCGAAACTCACCGAGTCAAAGCGTTTCGCCGTTTGCGGAAGAAGTCTGATGTAGAACAAGTAGCGGAAGCATACATGCTCAAGAGGGATCACCCAAATTCAAAGGCAACTGAATTTCGGCAACCGGGGCATCGATTTCGGAAGGCCACGAAACTCACCGAGTCAAAGCGTTTCGCCGTTTGCGGAAGAAGTCTGATGTAGAACTAGTAGCGGAAGCATACATGCTCAAGAGGGATCACCCGAAATTCAAAGGCAACTGAATTTCGGCAACCGGGGCATCGAAGTCGGAATGCCGCGAAACTCACCGAGTCAAAGCGTTTCGCCGTTTGCGGAAGTAGTCTGATGTAGAACAAGTAGCGGAAGCACACATGCTCAAGAGGGATCACCCAAATTCAAAGGCAACTGAATTTCGGCAACCGGGGCATCGAAGTCGGAATGCCGCGAAACTCACCGAGTCAAAGCGTTTCGCCGTTTGCGGAAGAAGTCTGATGTAGAACAAGTAGCGGAAGCATACATGCTCAAGAGGGATCACCCGAAATTCAAAGGCAACTGAATTTCGGCAACCGGGGCATCGAAGTCGGAATGCCGCGAAACTCACCGAGTCAAAGCGTTTGGCCGTTTGCGGAAGAAGTCTGATGTAGAACAAGTAGCGGAAGCATACATGCTCAAGAGGGATCACCCAAATTCAAAGGCAACTGAATTTCGGCAACCGGGGCATCGAAGTCGGAATGCCGCGAAACTCACCGAGTCAAAGCGTTTCGCCGTTTGCGGAAGAAGTCTGATGTAGGACAAGTAGCGGAAGCATACATGCTCAAGAGGGATCACCCAAATTCAAAGGCAACTGAATTTCGGCAACCGGGGCATCGAAGTCGGAATGCCGCGAAACTCACCGAGTCAAAGCGTTTCGCCGTTTGAGGAAGAAGTATGATGTAGAAGCATACATGCTCAAGAGGGATGACCACAAATTCAAAGGCAACTGAATTTCGGCAACCGGGGCATCGAAGTCGGAATGCCGCGAAACTCACAGAGTCAAAGCGTTTCGCCGTTTGTGGAAGAAGTCTGATGTAGGACAAGTAGCGGAAGCATACATGCTCAAGAGGGATCACCAGAAATTCAAAGGCAAATGAATTTCGGCAACCGGGGCATCGAAGTCGGAATGCCGCGAAACTCACCGAGTCAAAGCGTTTCGCCGTTTGTGGAAGAAGTATGATGTAGAACAAGTAGCGGAAGCATACATGCTCAAGAGGGATGACCACAAATTCAAAGGCAACTGAATTTCGGCAACCGGGGCATCGAAGTCGAAATGCCGCGAAACTCACCGAGTCAAAGCGTTTCGCCGTTTGAGGAAGAAGTATGATGTAGAAGCATACATGCTCAAGAGGGATGACCACAAATTCAAAGGCAACTGAATTTCGACAACCGGGGCATCAAAGTCGGAATGCCGCGAAACTCACAGAGTCAAAGCGTTTGGCCGTTTGCGGAAGAAGTCTGATGTAGGACAAGTAGCGGAAGCATACATGCTCAAGAGGGATCACCCGAAATTCAAAGGCAACTGAATTTCGGCAACCGGGGCATCGAAGTCGGAATGCCGCGAAACTCACCGAGTCAAAGCGTTTCGCCGTTTGCGGAAGAAGTATGATGTAGAACAAGTAGCGGAAGCATACATGCTCAAGAGGGATCACCCAAATTCAAAGGCAACTGAATTTCGGCAACCGGGGCATCGAAGTCGGAATGCCGCGAAACTCACCGAGTCAAAGCGTTTCCCCGTTTGCGGAAGAAGTCTGATGTAGAACAAGTAGCGGAAGCATACATGCTCAAGAGGGATCACCCGAAATTCAAAGGCAACTGAATTTCGGCAACCGGGGCATCGAAGTCGGAATGCCGCGAAACTCACCGAGTCAAAGCGTTTCGCCGTTTGCGGAAGAAGTCTGATGTAGAACAAGTAGCGGAAGCATACATGCTCAAGAGGGATCACCCAAATTTTTTAAAGGCAACTGAATTTCGGCAACCGGGGCATCGAAGTCGGAATGCCGCGAAACTCACAGAGTCAAAGCGTTTCGCCGTTTGCGGAAGAAGTCTGATGTAGAACAAGTAGCGGAAGCATACATGATCAAGAGGGATGACCACAAATTCAAAGGCAACTGAATTTCGGCAACCGGGGCATCGAAGGCGGAATGCCGCGAAACTCACAGAGTCAAAGCGTTTGGCCGTTTGCGGAAGAAGTCTGATGTAGAACAAGTAGCGGAAGCATACATGCTCAAGAGGGATCACCCGAAATTCAAAGGCAACTGAATTTCGGCAACCGGGCATCGAAGTCGGAATGCCGCGAAACTCACCGAGTCAAAGCGTTTCGCCGTTTGCGGAAGAAGTATGATGTAGAACAAGTTGCGGAAGCATACATGCTCAAGAGGGATCACCCAAATTCAAAGGCAACTGAATTTCGGCAACCGGGGCATCGAAGTCGGAATGCCGCGAAACTCACCGAGTCAAAGCGTTTCGCCGTTTGCGGAAGAAGTCTGATGTAGAACAAGTAGCGAAGCATACATGCTCAAGAGGGATCACCCAAATTCAAAGGCAACTGAATTTCGGCAACCGGGGCATCGACGTCGGAATGCCGCGAAACTCACCGAGTCAAAGCGTTTCACCGTTTGCGGAAGAAGTCTGATGTAGAACAAGTAGCGGAAGCATACATGCTCAAGAGGGATCACCCGAAATTCAAAGGCAACTGAATTTCGGCAACCGGGGCATCGACGTCGGAATGCCGCGAAACTCACCGAGTCAATGCGTTTCGCCGTTTGCGGAAGTTGTCTGATGTAGAACAAGTAGCGGAAGCATACATGCTCAAGAGGGATCACCCGAAATTCAAAGGCAACTGAATTTCGGCAACCGGGGCATCGAAGTAGGAATGCCGCGAAATTCACCGAGTCAAAGCGTTTCGCCGTTTGCGGAAGTTGTCTGTGTAGAACAAGTTGCGGAAGCATACATGCTCAAGAGGGATCACCCAAATTCAAAGGCAACTGAATTTCGGCAACCGGGGCACCGAGGTCGGAATGGTGCGAAACTCACATAGTCAAAGCGTTTCACCATTTGCGGAAGAAGTCTGATGTAGAACAAGTAGCGGAAGCATACATGCTCAAGAGGGATCACCCGAAATTCAAAGGCAACTGAATTTCGGCAACCGGGGCATCGAAGTCGGAATGCCGCGAAACTCACCGAGTCAAAGCGTTTCGCCGTTTGCGGAAGAAGTCTGATGTAGAACAAGTAGCGGAAGCATACATGCTCAAGAGGGATCACCCGAAATTCAAAGGCAACTGAATTTCGGCAACCGGGGCATCGAAGTCGGAATGCCGCGAAACTCACCGAGTCAAAGCGTTTCGCCGTTTGCGGAAGAAGTCTGATGTAGAACAAGTAGCGGAAGCATACATGCTCAAGAGGGATCACCCAAATTCAAAGGCAACTGAATTTCGGCAACCGGGGCATCGAAGTCGGAATGCCGCGAAACTCACCGAGTCAAAGCGTTTCGCCGTTTGCGGAAGAAGTCTGATGTAGAACAAGTAGCGGAAGCATACATGCTCAAGAGGGATCACCCGAAATTCAAAGGCAACTGAATTTCGGCAACCGGGGCATCGAAGTCGGAATGCCGCGAAACTCACCGAGTCAAAGCGTTTCGCCGTTTGCGGAAGAAGTCTGATGTAGAACAAGTAGCGGAAGCATACATGCTCAAGAGGGATCACCCGAAATTCAAAGGCAACTGAATTTCGGCAACCGGGGCATCGAAGTCGGAATGCCGCGAAACTCACCGAGTCAAAGCGTTTCGCCGTTTGCGGAAGAAGTCTGATGTAGAACAAGTAGCGGAAGCATACATGCTCAAGAGGGATCACCCGAAATTCAAAGGCAACTGAATTTCGGCAACCGGGGCATCGAAGTCGGAATGCCGCGAAACTCACCGAGTCAAAGCGTTTCGCCGTTTGCGGAAGAAGTCTGATGTAGAACAAGTAGCGGAAGCATACATGCTCAAGAGGGATCACCCGAAATTCAAAGGCAACTGAATTTCGGCAACCGGGGCATCGAAGTCGGAATGCCGCGAAACTCACCGAGTCAAAGCGTTTCGCCGTTTGCGGAAGAAGTCTGATGTAGAACAAGTAGCGGAAGCATACATGCTCAAGAGGGATCACCCAAATTCAAAGGCAACTGAATTTCGGCAACCGGGGCATCGAAGTCGGAATGCCGCGAAACTCACCGAGTCAAAGCGTTTCGCCGTTTGCGGAAGAAGTCTGATGTAGAACAAGTAGCGGAAGCATACATGCTCAAGAGGGATCACCCAAATTCAAAGGCAACTGAATTTCGGCAACCGGGGCATCGAAGTCGGAATGCCGCGAAACTCACCGAGTCAAAGCGTTTCGCCGTTTGGGGAAGAAGTCTGATGTAGAACAAGTAGCGGAAGCATACATGCGCAAGAGGGATCACCAGAAATTCAAAGGCAACTGAATTTCGGCAACCGGGGCATCGAAGTCGGAATGCCGCGAAACTCACCGAGTCAAAGCGTTTCGCCGTTTGCGGAAGAAGTCTGATGTAGAACAAGTAGCGGAAGCATACATGCTCAAGAGGGATCACCCAAATTCAAAGGCAACTGAATTTCGGCAACCGGGGCATCGAAGTCGGAACGGCGCGAAACTCACATAGTCAAAGCGTTTCGCCATTTGCGGAAGAAGTCTGATGTAGAACAAGTAGCGGAAGCATACATGCTCAAGAGGGATCACCCGAAATTCAAAGGCAACTGAATTTCGGCAACCGGGGCATCGAAGTCGGAATGCCGCGAAACTCACCGAGTCAAAGCGTTTCGCCGTTTGCGGAAGAAGTCTGATGTAGAACAAGTAGCGGAAGCATACATGCTCAAGAGGGATCACCCGAAATTCAAAGGCAACTGAATTTCGGCAACCGGGGCATCGAAGTCGGAATGCCGCGAAACTCACCGAGTCAAAGCGTTTCGCCGTTTGGGGAAGAAGTCTGATGTAGAACAAGTAGCCGAAGCATACATGCTCAAGAGGGATGACCCGAAATTCAAAGGCAACTGAATTTCGGCAACCGGGGCATCGAAGTCGGAATGCCGCGAAACTCACCGAGTCAAAGCGTTTCGCCGTTTGCGGAAGAAGTCTGATGTAGAACAAGTAGCGGAAGCATACATGCCCAAGAGGGATCACCCGAAATTCAAAGGCAACTGAATTTCGGCAACCGGGGCATCGAAGTCGGAATGCCGCGAAACTCACCGAGTCAAAGCGTTTCGCCGTTTGCGGAAGAAGTCTGATGTAGAACAAGTAGCGAAGCATACATGCTCAAGAGGGATCACCCGAAATTCAAAGGCAACTGAATTTCGGCAACCGGGGCATCGAAGTCGGAATGCCGCGAAACTCACCGAGTCAAAGCGTTTCGCCGTTTGCGGAAGAAGTCTGATGTAGAACAAGTAGCGGAAGCATACATGCTCAAGAGGGATCACCCGAAATTCAAAGGCAACTGAATTTCGGCAACCGGGGCATCGAAGTCGGAATGCCGCGAAACTCACCGAGTCAAAGCGTTTCGCCGTTTGCGGAAGAAGTCTGATGTAGAACAAGTAGCGGAAGCATACATGCTCAAGAGGGATCACCCGAAATTCAAAGGCAACTGAATTTCGGCAACCGGGGCATCGAAGTCGGAATGCCGCGAAACTCACCGAGTCAAAGCGTTTCGCCGTTTGCGGAAGAAGTCTGATGTAGAACAAGTAGCGGAAGCATACATGCTCAAGAGGGATCACCCGAAATTCAAAGGCAACTGAATTTCGGCAACCGGGGCATCGAAGTCGGAATGCCGCGAAACTCACCGAGTCAAAGCGTTTCGCCGTTTGCGGAAGTTTTCTGATGTAGAACAAGTAGCGGAAGCATACATGCTCAAGAGGGATCACCCAAATTCAAAGGCAACTGAATTTCGGCAACCGGGGCATCGAGGGCGGAATGGTGCGAAACTCACATAGTCTAACTGTTTCGCCGTTTGCGGAAGAAGTCTGATGTAGAACAAGTAGCGGAAGCATACATGCTCAAGAGGGATCACCCGAAATTCAAAGGCAACTGTATTTGGGCAACCGCGGCATCGAAGTCGGAATACCGCGAAACTCACCGAGTCAAAGCGTTTCGCAGTTTGCGGAAGTTTTCTGATGTAGAACAAGTAGCGGAAGCATACATGCTCAAGAGGGATCACTCAAATTGAAAGGCAACTGAATTTCGGCAACCGGGGCATCGAAGTCGGAATGCCGCGAAACTCAGAGAGTCAAAGCGTTTGGCCGTTTGCGGAAGAAGTCTGAGGTAGGACAAGTAGCGGAAGCATACATGCTCAAGAGGGATCACCCGAAATTCAAAGGCAACTGAATTTCGGCAACCCGGGCATCGAAGTCGGAATGCCGCGAAACTCACAGAGTCAAAGCGTTTCGCCGTTTGCGGAAGAAGTCTGATGTAGAACAAGTAGCGGAAGCATACATGCTCAAGAGGGATCACCCGAAATTCAAAGGCAACTGAATTTCGGCAACCGGGGCATCGAAGTCGGAATGCCGCGAAACTCACCGAGTCAAAGCCTTTCGCCGTTTGCGGAAGAAGTCTGATGTAGAACAAGTAGCGGAAGCATACATGCTCAAGAGGGATCACCCGAAATTCAAAGGCAACTGAATTTCGGCAACCGGGGCATCGAAGTCGGAATGCCGCGAAACTCACCGAGTCAAAGCGTTTCGCCGTTTGCGGAAGAAGTCTGATGTAGAACAAGTAGCGGAAGCATACATGCTCAAGAGGGATCACCCGAAATTCAAAGGCAACTGAATTTCGGCAACCGGGGCATCGAAGTCGGAATGCCGCGAAACTCACCGAGTCAAAGCGTTTCGCCGTTTGCGGAAGAAGTCTGATGTAGAACAAGTAGCGAAGCATACATGCTCAAGAGGGATCACCCGAAATTCAAAGGCAACTGAATTTCGGCAACCGGGGCATCGAAGTCGGAATGCCGCGAAACTCACCGAGTCAAAGCGTTTCGCCGTTTGCGGAAGAAGTCTGATGTAGAACAAGTAGCGAAGCATACATGCTCAAGAGGGATCACCCGAAATTCAAAGGCAACTGAATTTCGGCAACCGGGGCATCGAAGTCGGAATGCCGCGAAACTCACCGAGTCAAAGCGTTTCGCCGTTTGCGGAAGAAGTCTGATGTAGAACAAGTAGCGAAGCATACATGCTCAAGAGGGATCACCCGAAATTCAAAGGCAACTGAATTTCGGCAACCGGGGCATCGAAGTCGGAATGACGCGAAACTCATCGAGTCAAAGAGTTTCGCCGTTTGCGGACGAAGTCTGATGTAGAACAAGTAGCGGAAGCATACATGCTCAAGAGGGATCACCCGAAATTCAAAGGCAACTGAATTTCGGCAACCGGGGCATCGAAGTCGGAATGCCGCGAAACTCACCGAGTCAAAGCGTTTCGCCGTTTGCGGAAGAAGTCTGATGTAGAACAAGTAGCGGAAGCATACATGCTCATGAGGGATCACCCGAAATTCAAAGGCAACTGAATTTCGACAACCGGGGCATCGAAGTCGGAATGCCGCGAAACTCACCGAGTCAAAGCGTTTCACCGTTTGCGGAAGAAGTCTAATGTAGAACAAGTAGCGAAAGCATACATGCTCAAGAGGGATCACCCAAATTCAAAGGCAACTGAATTTCGGCAACCGGGGCATCGACGTCGGAATGCCGCGAAACTCACCGAGTCAAAGCGTTTCGCCGTTTGCGGAAGAAGTCTGATGTAGAACAAGTAGCTGAAGCATACATGCTCAAGAGGGATCACCCGAAATTCGAAGGCAACTGAATTTCGGCAACCGGGGCATCGAAGTCGGAATGCCGCGAAACTCACCGAGTCAAAGCGTTTCGCC
>CM055363.1:17844733-17855792 GCA_029228515.1 Populus alba x Populus x berolinensis | reverse complement strand
CAAGAGGGATCACCCGAAATTCAAAGGCAACTGAATTTCCGCAACCAGGGCATCGAAGTCGGAATGCCGCGAAACTCACCGAGGCAAAGCGTTTCGCCGTTTGCGGAACAAGTCTGATGTAGAACAAGTAGCAGAAGCATACATGGTCAAAAGGGATCACCCGAAATTCAAAGCTAACTTAATTTCGGCAACCGGGGCATCAAAGTCGGAATGCCGCGAAACTCACCGAGGCAAAGCGTTTCGCCGTTTGCGGAAGAAGTCTGATGTAGAACAAGTAGCAGAAGCATACATGCTCAAGAGGGATCACCCGAAATTCAAAGGCAACTGAATTTCGGCAACCGGGGCATCGAAGTCGGAATGCCGCGAAACTCACCGAGTCAAAGCGTTTCGCCGTTTGCGGAAGAAGTATGATGTAGAACAAGTAGCAGAAGCATACATGCTCAAGAGGGATCACCCGAAATTCAAAGGCAACTGAATTTCGGCAACCGGGGCATCGAAGTCGGAATGCCGCGAAACTCACCGAGTCAAAGCGTTTCGCCGTTTGCGGAAGAAGTCTGATGTAGAACAAGTAGCAGAAGCATACATGCTCAAGAGGGATCACCCGAAATTCAAAGGCAACTGAATTTCGGCAACCGGGGCATCGAAGTCGGAATGCCGCGAAACTCACCGAGTCAAAGCGTTTCGCCTTTTGCGGAAGAAGTATGATGTAGAACAAGTAGCAGAAGCATACATGCTCAAGAGGGATCACCCGAAATTCAAAGGCAACTGAATTTCGGCAACCGGGGCATCGAAGTCGGAATGCCGCGAAACTCACCGAGTCAAAGCGTTTCGCCGTTTGCGGAAGAAGTATGATGTAGAACAAGTAGCAGAAGCATACATGCTCAAGAGGGATCACCCGAAATTCAAAGGCAACTGAATTTCGGCAACCGGGGCATCGAAGTCGGAATGCCGCGAAACTCACCGAGTCAAAGCGTTTCGCCGTTTGCGGAAGAAGTATGATGTAGAACAAGTAGCAGAAGCATACATGCTCAAGAGGGATCTCCCGAAATTCAAAGGCAACTGAATTTCGGCAACCGGGGCATCGAAGTCGGAAGGCCTTGAAACTCACCGAGTCAAAGCGTTTGGCCGTTTGCGGAAGAAGTCTAATGTAGGTCAAGTAGCAGAAGCATACATGCTCAAGAGGGATCACCCGAAATTCAAACGCAACTGAATTTCGGCAACCGGGGCATCGAAGTCGGAATGACATGAAAATCACCGAGTCAAAGCGTTTGGCCGTTTGCGGAAGAAGTCTGATGTAGGACAAGTAGCAGAAGCATACATGCTCAAGAGGGATCACCACAAATTCAAAGGCAACTGAATTTCGGCAATCGGGGCATCGAAGTCGGAATGCCGCGAAACTCGCCGAGTCAAAGCGTTTGGCCGTTTGCGGAAGAAGTCTGATGTAGGACAAGTAGCACAAGCATACATGCTCAAGAGGGATCACCCGAAATTCAAAGGCAACTGAATTTCGGCAACCGGGGCATCGAAGTCGGAATGCCGCGAAACTCACCGAGTCAAAGCGTTTCTCCGTTTGAGGAAGAAGTATGATGTAGAACAAGTTGCGGAAGCATACATGCTCAACAGGGATCACCCGATATTCAAAGGCAACTGAATTTCGGCAACCGGGGCATCGACGTCGGAATGCCGCGAAACTCACCGAGTCAAAGCGTTTCGCCGTTTGCGGAAGAAGTCTGATGTAGAACAACTACCAGAAGCATAGATGATCAAGAGGGATCACCCGGAATTCAAAGGCAACTGAATTTCGGCAATCGGGGCATTGAAGTTGGAATGCCGCGAAACTCACCGAGTCAAAGCGTTTCGCCGTTTGCGGAAGAAGTCTGATGTAGAACAAGTAGCGGAAACATACATGCTCAAGAGGGATCACCCGAAATTCAAAGGCAACTGAATTTCGGCAACCGGGGCATCGAAGTAGGAATGCCGCGAAACTCACCGAGTCAAAGCGTTTCGCCGTTTGCGGAAGAAGTCTGATGTAGAACAAGTAGCAGAAGCATACATGCTCAAGAGGGATCACCCGAAATTCAAAGGCAACTGAATTTCGGCAACCGGGGCATCGAAGTCGGAATGCCGCGAAACTCACCGAGTCAAAGCGTTTCGCCGTTTGCGGAAGAAGTATGATGTAGAACAAGTAGCAGAAGCATACATGCTCAAGAGGGATCACCCGAAATTCAAAGGCAACTGAATTTCGGCAACCGGGGCATCGAAGTCGGAATGCCGCGAAACTCACCGAGTCAAAGCGTTTCGCCGTTTGCGGAAGAAGTCTGATGTAGAACAAGTAGCAGAAGCATACATGCTCAAGAGGGATCACCCGAAATTCAAAGGCAACTGAATTTCGGCAACCGGGGCATCGAAGTCGGAATGCCGCGAAACTCACCGAGTCAAAGCGTTTCGCCGTTTGCGGAAGAAGTCTGATGTAGAACAAGTAGCAGAAGCATACATGCTCAAGAGGGATCACCCGAAATTCAAAGGCAACTGAATTTCGGCAACCGGGGCATCGAAGTCGGAATGCCGCGAAACTCACCGAGTCAAAGCGTTTCGCCGTTTGCGGAAGAAGTCTGATGTAGAACAAGTAGCAGAAGCATACATGCTCAAGAGGGATCACCCGAAATTCAAAGGCAACTGAATTTCGGCAACCGGGGCATCGAAGTCGGAATGCCGCGAAACTCACCGAGTCAAAGCGTTTCGCCGTTTGCGGAAGAAGTCTGATGTAGAACAAGTAGCAGAAGCATACATGCTCAAGAGGGATCACCCGAAATTCAAAGGCAACTGAATTTCGGCAACCGGGGCATCGAAGTCGGAATGCCGCGAAACTCACCGAGTCAAAGCGTTTCGCCGTTTGCGGAAGAAGTCTGATGTAGAACAAGTAGCAGAAGCATACATGCTCAAGAGGGATCACCCGAAATTCAAAGGCAACTGAATTTCGGCAACCGGGGCATCGAAGTCGGAATGCCGCGAAACTCACCGAGTCAAAGCGTTTCGCCGTTTGCGGAAGAAGTCTGATGTAGAACAAGTAGCAGAAGCATACATGCTCAAGAGGGATCACCCGAAATTCAAAGGCAACTGAATTTCGGCAACCGGGGCATCGAAGTCGGAATGCCGCGAAACTCACCGAGTCAAAGCGTTTCGCCGTTTGCGGAAGAAGTCTGATGTAGAACAAGTAGCAGAAGCATACATGCTCAAGAGGGATCACCCGAAATTCAAAGGCAACTGAATTTCGGCAACCGGGGCATCGAAGTCGGAATGCCGCGAAACTCACCGAGTCAAAGCGTTTCGCCGTTTGCGGAAGAAGTCTGATGTAGAACAAGTAGCAGAAGCATACATGCTCAAGAGGGATCACCCGAAATTCAAAGGCAACTGAATTTCGGCAACCGGGGCATCGAAGTCGGAATGCCGCGAAACTCACCGAGTCAAAGCGTTTCGCCGTTTGCGGAAGAAGTCTGATGTAGAACAAGTAGCAGAAGCATACATGCTCAAGAGGGATCACCCGAAATTCAAAGGCAACTGAATTTCGGCAACCGGGGCATCGAAGTCGGAATGCCGCGAAACTCACCGAGTCAAAGCGTTTCGCCGTTTGCGGAAGAAGTCTGATGTAGAACAAGTAGCAGAAGCATACATGCTCAAGAGGGATCACCCGAAATTCAAAGGCAACTGAATTTCGGCAACCGGGGCATCGAAGTCGGAATGCCGCGAAACTCACCGAGTCAAAGCGTTTCGCCGTTTGCGGAAGAAGTCTGATGTAGAACAAGTAGCAGAAGCATACATGCTCAAGAGGGATCACCCGAAATTCAAAGGCAACTGAATTTCGGCAACCGGGCATCGAAGTCGGAATGCCGCGAAACTCACCGAGTCAAAGCGTTTCGCCGTTTGCGGAAGAAGTCTGATGTAGAACAAGTAGCAGAAGCATACATGCTCAAGAGGGATCACCCGAAATTCAAAGGCAACTGAATTTCGGCAACCGGGGCATCGAAGTCGGAATGCCGCGAAACTCACCGAGTCAAAGCGTTTCGCCGTTTGCGGAAGAAGTCTGATGTAGAACAAGTAGCAGAAGCATACATGCTCAAGAGGGATCACCCGAAATTCAAAGGCAACTGAATTTCGGCAACCGGGGCATCGAAGTCGGAATGCCGCGAAACTCACCGAGTCAAAGCGTTTCGCCGTTTGCGGAAGAAGTCTGATGTAGAACAAGTAGCAGAAGCATACATGCTCAAGAGGGATCACCCGAAATTCAAAGGCAACTGAATTTCGGCAACCGGGGCATCGAAGTCGGAATGCCGCGAAACTCACCGAGTCAAAGCGTTTCGCCGTTTGCGGAAGAAGTCTGATGTAGAACAAGTAGCAGAAGCATACATGCTCAAGAGGGATCACCCGAAATTCAAAGGCAACTGAATTTCGGCAACCGGGGCATCGAAGTCGGAATGCCGCGAAACTCACCGAGTCAAAGCGTTTCGCCGTTTGCGGAAGAAGTCTGATGTAGAACAAGTAGCAGAAGCATACATGCTCAAGAGGGATCACCCGAAATTCAAAGGCAACTGAATTTCGGCAACCGGGGCATCGAAGTCGGAATGCCGCGAAACTCACCGAGTCAAAGCGTTTCGCCGTTTGCGGAAGAAGTCTGATGTAGAACAAGTAGCAGAAGCATACATGCTCAAGAGGGATCACCCGAAATTCAAAGGCAACTGAATTTCGGCAACCGGGGCATCGAAGTCGGAATGCCGCGAAACTCACCGAGTCAAAGCGTTTCGCCGTTTGCGGAAGAAGTCTGATGTAGAACAAGTAGCAGAAGCATACATGCTCAAGAGGGATCACCCGAAATTCAAAGGCAACTGAATTTCGGCAACCGGGGCATCGAAGTCGGAATGCCGCGAAACTCACCGAGTCAAAGCGTTTCGCCGTTTGCGGAAGAAGTCTGATGTAGAACAAGTAGCAGAAGCATACATGCTCAAGAGGGATCACCCGAAATTCAAAGGCAACTGAATTTCGGCAACCGGGGCATCGAAGTCGGAATGCCGCGAAACTCACCGAGTCAAAGCGTTTCGCCGTTTGCGGAAGAAGTCTGATGTAGAACAAGTAGCAGAAGCATACATGCTCAAGAGGGATCACCCGAAATTCAAAGGCAACTGAATTTCGGCAACCGGGGCATCGAAGTCGGAATGCCGCGAAACTCACCGAGTCAAAGCGTTTCGCCGTTTGCGGAAGAAGTCTGATGTAGAACAAGTAGCAGAAGCATACATGCTCAAGAGGGATCACCCGAAATTCAAAGGCAACTGAATTTCGGCAACCGGGGCATCGAAGTCGGAATGCCGCGAAACTCACCGAGTCAAAGCGTTTCGCCGTTTGCGGAAGAAGTCTGATGTAGAACAAGTAGCAGAAGCATACATGCTCAAGAGGGATCACCCGAAATTCAAAGGCAACTGAATTTCGGCAACCGGGGCATCGAAGTCGGAATGCCGCGAAACTCACCGAGTCAAAGCGTTTCGCCGTTTGCGGAAGAAGTCTGATGTAGAACAAGTAGCAGAAGCATACATGCTCAAGAGGGATCACCCGAAATTCAAAGGCAACTGAATTTCGGCAACCGGGGCATCGAAGTCGGAATGCCGCGAAACTCACCGAGTCAAAGCGTTTCGCCGTTTGCGGAAGAAGTCTGATGTAGAACAAGTAGCAGAAGCATACATGCTCAAGAGGGATCACCCGAAATTCAAAGGCAACTGAATTTCGGCAACCGGGGCATCGAAGTCGGAATGCCGCGAAACTCACCGAGTCAAAGCGTTTCGCCGTTTGCGGAAGAAAGTCTGATGTAGAACAAGTAGCAGAAGCATACATGCTCAAGAGGGATCACCCGAAATTCAAAGGCAACTGAATTTCGGCAACCGGGGCATCGAAGTCGGAATGCCGCGAAACTCACCGAGTCAAAGCGTTTCGCCGTTTGCGGAAGAAGTCTGATGTAGAACAAGTAGCAGAAGCATACATGCTCAAGAGGGATCACCCGAAATTCAAAGGCAACTGAATTTCGGCAACCGGGGCATCGAAGTCGGAATGCCGCGAAACTCACCGAGTCAAAGCGTTTCGCCGTTTGCGGAAGAAGTCTGATGTAGAACAAGTAGCAGAAGCATACATGCTCAAGAGGGATCACCCGAAATTCAAAGGCAACTGAATTTCGGCAACCGGGGCATCGAAGTCGGAATGCCGCGAAACTCACCGAGTCAAAGCGTTTCGCCGTTTGCGGAAGAAGTCTGATGTAGAACAAGTAGCAGAAGCATACATGCTCAAGAGGGATCACCCGAAATTCAAAGGCAACTGAATTTCGGCAACCGGGGCATCGAAGTCGGAATGCCGCGAAACTCACCGAGTCAAAGCGTTTCGCCGTTTGCGGAAGAAAGTCTGATGTAGAACAAGTAGCAGAAGCATACATGCTCAAGAGGGATCACCCGAAATTCAAAGGCAACTGAATTTCGGCAACCGGGCATCGAAGTCGGAATGCCGCGAAACTCACCGAGTCAAAGCGTTTCGCCGTTTGCGGAAGAAGTCTGATGTAGAACAAGTAGCAGAAGCATACATGCTCAAGAGGGATCACCCGAAATTCAAAGGCAACTGAATTTCGGCAACCGGGGCATCGAAGTCGGAATGCCGCGAAACTCACCGAGTCAAAGCGTTTCGCCGTTTGCGGAAGAAGTCTGATGTAGAACAAGTAGCAGAAGCATACATGCTCAAGAGGGATCACCCGAAATTCAAAGGCAACTGAATTTCGGCAACCGGGGCATCGAAGTCGGAATGCCGCGAAACTCACCGAGTCAAAGCGTTTCGCCGTTTGCGGAAGAAAGTCTGATGTAGAACAAGTAGCAGAAGCATACATGCTCAAGAGGGATCACCCGAAATTCAAAGGCAACTGAATTTCGGCAACCGGGCATCGAAGTCGGAATGCCGCGAAACTCACCGAGTCAAAGCGTTTCGCCGTTTGCGGAAGAAGTCTGATGTAGAACAAGTAGCAGAAGCATACATGCTCAAGAGGGATCACCCGAAATTCAAAGGCAACTGAATTTCGGCAACCGGGCATCGAAGTCGGAATGCCGCGAAACTCACCGAGTCAAAGCGTTTCGCCGTTTGCGGAAGAAAGTCTGATGTAGAACAAGTAGCAGAAGCATACATGCTCAAGAGGGATCACCCGAAATTCAAAGGCAACTGAATTTCGGCAACCGGGGCATCGAAGTCGGAATGCCGCGAAACTCACCGAGTCAAAGCGTTTCGCCGTTTGCGGAAGAAGTCTGATGTAGAACAAGTAGCAGAAGCATACATGCTCAAGAGGGATCACCCGAAATTCAAAGGCAACTGAATTTCGGCAACCGGGGCATCGAAGTCGGAATGCCGCGAAACTCACCGAGTCAAAGCGTTTCGCCGTTTGCGGAAGAAGTCTGATGTAGAACAAGTAGCAGAAGCATACATGCTCAAGAGGGATCACCCGAAATTCAAAGGCAACTGAATTTCGGCAACCGGGGCATCGAAGTCGGAATGCCGCGAAACTCACCGAGTCAAAGCGTTTCGCCGTTTGCGGAAGAAGTCTGATGTAGAACAAGTAGCAGAAGCATACATGCTCAAGAGGGATCACCCGAAATTCAAAGGCAACTGAATTTCGGCAACCGGGGCATCGAAGTCGGAATGCCGCGAAACTCACCGAGTCAAAGCGTTTCGCCGTTTGCGGAAGAAGTCTGATGTAGAACAAGTAGCAGAAGCATACATGCTCAAGAGGGATCACCCGAAATTCAAAGGCAACTGAATTTCGGCAACCGGGCATCGAAGTCGGAATGCCGAAACTCACCGAGTCAAAGCGTTTCGCCGTTTGCGGAAGAAAGTCTGATGTAGAACAAGTAGCAGAAGCATACATGCTCAAGAGGGATCACCCGAAATTCAAAGGCAACTGAATTTCGGCAACCGGGCATCGAAGTCGGAATGCCGCGAAACTCACCGAGTCAAAGCGTTTCGCCGTTTGCGGAAGAAGTCTGATGTAGAACAAGTAGCAGAAGCATACATGCTCAAGAGGGATCACCCGAAATTCAAAGGCAACTGAATTTCGGCAACCGGGGCATCGAAGTCGGAATGCCGCGAAACTCACCGAGTCAAAGCGTTTCGCCGTTTGCGGAAGAAGTCTGATGTAGAACAAGTAGCAGAAGCATACATGCTCAAGAGGGATCACCCGAAATTCAAAGGCAACTGAATTTCGGCAACCGGGGCATCGAAGTCGGAATGCCGCGAAACTCACCGAGTCAAAGCGTTTCGCCGTGCGGAAGAAGTCTGATGTAGAACAAGTAGCAGAAGCATACATGCTCAAGAGGGATCACCCGAAATTCAAAGGCAACTGAATTTCGGCAACCGGGCATCGAAGTCGGAATGCCGCGAAACTCACCGAGTCAAAGCGTTTCGCCGTTTGCGGAAGAAGTCTGATGTAGAACAAGTAGCAGAAGCATACATGCTCAAGAGGGATCACCCGAAATTCAAAGGCAACTGAATTTCGGCAACCGGGCATCGAAGTCGGAATGCCGCGAAACTCACCGAGTCAAAGCGTTTCGCCGTTTGCGGAAGAAGTCTGATGTAGAACAAGTAGCAGAAGCATACATGCTCAAGAGGGATCACCCGAAATTCAAAGGCAACTGAATTTCGGCAACCGGGGCATCGAAGTCGGAATGCCGCGAAACTCACCGAGTCAAAGCGTTTCGCCGTTTGCGGAAGAAAGTCTGATGTAGAACAAGTAGCAGAAGCATACATGCTCAAGAGGGATCACCCGAAATTCAAAGGCAACTGAATTTCGGCAACCGGGGCATCGAAGTCGGAATGCCGCGAAACTCACCGAGTCAAAGCGTTTCGCCGTTTGCGGAAGAAAGTCTGATGTAGAACAAGTAGCAGAAGCATACATGCTCAAGAGGGATCACCCGAAATTCAAAGGCAACTGAATTTCGGCAACCGGGGCATCGAAGTCGGAATGCCGCGAAACTCACCGAGTCAAAGCGTTTCGCCGTTTGCGGAAGAAAGTCTGATGTAGAACAAGTAGCAGAAGCATACATGCTCAAGAGGGATCACCCGAAATTCAAAGGCAACTGAATTTCGGCAACCGGGGCATCGAAGTCGGAATGCCGCGAAACTCACCGAGTCAAAGCGTTTCGCCGTTTGCGGAAGAAAGTCTGATGTAGAACAAGTAGCAGAAGCATACATGCTCAAGAGGGATCACCCGAAATTCAAAGGCAACTGAATTTCGGCAACCGGGCATCGAAGTCGGAATGCCGCGAAACTCACCGAGTCAAAGCGTTTCGCCGTTTGCGGAAAAGTCTGATGTAGAACAAGTAGCAGAAGCATACATGCTCAAGAGGGATCACCCGAAATTCAAAGGCAACTGAATTTCGGCAACGGGGCATCGAAGTCGGAATGCCGCGAAACTCACCGAGTCAAAGCGTTTCGCCGTTTGCGGAAGAAGTCTGATGTAGAACAAGTAGCAGAAGCATACATGCTCAAGAGGGATCACCCGAAATTCAAAGGCAACTGAATTTCGGCAACCGGGGCATCGAAGTCGGAATGCCGCGAAACTCACCGAGTCAAAGCGTTTCGCCGTTTGCGGAAGAAGTCTGATGTAGAACAAGTAGCAGAAGCATACATGCTCAAGAGGGATCACCCGAAATTCAAAGGCAACTGAATTTCGGCAACCGGGATCGAAGTCGGAATGCCGCGAAACTCACCGAGTCAAAGCGTTTCGCCGTTTGCGGAAGAAGTAGATGATGTAGAACAAGTAGCAGAAGCATACATGCTCAAGAGGGATCACCCGAAATTCAAAGGCAACTGAATTTCGGCAACCGGCATCGAAGTCGGAATGCCGCGAAACTCACCGAGTCAAAGCGTTTCGCCGTTTGCGGAAGAAAGTCTGATGTAGAACAAGTAGCAGAAGCATACATGCTCAAGAGGGATCACCCGAAATTCAAAGGCAACTGAATTTCGGCAACCGGGGCATCGAAGTCGGAATGCCGCGAAACTCACCGAGTCAAAGCGTTTCGCTGTAGAACAAGTAGCAGAAGCATACATGCTCAAGAGGGATCACCCGAAATTCAAAGGCAACTGAATTTCGGCAACCGGGGCATCGAAGTCGGAATGCCGCGAAACTCACCGAGTCAAAGCGTTTCGCCGTTTGCGGAAGAAAGTCTGATGTAGAACAAGTAGCAGAAGCATACATGCTCAAGAGGGATCACCCGAAATTCAAAGGCAACTGAATTTCGGCAACCGGGGCATCGAAGTCGGAATGCCGCGAAACTCACCGAGTCAAAGCGTTTCGCCGTTTGCGGAAGAAAGTCTGATGTAGAACAAGTAGCAGAAGCATACATGCTCAAGAGGGATCACCCGAAATTCAAAGGCAACTGAATTTCGGCAACCGGGCATCGAAGTCGGAATGCCGCGAAACTCACCGAGTCAAAGCGTTTCGCCGTTTGCGGAAGAAAGTCTGATGTAGAACAAGTAGCAGAAGCATACATGCTCAAGAGGGATCACCCGAAATTCAAAGGCAACTGAATTTCGGCAACCGGGGCATCGAAGTCGGAATGCCGCGAAACTCACCGAGTCAAAGCGTTTCGCCGTTTGCGGAAGAAAGTCTGATGTAGAACAAGTAGCAGAAGCATACATGCTCAAGAGGGATCACCCGAAATTCAAAGGCAACTGAATTTCGGCAACCGGGGCATCGAAGTCGGAATGCCGCGAAACTCACCGAGTCAAAGCGTTTCGCCGTTTGCGGAAGAAAGTCTGATGTAGAACAAGTAGCAGAAGCATACATGCTCAAGAGGGATCACCCGAAATTCAAAGGCAACTGAATTTCGGCAACCGGGGCATCGAAGTCGGAATGCCGCGAAACTCACCGAGTCAAAGCGTTTCGCCGTTTGCGGAAGAAAGTCTGATGTAGAACAAGTAGCAGAAGCATACATGCTCAAGAGGGATCACCCGAATAAAATAAATTTCGGCAACGGGGGGGGGGGGGGGGAAA
>CM055363.1:17808645-17844633 GCA_029228515.1 Populus alba x Populus x berolinensis | reverse complement strand
CACCGAGTCAAAGCGTTTCGCCGTTTGCGGAAGAAGTCTGATGTAGAACAAGTAGCAGAAGCATACATGCTCAAGAGGGATCACCCGAAATTCAAAGGCAACTGAATTTCGGCAACCGGGCATCGAAGTCGGAATGCCGCGAAACTCACCGAGTCAAAGCGTTTCCCTTTGCGGAAGAAGTCTGATGTAGAACAAGTAGCAGAAGCATACATGCTCAAGAGGGATCACCCGAAATTCAAAGGCAACTGAATTTCGGCAACCGGGGCATCGAAGTCGGAATGCCGCGAAACTCACCGAGTCAAAGCGTTTCGCCGTTTGCGGAAGAAGTCTGATGTAGAACAAGTAGCAGAAGCATACATGCTCAAGAGGGATCACCCGAAATTCAAAGGCAACTGAATTTCGGCAACCGGGCATCGAAGTCGGAATGCCGCGAAACTCACCGAGTCAAAGCGTTTCCCGTTTGCGGAAGAAGTCTGATGTAGAACAAGTAGCAGAAGCATACATGCTCAAGAGGGATCACCCGAAATTCAAAGGCAACTGAATTTCGGCAACCGGGGCATCGAAGTCGGAATGCCGCGAAACTCACCGAGTCAAAGCGTTTCGCCGTTTGCGGAAGAAAGTCTGATGTAGAACAAGTAGCAGAAGCATACATGCTCAAGAGGGATCACCCGAAATTCAAAGGCAACTGAATTTCGGCAACCGGGCATCGAAGTCGGAATGCCGCGAAACTCACCGAGTCAAAGCGTTTCGCCGTTTGCGGAAGAAGTCTGATGTAGAACAAGTAGCAGAAGCATACATGCTCAAGAGGGATCACCCGAAATTCAAAGGCAACTGAATTTCGGCAACCGGGGCATCGAAGTCGGAATGCCGCGAAACTCACCGAGTCAAAGCGTTTCGCCGTTTGCGGAAGAAAGTCTGATGTAGAACAAGTAGCAGAAGCATACATGCTCAAGAGGGATCACCCGAAATTCAAAGGCAACTGAATTTCGGCAACCGGGCATCGAAGTCGGAATGCCGCGAAACTCACCGAGTCAAAGCGTTTCCCGTTTGCGGAAAAGTCTGATGTAGAACAAGTAGCAGAAGCATACATGCTCAAGAGGGATCACCCGAAATTCAAAGGCAACTGAATTTCGGCAACCGGGCATCGAAGTCGGAATGCCGCGAAACTCACCGAGTCAAAGCGTTTCGCCGTTTGCGGAAGAAGTCTGATGTAGAACAAGTAGCAGAAGCATACATGCTCAAGAGGGATCACCCGAAATTCAAAGGCAACTGAATTTCGGCAACCGGGGCATCGAAGTCGGAATGCCGCGAAACTCACCGAGTCAAAGCGTTTGTTTTAAATGAAAAAAGAAAGAAGAAGTAAGAAAAGTAGCAGAAGGGGACAAGAGGAAAATTCAAAGGCATGAATTTCGGCAAACGGGGCATCGAAGTCGAAAAGCGGAAAACTCACCGAGAGTCAAAGCGTTTCGCCGTTTGCAAGAAAGTCTGATGTAGAACAAGTAGCAGAAGCATACATGCTCAAGAGGGATCACCCGAAATTCAAAGGCAACTGAATTTCGGCAACGGGGCATCGAAGTCGGAATGCCGCGAAACTCACCGAGTCAAAGCGTTTCGCCGTTTGCGGAAGAAGTCTGATGTAGAACAAGTAGCAGAAGCATACATGCTCAAGAGGGATCACCCGAAATTCAAAGGCAACTGAATTTCGGCAACCGGGGCATCGAAGTCGGAATGCCGCGAAACTCACCGAGTCAAAGCGTTTCGCCGTTTGCGGAAGAAGTTGATGTAGAACAAGTAGCAGAAGCATACATGCTCAAGAGGGATCACCCGAAATTCAAAGGCAACTGAATTTCGGCAACCGGGGCATCGAAGTCGGAATGCCGCGAAACTCACCGAGTCAAAGCGTTTCGCCGTTTGCGGAAGAAGTCTGATGTAGAACAAGTAGCAGAAGCATACATGCTCAAGAGGGATCACCCGAAATTCAAAGGCAACTGAATTTCGGCAACCGGGGCATCGAAGTCGGAATGCCGCGAAACTCACCGAGTCAAAGCGTTTCGCCGTTTGCGGAAGAAGTCTGATGTAGAACAAGTAGCAGAAGCATACATGCTCAAGAGGGATCACCCGAAATTCAAAGGCAACTGAATTTCGGCAACCGGGGCATCGAAGTCGGAATGCCGCGAAACTCACCGAGTCAAAGCGTTTCGCCGTTTGCGGAAGAAGTCTGATGTAGAACAAGTAGCAGAAGCATACATGCTCAAGAGGGATCACCCGAAATTCAAAGGCAACTGAATTTCGGCAACCGGGGCATCGAAGTCGGAATGCCGCGAAACTCACCGAGTCAAAGCGTTTCGCCGTTTGCGGAAGAAGTCTGATGTAGAACAAGTAGCAGAAGCATACATGCTCAAGAGGGATCACCCGAAATTCAAAGGCAACTGAATTTCGGCAACCGGGGCATCGAAGTCGGAATGCCGCGAAACTCACCGAGTCAAAGCGTTTCGCCGTTTGCGGAAGAAGTCTGATGTAGAACAAGTAGCAGAAGCATACATGCTCAAGAGGGATCACCCGAAATTCAAAGGCAACTGAATTTCGGCAACCGGGGCATCGAAGTCGGAATGCCGCGAAACTCACCGAGTCAAAGCGTTTCGCCGTTTGCGGAAGAAGTCTGATGTAGAACAAGTAGCAGAAGCATACATGCTCAAGAGGGATCACCCGAAATTCAAAGGCAACTGAATTTCGGCAACCGGGGCATCGAAGTCGGAATGCCGCGAAACTCACCGAGTCAAAGCGTTTCGCCGTTTGCGGAAGAAGTCTGATGTAGAACAAGTAGCAGAAGCATACATGCTCAAGAGGGATCACCCGAAATTCAAAGGCAACTGAATTTCGGCAACCGGGGCATCGAAGTCGGAATGCCGCGAAACTCACCGAGTCAAAGCGTTTCGCCGTTTGCGGAAGAAGTCTGATGTAGAACAAGTAGCAGAAGCATACATGCTCAAGAGGGATCACCCGAAATTCAAAGGCAACTGAATTTCGGCAACCGGGGCATCGAAGTCGGAATGCCGCGAAACTCACCGAGTCAAAGCGTTTCGCCGTTTGCGGAAGAAGTCTGATGTAGAACAAGTAGCAGAAGCATACATGCTCAAGAGGGATCACCCGAAATTCAAAGGCAACTGAATTTCGGCAACCGGGGCATCGAAGTCGGAATGCCGCGAAACTCACCGAGTCAAAGCGTTTCGCCGTTTGCGGAAGAAGTCTGATGTAGAACAAGTAGCAGAAGCATACATGCTCAAGAGGGATCACCCGAAATTCAAAGGCAACTGAATTTCGGCAACCGGGGCATCGAAGTCGGAATGCCGCGAAACTCACCGAGTCAAAGCGTTTCGCCGTTTGCGGAAGAAGTCTGATGTAGAACAAGTAGCAGAAGCATACATGCTCAAGAGGGATCACCCGAAATTCAAAGGCAACTGAATTTCGGCAACCGGGGCATCGAAGTCGGAATGCCGCGAAACTCACCGAGTCAAAGCGTTTCGCCGTTTGCGGAAGAAGTCTGATGTAGAACAAGTAGCAGAAGCATACATGCTCAAGAGGGATCACCCGAAATTCAAAGGCAACTGAATTTCGGCAACCGGGGCATCGAAGTCGGAATGCCGCGAAACTCACCGAGTCAAAGCGTTTCGCCGTTTGCGGAAGAAGTCTGATGTAGAACAAGTAGCAGAAGCATACATGCTCAAGAGGGATCACCCGAAATTCAAAGGCAACTGAATTTCGGCAACCGGGGCATCGAAGTCGGAATGCCGCGAAACTCACCGAGTCAAAGCGTTTCGCCGTTTGCGGAAGAAGTCTGATGTAGAACAAGTAGCAGAAGCATACATGCTCAAGAGGGATCACCCGAAATTCAAAGGCAACTGAATTTCGGCAACCGGGGCATCGAAGTCGGAATGCCGCGAAACTCACCGAGTCAAAGCGTTTCGCCGTTTGCGGAAGAAGTCTGATGTAGAACAAGTAGCAGAAGCATACATGCTCAAGAGGGATCACCCGAAATTCAAAGGCAACTGAATTTCGGCAACCGGGGCATCGAAGTCGGAATGCCGCGAAACTCACCGAGTCAAAGCGTTTCGCCGTTTGCGGAAGAAGTCTGATGTAGAACAAGTAGCAGAAGCATACATGCTCAAGAGGGATCACCCGAAATTCAAAGGCAACTGAATTTCGGCAACCGGGGCATCGAAGTCGGAATGCCGCGAAACTCACCGAGTCAAAGCGTTTCGCCGTTTGCGGAAGAAGTCTGATGTAGAACAAGTAGCAGAAGCATACATGCTCAAGAGGGATCACCCGAAATTCAAAGGCAACTGAATTTCGGCAACCGGGGCATCGAAGTCGGAATGCCGCGAAACTCACCGAGTCAAAGCGTTTCGCCGTTTGCGGAAGAAGTCTGATGTAGAACAAGTAGCAGAAGCATACATGCTCAAGAGGGATCACCCGAAATTCAAAGGCAACTGAATTTCGGCAACCGGGGCATCGAAGTCGGAATGCCGCGAAACTCACCGAGTCAAAGCGTTTCGCCGTTTGCGGAAGAAGTCTGATGTAGAACAAGTAGCAGAAGCATACATGCTCAAGAGGGATCACCCGAAATTCAAAGGCAACTGAATTTCGGCAACCGGGGCATCGAAGTCGGAATGCCGCGAAACTCACCGAGTCAAAGCGTTTCGCCGTTTGCGGAAGAAGTCTGATGTAGAACAAGTAGCAGAAGCATACATGCTCAAGAGGGATCACCCGAAATTCAAAGGCAACTGAATTTCGGCAACCGGGGCATCGAAGTCGGAATGCCGCGAAACTCACCGAGTCAAAGCGTTTCGCCGTTTGCGGAAGAAGTCTGATGTAGAACAAGTAGCAGAAGCATACATGCTCAAGAGGGATCACCCGAAATTCAAAGGCAACTGAATTTCGGCAACCGGGGCATCGAAGTCGGAATGCCGCGAAACTCACCGAGTCAAAGCGTTTCGCCGTTTGCGGAAGAAGTCTGATGTAGAACAAGTAGCAGAAGCATACATGCTCAAGAGGGATCACCCGAAATTCAAAGGCAACTGAATTTCGGCAACCGGGGCATCGAAGTCGGAATGCCGCGAAACTCACCGAGTCAAAGCGTTTCGCCGTTTGCGGAAGAAGTCTGATGTAGAACAAGTAGCAGAAGCATACATGCTCAAGAGGGATCACCCGAAATTCAAAGGCAACTGAATTTCGGCAACCGGGGCATCGAAGTCGGAATGCCGCGAAACTCACCGAGTCAAAGCGTTTCGCCGTTTGCGGAAGAAGTCTGATGTAGAACAAGTAGCAGAAGCATACATGCTCAAGAGGGATCACCCGAAATTCAAAGGCAACTGAATTTCGGCAACCGGGGCATCGAAGTCGGAATGCCGCGAAACTCACCGAGTCAAAGCGTTTCGCCGTTTGCGGAAGAAGTCTGATGTAGAACAAGTAGCAGAAGCATACATGCTCAAGAGGGATCACCCGAAATTCAAAGGCAACTGAATTTCGGCAACCGGGGCATCGAAGTCGGAATGCCGCGAAACTCACCGAGTCAAAGCGTTTCGCCGTTTGCGGAAGAAAGTCTGATGTAGAACAAGTAGCAGAAGCATACATGCTCAAGAGGGATCACCCGAAATTCAAAGGCAACTGAATTTCGGCAACCGGGGCATCGAAGTCGGAATGCCGCGAAACTCACCGAGTCAAAGCGTTTCGCCGTTTGCGGAAGAAGTCTGATGTAGAACAAGTAGCAGAAGCATACATGCTCAAGAGGGATCACCCGAAATTCAAAGGCAACTGAATTTCGGCAACCGGGGCATCGAAGTCGGAATGCCGCGAAACTCACCGAGTCAAAGCGTTTCGCCGTTTGCGGAAGAAGTCTGATGTAGAACAAGTAGCAGAAGCATACATGCTCAAGAGGGATCACCCGAAATTCAAAGGCAACTGAATTTCGGCAACCGGGGCATCGAAGTCGGAATGCCGCGAAACTCACCGAGTCAAAGCGTTTCGCCGTTTGCGGAAGAAGTCTGATGTAGAACAAGTAGCAGAAGCATACATGCTCAAGAGGGATCACCCGAAATTCAAAGGCAACTGAATTTCGGCAACCGGGGCATCGAAGTCGGAATGCCGCGAAACTCACCGAGTCAAAGCGTTTCGCCGTTTGCGGAAGAAGTCTGATGTAGAACAAGTAGCAGAAGCATACATGCTCAAGAGGGATCACCCGAAATTCAAAGGCAACTGAATTTCGGCAACCGGGGCATCGAAGTCGGAATGCCGCGAAACTCACCGAGTCAAAGCGTTTCGCCGTTTGCGGAAGAAGTCTGATGTAGAACAAGTAGCAGAAGCATACATGCTCAAGAGGGATCACCCGAAATTCAAAGGCAACTGAATTTCGGCAACCGGGGCATCGAAGTCGGAATGCCGCGAAACTCACCGAGTCAAAGCGTTTCGCCGTTTGCGGAAGAAGTCTGATGTAGAACAAGTAGCAGAAGCATACATGCTCAAGAGGGATCACCCGAAATTCAAAGGCAACTGAATTTCGGCAACCGGGGCATCGAAGTCGGAATGCCGCGAAACTCACCGAGTCAAAGCGTTTCGCCGTTTGCGGAAGAAGTCTGATGTAGAACAAGTAGCAGAAGCATACATGCTCAAGAGGGATCACCCGAAATTCAAAGGCAACTGAATTTCGGCAACCGGGGCATCGAAGTCGGAATGCCGCGAAACTCACCGAGTCAAAGCGTTTCGCCGTTTGCGGAAGAAGTCTGATGTAGAACAAGTAGCAGAAGCATACATGCTCAAGAGGGATCACCCGAAATTCAAAGGCAACTGAATTTCGGCAACCGGGGCATCGAAGTCGGAATGCCGCGAAACTCACCGAGTCAAAGCGTTTCGCCGTTTGCGGAAGAAGTCTGATGTAGAACAAGTAGCAGAAGCATACATGCTCAAGAGGGATCACCCGAAATTCAAAGGCAACTGAATTTCGGCAACCGGGGCATCGAAGTCGGAATGCCGCGAAACTCACCGAGTCAAAGCGTTTCGCCGTTTGCGGAAGAAGTCTGATGTAGAACAAGTAGCAGAAGCATACATGCTCAAGAGGGATCACCCGAAATTCAAAGGCAACTGAATTTCGGCAACCGGGGCATCGAAGTCGGAATGCCGCGAAACTCACCGAGTCAAAGCGTTTCGCCGTTTGCGGAAGAAGTCTGATGTAGAACAAGTAGCAGAAGCATACATGCTCAAGAGGGATCACCCGAAATTCAAAGGCAACTGAATTTCGGCAACCGGGGCATCGAAGTCGGAATGCCGCGAAACTCACCGAGTCAAAGCGTTTCGCCGTTTGCGGAAGAAGTCTGATGTAGAACAAGTAGCAGAAGCATACATGCTCAAGAGGGATCACCCGAAATTCAAAGGCAACTGAATTTCGGCAACCGGGGCATCGAAGTCGGAATGCCGCGAAACTCACCGAGTCAAAGCGTTTCGCCGTTTGCGGAAGAAGTCTGATGTAGAACAAGTAGCAGAAGCATACATGCTCAAGAGGGATCACCCGAAATTCAAAGGCAACTGAATTTCGGCAACCGGGGCATCGAAGTCGGAATGCCGCGAAACTCACCGAGTCAAAGCGTTTCGCCGTTTGCGGAAGAAGTCTGATGTAGAACAAGTAGCAGAAGCATACATGCTCAAGAGGGATCACCCGAAATTCAAAGGCAACTGAATTTCGGCAACCGGGGCATCGAAGTCGGAATGCCGCGAAACTCACCGAGTCAAAGCGTTTCGCCGTTTGCGGAAGAAGTCTGATGTAGAACAAGTAGCAGAAGCATACATGCTCAAGAGGGATCACCCGAAATTCAAAGGCAACTGAATTTCGGCAACCGGGGCATCGAAGTCGGAATGCCGCGAAACTCACCGAGTCAAAGCGTTTCGCCGTTTGCGGAAGAAGTCTGATGTAGAACAAGTAGCAGAAGCATACATGCTCAAGAGGGATCACCCGAAATTCAAAGGCAACTGAATTTCGGCAACCGGGGCATCGAAGTCGGAATGCCGCGAAACTCACCGAGTCAAAGCGTTTCGCCGTTTGCGGAAGAAGTCTGATGTAGAACAAGTAGCAGAAGCATACATGCTCAAGAGGGATCACCCGAAATTCAAAGGCAACTGAATTTCGGCAACCGGGGCATCGAAGTCGGAATGCCGCGAAACTCACCGAGTCAAAGCGTTTCGCCGTTTGCGGAAGAAGTCTGATGTAGAACAAGTAGCAGAAGCATACATGCTCAAGAGGGATCACCCGAAATTCAAAGGCAACTGAATTTCGGCAACCGGGGCATCGAAGTCGGAATGCCGCGAAACTCACCGAGTCAAAGCGTTTCGCCGTTTGCGGAAGAAGTCTGATGTAGAACAAGTAGCAGAAGCATACATGCTCAAGAGGGATCACCCGAAATTCAAAGGCAACTGAATTTCGGCAACCGGGGCATCGAAGTCGGAATGCCGCGAAACTCACCGAGTCAAAGCGTTTCGCCGTTTGCGGAAGAAGTCTGATGTAGAACAAGTAGCAGAAGCATACATGCTCAAGAGGGATCACCCGAAATTCAAAGGCAACTGAATTTCGGCAACCGGGGCATCGAAGTCGGAATGCCGCGAAACTCACCGAGTCAAAGCGTTTCGCCGTTTGCGGAAGAAGTCTGATGTAGAACAAGTAGCAGAAGCATACATGCTCAAGAGGGATCACCCGAAATTCAAAGGCAACTGAATTTCGGCAACCGGGGCATCGAAGTCGGAATGCCGCGAAACTCACCGAGTCAAAGCGTTTCGCCGTTTGCGGAAGAAGTCTGATGTAGAACAAGTAGCAGAAGCATACATGCTCAAGAGGGATCACCCGAAATTCAAAGGCAACTGAATTTCGGCAACCGGGGCATCGAAGTCGGAATGCCGCGAAACTCACCGAGTCAAAGCGTTTCGCCGTTTGCGGAAGAAGTCTGATGTAGAACAAGTAGCAGAAGCATACATGCTCAAGAGGGATCACCCGAAATTCAAAGGCAACTGAATTTCGGCAACCGGGGCATCGAAGTCGGAATGCCGCGAAACTCACCGAGTCAAAGCGTTTCGCCGTTTGCGGAAGAAGTCTGATGTAGAACAAGTAGCAGAAGCATACATGCTCAAGAGGGATCACCCGAAATTCAAAGGCAACTGAATTTCGGCAACCGGGGCATCGAAGTCGGAATGCCGCGAAACTCACCGAGTCAAAGCGTTTCGCCGTTTGCGGAAGAAGTCTGATGTAGAACAAGTAGCAGAAGCATACATGCTCAAGAGGGATCACCCGAAATTCAAAGGCAACTGAATTTCGGCAACCGGGGCATCGAAGTCGGAATGCCGCGAAACTCACCGAGTCAAAGCGTTTCGCCGTTTGCGGAAGAAGTCTGATGTAGAACAAGTAGCAGAAGCATACATGCTCAAGAGGGATCACCCGAAATTCAAAGGCAACTGAATTTCGGCAACCGGGGCATCGAAGTCGGAATGCCGCGAAACTCACCGAGTCAAAGCGTTTCGCCGTTTGCGGAAGAAGTCTGATGTAGAACAAGTAGCAGAAGCATACATGCTCAAGAGGGATCACCCGAAATTCAAAGGCAACTGAATTTCGGCAACCGGGGCATCGAAGTCGGAATGCCGCGAAACTCACCGAGTCAAAGCGTTTCGCCGTTTGCGGAAGAAGTCTGATGTAGAACAAGTAGCAGAAGCATACATGCTCAAGAGGGATCACCCGAAATTCAAAGGCAACTGAATTTCGGCAACCGGGGCATCGAAGTCGGAATGCCGCGAAACTCACCGAGTCAAAGCGTTTCGCCGTTTGCGGAAGAAGTCTGATGTAGAACAAGTAGCAGAAGCATACATGCTCAAGAGGGATCACCCGAAATTCAAAGGCAACTGAATTTCGGCAACCGGGGCATCGAAGTCGGAATGCCGCGAAACTCACCGAGTCAAAGCGTTTCGCCGTTTGCGGAAGAAGTCTGATGTAGAACAAGTAGCAGAAGCATACATGCTCAAGAGGGATCACCCGAAATTCAAAGGCAACTGAATTTCGGCAACCGGGGCATCGAAGTCGGAATGCCGCGAAACTCACCGAGTCAAAGCGTTTCGCCGTTTGCGGAAGAAGTCTGATGTAGAACAAGTAGCAGAAGCATACATGCTCAAGAGGGATCACCCGAAATTCAAAGGCAACTGAATTTCGGCAACCGGGGCATCGAAGTCGGAATGCCGCGAAACTCACCGAGTCAAAGCGTTTCGCCGTTTGCGGAAGAAGTCTGATGTAGAACAAGTAGCAGAAGCATACATGCTCAAGAGGGATCACCCGAAATTCAAAGGCAACTGAATTTCGGCAACCGGGGCATCGAAGTCGGAATGCCGCGAAACTCACCGAGTCAAAGCGTTTCGCCGTTTGCGGAAGAAGTCTGATGTAGAACAAGTAGCAGAAGCATACATGCTCAAGAGGGATCACCCGAAATTCAAAGGCAACTGAATTTCGGCAACCGGGGCATCGAAGTCGGAATGCCGCGAAACTCACCGAGTCAAAGCGTTTCGCCGTTTGCGGAAGAAGTCTGATGTAGAACAAGTAGCAGAAGCATACATGCTCAAGAGGGATCACCCGAAATTCAAAGGCAACTGAATTTCGGCAACCGGGGCATCGAAGTCGGAATGCCGCGAAACTCACCGAGTCAAAGCGTTTCGCCGTTTGCGGAAGAAGTCTGATGTAGAACAAGTAGCAGAAGCATACATGCTCAAGAGGGATCACCCGAAATTCAAAGGCAACTGAATTTCGGCAACCGGGGCATCGAAGTCGGAATGCCGCGAAACTCACCGAGTCAAAGCGTTTCGCCGTTTGCGGAAGAAGTCTGATGTAGAACAAGTAGCAGAAGCATACATGCTCAAGAGGGATCACCCGAAATTCAAAGGCAACTGAATTTCGGCAACCGGGGCATCGAAGTCGGAATGCCGCGAAACTCACCGAGTCAAAGCGTTTCGCCGTTTGCGGAAGAAGTCTGATGTAGAACAAGTAGCAGAAGCATACATGCTCAAGAGGGATCACCCGAAATTCAAAGGCAACTGAATTTCGGCAACCGGGGCATCGAAGTCGGAATGCCGCGAAACTCACCGAGTCAAAGCGTTTCGCCGTTTGCGGAAGAAGTCTGATGTAGAACAAGTAGCAGAAGCATACATGCTCAAGAGGGATCACCCGAAATTCAAAGGCAACTGAATTTCGGCAACCGGGGCATCGAAGTCGGAATGCCGCGAAACTCACCGAGTCAAAGCGTTTCGCCGTTTGCGGAAGAAGTCTGATGTAGAACAAGTAGCAGAAGCATACATGCTCAAGAGGGATCACCCGAAATTCAAAGGCAACTGAATTTCGGCAACCGGGGCATCGAAGTCGGAATGCCGCGAAACTCACCGAGTCAAAGCGTTTCGCCGTTTGCGGAAGAAGTCTGATGTAGAACAAGTAGCAGAAGCATACATGCTCAAGAGGGATCACCCGAAATTCAAAGGCAACTGAATTTCGGCAACCGGGGCATCGAAGTCGGAATGCCGCGAAACTCACCGAGTCAAAGCGTTTCGCCGTTTGCGGAAGAAGTCTGATGTAGAACAAGTAGCAGAAGCATACATGCTCAAGAGGGATCACCCGAAATTCAAAGGCAACTGAATTTCGGCAACCGGGGCATCGAAGTCGGAATGCCGCGAAACTCACCGAGTCAAAGCGTTTCGCCGTTTGCGGAAGAAGTCTGATGTAGAACAAGTAGCAGAAGCATACATGCTCAAGAGGGATCACCCGAAATTCAAAGGCAACTGAATTTCGGCAACCGGGGCATCGAAGTCGGAATGCCGCGAAACTCACCGAGTCAAAGCGTTTCGCCGTTTGCGGAAGAAGTCTGATGTAGAACAAGTAGCAGAAGCATACATGCTCAAGAGGGATCACCCGAAATTCAAAGGCAACTGAATTTCGGCAACCGGGGCATCGAAGTCGGAATGCCGCGAAACTCACCGAGTCAAAGCGTTTCGCCGTTTGCGGAAGAAGTCTGATGTAGAACAAGTAGCAGAAGCATACATGCTCAAGAGGGATCACCCGAAATTCAAAGGCAACTGAATTTCGGCAACCGGGCATCGAAGTCGGAATGCCGCGAAACTCACCGAGTCAAAGCGTTTCGCCGTTTGCGGAAGAAGTCTGATGTAGAACAAGTAGCAGAAGCATACATGCTCAAGAGGGATCACCCGAAATTCAAAGGCAACTGAATTTCGGCAACCGGGGCATCGAAGTCGGAATGCCGCGAAACTCACCGAGTCAAAGCGTTTCGCCGTTTGCGGAAGAAGTCTGATGTAGAACAAGTAGCAGAAGCATACATGCTCAAGAGGGATCACCCGAAATTCAAAGGCAACTGAATTTCGGCAACCGGGGCATCGAAGTCGGAATGCCGCGAAACTCACCGAGTCAAAGCGTTTCGCCGTTTGCGGAAGAAGTCTGATGTAGAACAAGTAGCAGAAGCATACATGCTCAAGAGGGATCACCCGAAATTCAAAGGCAACTGAATTTCGGCAACCGGGGCATCGAAGTCGGAATGCCGCGAAACTCACCGAGTCAAAGCGTTTCGCCGTTTGCGGAAGAAGTCTGATGTAGAACAAGTAGCAGAAGCATACATGCTCAAGAGGGATCACCCGAAATTCAAAGGCAACTGAATTTCGGCAACCGGGGCATCGAAGTCGGAATGCCGCGAAACTCACCGAGTCAAAGCGTTTCGCCGTTTGCGGAAGAAGTCTGATGTAGAACAAGTAGCAGAAGCATACATGCTCAAGAGGGATCACCCGAAATTCAAAGGCAACTGAATTTCGGCAACCGGGGCATCGAAGTCGGAATGCCGCGAAACTCACCGAGTCAAAGCGTTTCGCCGTTTGCGGAAGAAGTCTGATGTAGAACAAGTAGCAGAAGCATACATGCTCAAGAGGGATCACCCGAAATTCAAAGGCAACTGAATTTCGGCAACCGGGGCATCGAAGTCGGAATGCCGCGAAACTCACCGAGTCAAAGCGTTTCGCCGTTTGCGGAAGAAGTCTGATGTAGAACAAGTAGCAGAAGCATACATGCTCAAGAGGGATCACCCGAAATTCAAAGGCAACTGAATTTCGGCAACCGGGGCATCGAAGTCGGAATGCCGCGAAACTCACCGAGTCAAAGCGTTTCGCCGTTTGCGGAAGAAGTCTGATGTAGAACAAGTAGCAGAAGCATACATGCTCAAGAGGGATCACCCGAAATTCAAAGGCAACTGAATTTCGGCAACCGGGGCATCGAAGTCGGAATGCCGCGAAACTCACCGAGTCAAAGCGTTTCGCCGTTTGCGGAAGAAGTCTGATGTAGAACAAGTAGCAGAAGCATACATGCTCAAGAGGGATCACCCGAAATTCAAAGGCAACTGAATTTCGGCAACCGGGGCATCGAAGTCGGAATGCCGCGAAACTCACCGAGTCAAAGCGTTTCGCCGTTTGCGGAAGAAGTCTGATGTAGAACAAGTAGCAGAAGCATACATGCTCAAGAGGGATCACCCGAAATTCAAAGGCAACTGAATTTCGGCAACCGGGGCATCGAAGTCGGAATGCCGCGAAACTCACCGAGTCAAAGCGTTTCGCCGTTTGCGGAAGAAGTCTGATGTAGAACAAGTAGCAGAAGCATACATGCTCAAGAGGGATCACCCGAAATTCAAAGGCAACTGAATTTCGGCAACCGGGGCATCGAAGTCGGAATGCCGCGAAACTCACCGAGTCAAAGCGTTTCGCCGTTTGCGGAAGAAGTCTGATGTAGAACAAGTAGCAGAAGCATACATGCTCAAGAGGGATCACCCGAAATTCAAAGGCAACTGAATTTCGGCAACCGGGGCATCGAAGTCGGAATGCCGCGAAACTCACCGAGTCAAAGCGTTTCGCCGTTTGCGGAAGAAGTCTGATGTAGAACAAGTAGCAGAAGCATACATGCTCAAGAGGGATCACCCGAAATTCAAAGGCAACTGAATTTCGGCAACCGGGGCATCGAAGTCGGAATGCCGCGAAACTCACCGAGTCAAAGCGTTTCGCCGTTTGCGGAAGAAGTCTGATGTAGAACAAGTAGCAGAAGCATACATGCTCAAGAGGGATCACCCGAAATTCAAAGGCAACTGAATTTCGGCAACCGGGGCATCGAAGTCGGAATGCCGCGAAACTCACCGAGTCAAAGCGTTTCGCCGTTTGCGGAAGAAAGTCTGATGTAGAACAAGTAGCAGAAGCATACATGCTCAAGAGGGATCACCCGAAATTCAAAGGCAACTGAATTTCGGCAACCGGGGCATCGAAGTCGGAATGCCGCGAAACTCACCGAGTCAAAGCGTTTCGCCGTTTGCGGAAGAAGTCTGATGTAGAACAAGTAGCAGAAGCATACATGCTCAAGAGGGATCACCCGAAATTCAAAGGCAACTGAATTTCGGCAACCGGGGCATCGAAGTCGGAATGCCGCGAAACTCACCGAGTCAAAGCGTTTCGCCGTTTGCGGAAGAAGTCTGATGTAGAACAAGTAGCAGAAGCATACATGCTCAAGAGGGATCACCCGAAATTCAAAGGCAACTGAATTTCGGCAACCGGGGCATCGAAGTCGGAATGCCGCGAAACTCACCGAGTCAAAGCGTTTCGCCGTTTGCGGAAGAAGTCTGATGTAGAACAAGTAGCAGAAGCATACATGCTCAAGAGGGATCACCCGAAATTCAAAGGCAACTGAATTTCGGCAACCGGGGCATCGAAGTCGGAATGCCGCGAAACTCACCGAGTCAAAGCGTTTCGCCGTTTGCGGAAGAAGTCTGATGTAGAACAAGTAGCAGAAGCATACATGCTCAAGAGGGATCACCCGAAATTCAAAGGCAACTGAATTTCGGCAACCGGGGCATCGAAGTCGGAATGCCGCGAAACTCACCGAGTCAAAGCGTTTCGCCGTTTGCGGAAGAAGTCTGATGTAGAACAAGTAGCAGAAGCATACATGCTCAAGAGGGATCACCCGAAATTCAAAGGCAACTGAATTTCGGCAACCGGGGCATCGAAGTCGGAATGCCGCGAAACTCACCGAGTCAAAGCGTTTCGCCGTTTGCGGAAGAAGTCTGATGTAGAACAAGTAGCAGAAGCATACATGCTCAAGAGGGATCACCCGAAATTCAAAGGCAACTGAATTTCGGCAACCGGGGCATCGAAGTCGGAATGCCGCGAAACTCACCGAGTCAAAGCGTTTCGCCGTTTGCGGAAGAAGTCTGATGTAGAACAAGTAGCAGAAGCATACATGCTCAAGAGGGATCACCCGAAATTCAAAGGCAACTGAATTTCGGCAACCGGGGCATCGAAGTCGGAATGCCGCGAAACTCACCGAGTCAAAGCGTTTCGCCGTTTGCGGAAGAAGTCTGATGTAGAACAAGTAGCAGAAGCATACATGCTCAAGAGGGATCACCCGAAATTCAAAGGCAACTGAATTTCGGCAACCGGGGCATCGAAGTCGGAATGCCGCGAAACTCACCGAGTCAAAGCGTTTCGCCGTTTGCGGAAGAAGTCTGATGTAGAACAAGTAGCAGAAGCATACATGCTCAAGAGGGATCACCCGAAATTCAAAGGCAACTGAATTTCGGCAACCGGGGCATCGAAGTCGGAATGCCGCGAAACTCACCGAGTCAAAGCGTTTCGCCGTTTGCGGAAGAAGTCTGATGTAGAACAAGTAGCAGAAGCATACATGCTCAAGAGGGATCACCCGAAATTCAAAGGCAACTGAATTTCGGCAACCGGGGCATCGAAGTCGGAATGCCGCGAAACTCACCGAGTCAAAGCGTTTCGCCGTTTGCGGAAGAAGTCTGATGTAGAACAAGTAGCAGAAGCATACATGCTCAAGAGGGATCACCCGAAATTCAAAGGCAACTGAATTTCGGCAACCGGGGCATCGAAGTCGGAATGCCGCGAAACTCACCGAGTCAAAGCGTTTCGCCGTTTGCGGAAGAAGTCTGATGTAGAACAAGTAGCAGAAGCATACATGCTCAAGAGGGATCACCCGAAATTCAAAGGCAACTGAATTTCGGCAACCGGGGCATCGAAGTCGGAATGCCGCGAAACTCACCGAGTCAAAGCGTTTCGCCGTTTGCGGAAGAAGTCTGATGTAGAACAAGTAGCAGAAGCATACATGCTCAAGAGGGATCACCCGAAATTCAAAGGCAACTGAATTTCGGCAACCGGGGCATCGAAGTCGGAATGCCGCGAAACTCACCGAGTCAAAGCGTTTCGCCGTTTGCGGAAGAAGTCTGATGTAGAACAAGTAGCAGAAGCATACATGCTCAAGAGGGATCACCCGAAATTCAAAGGCAACTGAATTTCGGCAACCGGGGCATCGAAGTCGGAATGCCGCGAAACTCACCGAGTCAAAGCGTTTCGCCGTTTGCGGAAGAAGTCTGATGTAGAACAAGTAGCAGAAGCATACATGCTCAAGAGGGATCACCCGAAATTCAAAGGCAACTGAATTTCGGCAACCGGGGCATCGAAGTCGGAATGCCGCGAAACTCACCGAGTCAAAGCGTTTCGCCGTTTGCGGAAGAAGTCTGATGTAGAACAAGTAGCAGAAGCATACATGCTCAAGAGGGATCACCCGAAATTCAAAGGCAACTGAATTTCGGCAACCGGGGCATCGAAGTCGGAATGCCGCGAAACTCACCGAGTCAAAGCGTTTCGCCGTTTGCGGAAGAAGTCTGATGTAGAACAAGTAGCAGAAGCATACATGCTCAAGAGGGATCACCCGAAATTCAAAGGCAACTGAATTTCGGCAACCGGGGCATCGAAGTCGGAATGCCGCGAAACTCACCGAGTCAAAGCGTTTCGCCGTTTGCGGAAGAAGTCTGATGTAGAACAAGTAGCAGAAGCATACATGCTCAAGAGGGATCACCCGAAATTCAAAGGCAACTGAATTTCGGCAACCGGGGCATCGAAGTCGGAATGCCGCGAAACTCACCGAGTCAAAGCGTTTCGCCGTTTGCGGAAGAAGTCTGATGTAGAACAAGTAGCAGAAGCATACATGCTCAAGAGGGATCACCCGAAATTCAAAGGCAACTGAATTTCGGCAACCGGGGCATCGAAGTCGGAATGCCGCGAAACTCACCGAGTCAAAGCGTTTCGCCGTTTGCGGAAGAAGTCTGATGTAGAACAAGTAGCAGAAGCATACATGCTCAAGAGGGATCACCCGAAATTCAAAGGCAACTGAATTTCGGCAACCGGGGCATCGAAGTCGGAATGCCGCGAAACTCACCGAGTCAAAGCGTTTCGCCGTTTGCGGAAGAAGTCTGATGTAGAACAAGTAGCAGAAGCATACATGCTCAAGAGGGATCACCCGAAATTCAAAGGCAACTGAATTTCGGCAACCGGGGCATCGAAGTCGGAATGCCGCGAAACTCACCGAGTCAAAGCGTTTCGCCGTTTGCGGAAGAAGTCTGATGTAGAACAAGTAGCAGAAGCATACATGCTCAAGAGGGATCACCCGAAATTCAAAGGCAACTGAATTTCGGCAACCGGGGCATCGAAGTCGGAATGCCGCGAAACTCACCGAGTCAAAGCGTTTCGCCGTTTGCGGAAGAAGTCTGATGTAGAACAAGTAGCAGAAGCATACATGCTCAAGAGGGATCACCCGAAATTCAAAGGCAACTGAATTTCGGCAACCGGGGCATCGAAGTCGGAATGCCGCGAAACTCACCGAGTCAAAGCGTTTCGCCGTTTGCGGAAGAAGTCTGATGTAGAACAAGTAGCAGAAGCATACATGCTCAAGAGGGATCACCCGAAATTCAAAGGCAACTGAATTTCGGCAACCGGGGCATCGAAGTCGGAATGCCGCGAAACTCACCGAGTCAAAGCGTTTCGCCGTTTGCGGAAGAAGTCTGATGTAGAACAAGTAGCAGAAGCATACATGCTCAAGAGGGATCACCCGAAATTCAAAGGCAACTGAATTTCGGCAACCGGGGCATCGAAGTCGGAATGCCGCGAAACTCACCGAGTCAAAGCGTTTCGCCGTTTGCGGAAGAAGTCTGATGTAGAACAAGTAGCAGAAGCATACATGCTCAAGAGGGATCACCCGAAATTCAAAGGCAACTGAATTTCGGCAACCGGGCATCGAAGTCGGAATGCCGCGAAACTCACCGAGTCAAAGCGTTTCGCCGTTTGCGGAAGAAGTCTGATGTAGAACAAGTAGCAGAAGCATACATGCTCAAGAGGGATCACCCGAAATTCAAAGGCAACTGAATTTCGGCAACCGGGGCATCGAAGTCGGAATGCCGCGAAACTCACCGAGTCAAAGCGTTTCGCCGTTTGCGGAAGAAGTCTGATGTAGAACAAGTAGCAGAAGCATACATGCTCAAGAGGGATCACCCGAAATTCAAAGGCAACTGAATTTCGGCAACCGGGGCATCGAAGTCGGAATGCCGCGAAACTCACCGAGTCAAAGCGTTTCGCCGTTTGCGGAAGAAGTCTGATGTAGAACAAGTAGCAGAAGCATACATGCTCAAGAGGGATCACCCGAAATTCAAAGGCAACTGAATTTCGGCAACCGGGGCATCGAAGTCGGAATGCCGCGAAACTCACCGAGTCAAAGCGTTTCGCCGTTTGCGGAAGAAGTCTGATGTAGAACAAGTAGCAGAAGCATACATGCTCAAGAGGGATCACCCGAAATTCAAAGGCAACTGAATTTCGGCAACCGGGGCATCGAAGTCGGAATGCCGCGAAACTCACCGAGTCAAAGCGTTTCGCCGTTTGCGGAAGAAGTCTGATGTAGAACAAGTAGCAGAAGCATACATGCTCAAGAGGGATCACCCGAAATTCAAAGGCAACTGAATTTCGGCAACCGGGGCATCGAAGTCGGAATGCCGCGAAACTCACCGAGTCAAAGCGTTTCGCCGTTTGCGGAAGAAGTCTGATGTAGAACAAGTAGCAGAAGCATACATGCTCAAGAGGGATCACCCGAAATTCAAAGGCAACTGAATTTCGGCAACCGGGGCATCGAAGTCGGAATGCCGCGAAACTCACCGAGTCAAAGCGTTTCGCCGTTTGCGGAAGAAGTCTGATGTAGAACAAGTAGCAGAAGCATACATGCTCAAGAGGGATCACCCGAAATTCAAAGGCAACTGAATTTCGGCAACCGGGGCATCGAAGTCGGAATGCCGCGAAACTCACCGAGTCAAAGCGTTTCGCCGTTTGCGGAAGAAGTCTGATGTAGAACAAGTAGCAGAAGCATACATGCTCAAGAGGGATCACCCGAAATTCAAAGGCAACTGAATTTCGGCAACCGGGGCATCGAAGTCGGAATGCCGCGAAACTCACCGAGTCAAAGCGTTTCGCCGTTTGCGGAAGAAGTCTGATGTAGAACAAGTAGCAGAAGCATACATGCTCAAGAGGGATCACCCGAAATTCAAAGGCAACTGAATTTCGGCAACCGGGGCATCGAAGTCGGAATGCCGCGAAACTCACCGAGTCAAAGCGTTTCGCCGTTTGCGGAAGAAGTCTGATGTAGAACAAGTAGCAGAAGCATACATGCTCAAGAGGGATCACCCGAAATTCAAAGGCAACTGAATTTCGGCAACCGGGGCATCGAAGTCGGAATGCCGCGAAACTCACCGAGTCAAAGCGTTTCGCCGTTTGCGGAAGAAGTCTGATGTAGAACAAGTAGCAGAAGCATACATGCTCAAGAGGGATCACCCGAAATTCAAAGGCAACTGAATTTCGGCAACCGGGGCATCGAAGTCGGAATGCCGCGAAACTCACCGAGTCAAAGCGTTTCGCCGTTTGCGGAAGAAGTCTGATGTAGAACAAGTAGCAGAAGCATACATGCTCAAGAGGGATCACCCGAAATTCAAAGGCAACTGAATTTCGGCAACCGGGGCATCGAAGTCGGAATGCCGCGAAACTCACCGAGTCAAAGCGTTTCGCCGTTTGCGGAAGAAGTCTGATGTAGAACAAGTAGCAGAAGCATACATGCTCAAGAGGGATCACCCGAAATTCAAAGGCAACTGAATTTCGGCAACCGGGGCATCGAAGTCGGAATGCCGCGAAACTCACCGAGTCAAAGCGTTTCGCCGTTTGCGGAAGAAGTCTGATGTAGAACAAGTAGCAGAAGCATACATGCTCAAGAGGGATCACCCGAAATTCAAAGGCAACTGAATTTCGGCAACCGGGGCATCGAAGTCGGAATGCCGCGAAACTCACCGAGTCAAAGCGTTTCGCCGTTTGCGGAAGAAGTCTGATGTAGAACAAGTAGCAGAAGCATACATGCTCAAGAGGGATCACCCGAAATTCAAAGGCAACTGAATTTCGGCAACCGGGGCATCGAAGTCGGAATGCCGCGAAACTCACCGAGTCAAAGCGTTTCGCCGTTTGCGGAAGAAGTCTGATGTAGAACAAGTAGCAGAAGCATACATGCTCAAGAGGGATCACCCGAAATTCAAAGGCAACTGAATTTCGGCAACCGGGGCATCGAAGTCGGAATGCCGCGAAACTCACCGAGTCAAAGCGTTTCGCCGTTTGCGGAAGAAGTCTGATGTAGAACAAGTAGCAGAAGCATACATGCTCAAGAGGGATCACCCGAAATTCAAAGGCAACTGAATTTCGGCAACCGGGGCATCGAAGTCGGAATGCCGCGAAACTCACCGAGTCAAAGCGTTTCGCCGTTTGCGGAAGAAGTCTGATGTAGAACAAGTAGCAGAAGCATACATGCTCAAGAGGGATCACCCGAAATTCAAAGGCAACTGAATTTCGGCAACCGGGGCATCGAAGTCGGAATGCCGCGAAACTCACCGAGTCAAAGCGTTTCGCCGTTTGCGGAAGAAGTCTGATGTAGAACAAGTAGCAGAAGCATACATGCTCAAGAGGGATCACCCGAAATTCAAAGGCAACTGAATTTCGGCAACCGGGGCATCGAAGTCGGAATGCCGCGAAACTCACCGAGTCAAAGCGTTTCGCCGTTTGCGGAAGAAGTCTGATGTAGAACAAGTAGCAGAAGCATACATGCTCAAGAGGGATCACCCGAAATTCAAAGGCAACTGAATTTCGGCAACCGGGGCATCGAAGTCGGAATGCCGCGAAACTCACCGAGTCAAAGCGTTTCGCCGTTTGCGGAAGAAGTCTGATGTAGAACAAGTAGCAGAAGCATACATGCTCAAGAGGGATCACCCGAAATTCAAAGGCAACTGAATTTCGGCAACCGGGGCATCGAAGTCGGAATGCCGCGAAACTCACCGAGTCAAAGCGTTTCGCCGTTTGCGGAAGAAGTCTGATGTAGAACAAGTAGCAGAAGCATACATGCTCAAGAGGGATCACCCGAAATTCAAAGGCAACTGAATTTCGGCAACCGGGGCATCGAAGTCGGAATGCCGCGAAACTCACCGAGTCAAAGCGTTTCGCCGTTTGCGGAAGAAGTCTGATGTAGAACAAGTAGCAGAAGCATACATGCTCAAGAGGGATCACCCGAAATTCAAAGGCAACTGAATTTCGGCAACCGGGGCATCGAAGTCGGAATGCCGCGAAACTCACCGAGTCAAAGCGTTTCGCCGTTTGCGGAAGAAGTCTGATGTAGAACAAGTAGCAGAAGCATACATGCTCAAGAGGGATCACCCGAAATTCAAAGGCAACTGAATTTCGGCAACCGGGGCATCGAAGTCGGAATGCCGCGAAACTCACCGAGTCAAAGCGTTTCGCCGTTTGCGGAAGAAGTCTGATGTAGAACAAGTAGCAGAAGCATACATGCTCAAGAGGGATCACCCGAAATTCAAAGGCAACTGAATTTCGGCAACCGGGGCATCGAAGTCGGAATGCCGCGAAACTCACCGAGTCAAAGCGTTTCGCCGTTTGCGGAAGAAGTCTGATGTAGAACAAGTAGCAGAAGCATACATGCTCAAGAGGGATCACCCGAAATTCAAAGGCAACTGAATTTCGGCAACCGGGGCATCGAAGTCGGAATGCCGCGAAACTCACCGAGTCAAAGCGTTTCGCCGTTTGCGGAAGAAGTCTGATGTAGAACAAGTAGCAGAAGCATACATGCTCAAGAGGGATCACCCGAAATTCAAAGGCAACTGAATTTCGGCAACCGGGGCATCGAAGTCGGAATGCCGCGAAACTCACCGAGTCAAAGCGTTTCGCCGTTTGCGGAAGAAGTCTGATGTAGAACAAGTAGCAGAAGCATACATGCTCAAGAGGGATCACCCGAAATTCAAAGGCAACTGAATTTCGGCAACCGGGGCATCGAAGTCGGAATGCCGCGAAACTCACCGAGTCAAAGCGTTTCGCCGTTTGCGGAAGAAGTCTGATGTAGAACAAGTAGCAGAAGCATACATGCTCAAGAGGGATCACCCGAAATTCAAAGGCAACTGAATTTCGGCAACCGGGGCATCGAAGTCGGAATGCCGCGAAACTCACCGAGTCAAAGCGTTTCGCCGTTTGCGGAAGAAGTCTGATGTAGAACAAGTAGCAGAAGCATACATGCTCAAGAGGGATCACCCGAAATTCAAAGGCAACTGAATTTCGGCAACCGGGGCATCGAAGTCGGAATGCCGCGAAACTCACCGAGTCAAAGCGTTTCGCCGTTTGCGGAAGAAGTCTGATGTAGAACAAGTAGCAGAAGCATACATGCTCAAGAGGGATCACCCGAAATTCAAAGGCAACTGAATTTCGGCAACCGGGGCATCGAAGTCGGAATGCCGCGAAACTCACCGAGTCAAAGCGTTTCGCCGTTTGCGGAAGAAGTCTGATGTAGAACAAGTAGCAGAAGCATACATGCTCAAGAGGGATCACCCGAAATTCAAAGGCAACTGAATTTCGGCAACCGGGGCATCGAAGTCGGAATGCCGCGAAACTCACCGAGTCAAAGCGTTTCGCCGTTTGCGGAAGAAGTCTGATGTAGAACAAGTAGCAGAAGCATACATGCTCAAGAGGGATCACCCGAAATTCAAAGGCAACTGAATTTCGGCAACCGGGGCATCGAAGTCGGAATGCCGCGAAACTCACCGAGTCAAAGCGTTTCGCCGTTTGCGGAAGAAGTCTGATGTAGAACAAGTAGCAGAAGCATACATGCTCAAGAGGGATCACCCGAAATTCAAAGGCAACTGAATTTCGGCAACCGGGGCATCGAAGTCGGAATGCCGCGAAACTCACCGAGTCAAAGCGTTTCGCCGTTTGCGGAAGAAGTCTGATGTAGAACAAGTAGCAGAAGCATACATGCTCAAGAGGGATCACCCGAAATTCAAAGGCAACTGAATTTCGGCAACCGGGGCATCGAAGTCGGAATGCCGCGAAACTCACCGAGTCAAAGCGTTTCGCCGTTTGCGGAAGAAGTCTGATGTAGAACAAGTAGCAGAAGCATACATGCTCAAGAGGGATCACCCGAAATTCAAAGGCAACTGAATTTCGGCAACCGGGGCATCGAAGTCGGAATGCCGCGAAACTCACCGAGTCAAAGCGTTTCGCCGTTTGCGGAAGAAGTCTGATGTAGAACAAGTAGCAGAAGCATACATGCTCAAGAGGGATCACCCGAAATTCAAAGGCAACTGAATTTCGGCAACCGGGGCATCGAAGTCGGAATGCCGCGAAACTCACCGAGTCAAAGCGTTTCGCCGTTTGCGGAAGAAGTCTGATGTAGAACAAGTAGCAGAAGCATACATGCTCAAGAGGGATCACCCGAAATTCAAAGGCAACTGAATTTCGGCAACCGGGGCATCGAAGTCGGAATGCCGCGAAACTCACCGAGTCAAAGCGTTTCGCCGTTTGCGGAAGAAGTCTGATGTAGAACAAGTAGCAGAAGCATACATGCTCAAGAGGGATCACCCGAAATTCAAAGGCAACTGAATTTCGGCAACCGGGGCATCGAAGTCGGAATGCCGCGAAACTCACCGAGTCAAAGCGTTTCGCCGTTTGCGGAAGAAGTCTGATGTAGAACAAGTAGCAGAAGCATACATGCTCAAGAGGGATCACCCGAAATTCAAAGGCAACTGAATTTCGGCAACCGGGGCATCGAAGTCGGAATGCCGCGAAACTCACCGAGTCAAAGCGTTTCGCCGTTTGCGGAAGAAGTCTGATGTAGAACAAGTAGCAGAAGCATACATGCTCAAGAGGGATCACCCGAAATTCAAAGGCAACTGAATTTCGGCAACCGGGGCATCGAAGTCGGAATGCCGCGAAACTCACCGAGTCAAAGCGTTTCGCCGTTTGCGGAAGAAGTCTGATGTAGAACAAGTAGCAGAAGCATACATGCTCAAGAGGGATCACCCGAAATTCAAAGGCAACTGAATTTCGGCAACCGGGGCATCGAAGTCGGAATGCCGCGAAACTCACCGAGTCAAAGCGTTTCGCCGTTTGCGGAAGAAGTCTGATGTAGAACAAGTAGCAGAAGCATACATGCTCAAGAGGGATCACCCGAAATTCAAAGGCAACTGAATTTCGGCAACCGGGGCATCGAAGTCGGAATGCCGCGAAACTCACCGAGTCAAAGCGTTTCGCCGTTTGCGGAAGAAGTCTGATGTAGAACAAGTAGCAGAAGCATACATGCTCAAGAGGGATCACCCGAAATTCAAAGGCAACTGAATTTCGGCAACCGGGGCATCGAAGTCGGAATGCCGCGAAACTCACCGAGTCAAAGCGTTTCGCCGTTTGCGGAAGAAGTCTGATGTAGAACAAGTAGCAGAAGCATACATGCTCAAGAGGGATCACCCGAAATTCAAAGGCAACTGAATTTCGGCAACCGGGGCATCGAAGTCGGAATGCCGCGAAACTCACCGAGTCAAAGCGTTTCGCCGTTTGCGGAAGAAGTCTGATGTAGAACAAGTAGCAGAAGCATACATGCTCAAGAGGGATCACCCGAAATTCAAAGGCAACTGAATTTCGGCAACCGGGGCATCGAAGTCGGAATGCCGCGAAACTCACCGAGTCAAAGCGTTTCGCCGTTTGCGGAAGAAGTCTGATGTAGAACAAGTAGCAGAAGCATACATGCTCAAGAGGGATCACCCGAAATTCAAAGGCAACTGAATTTCGGCAACCGGGGCATCGAAGTCGGAATGCCGCGAAACTCACCGAGTCAAAGCGTTTCGCCGTTTGCGGAAGAAGTCTGATGTAGAACAAGTAGCAGAAGCATACATGCTCAAGAGGGATCACCCGAAATTCAAAGGCAACTGAATTTCGGCAACCGGGGCATCGAAGTCGGAATGCCGCGAAACTCACCGAGTCAAAGCGTTTCGCCGTTTGCGGAAGAAGTCTGATGTAGAACAAGTAGCAGAAGCATACATGCTCAAGAGGGATCACCCGAAATTCAAAGGCAACTGAATTTCGGCAACCGGGGCATCGAAGTCGGAATGCCGCGAAACTCACCGAGTCAAAGCGTTTCGCCGTTTGCGGAAGAAGTCTGATGTAGAACAAGTAGCAGAAGCATACATGCTCAAGAGGGATCACCCGAAATTCAAAGGCAACTGAATTTCGGCAACCGGGGCATCGAAGTCGGAATGCCGCGAAACTCACCGAGTCAAAGCGTTTCGCCGTTTGCGGAAGAAGTCTGATGTAGAACAAGTAGCAGAAGCATACATGCTCAAGAGGGATCACCCGAAATTCAAAGGCAACTGAATTTCGGCAACCGGGGCATCGAAGTCGGAATGCCGCGAAACTCACCGAGTCAAAGCGTTTCGCCGTTTGCGGAAGAAGTCTGATGTAGAACAAGTAGCAGAAGCATACATGCTCAAGAGGGATCACCCGAAATTCAAAGGCAACTGAATTTCGGCAACCGGGGCATCGAAGTCGGAATGCCGCGAAACTCACCGAGTCAAAGCGTTTCGCCGTTTGCGGAAGAAGTCTGATGTAGAACAAGTAGCAGAAGCATACATGCTCAAGAGGGATCACCCGAAATTCAAAGGCAACTGAATTTCGGCAACCGGGGCATCGAAGTCGGAATGCCGCGAAACTCACCGAGTCAAAGCGTTTCGCCGTTTGCGGAAGAAGTCTGATGTAGAACAAGTAGCAGAAGCATACATGCTCAAGAGGGATCACCCGAAATTCAAAGGCAACTGAATTTCGGCAACCGGGGCATCGAAGTCGGAATGCCGCGAAACTCACCGAGTCAAAGCGTTTCGCCGTTTGCGGAAGAAGTCTGATGTAGAACAAGTAGCAGAAGCATACATGCTCAAGAGGGATCACCCGAAATTCAAAGGCAACTGAATTTCGGCAACCGGGGCATCGAAGTCGGAATGCCGCGAAACTCACCGAGTCAAAGCGTTTCGCCGTTTGCGGAAGAAGTCTGATGTAGAACAAGTAGCAGAAGCATACATGCTCAAGAGGGATCACCCGAAATTCAAAGGCAACTGAATTTCGGCAACCGGGGCATCGAAGTCGGAATGCCGCGAAACTCACCGAGTCAAAGCGTTTCGCCGTTTGCGGAAGAAGTCTGATGTAGAACAAGTAGCAGAAGCATACATGCTCAAGAGGGATCACCCGAAATTCAAAGGCAACTGAATTTCGGCAACCGGGGCATCGAAGTCGGAATGCCGCGAAACTCACCGAGTCAAAGCGTTTCGCCGTTTGCGGAAGAAGTCTGATGTAGAACAAGTAGCAGAAGCATACATGCTCAAGAGGGATCACCCGAAATTCAAAGGCAACTGAATTTCGGCAACCGGGGCATCGAAGTCGGAATGCCGCGAAACTCACCGAGTCAAAGCGTTTCGCCGTTTGCGGAAGAAGTCTGATGTAGAACAAGTAGCAGAAGCATACATGCTCAAGAGGGATCACCCGAAATTCAAAGGCAACTGAATTTCGGCAACCGGGGCATCGAAGTCGGAATGCCGCGAAACTCACCGAGTCAAAGCGTTTCGCCGTTTGCGGAAGAAGTCTGATGTAGAACAAGTAGCAGAAGCATACATGCTCAAGAGGGATCACCCGAAATTCAAAGGCAACTGAATTTCGGCAACCGGGGCATCGAAGTCGGAATGCCGCGAAACTCACCGAGTCAAAGCGTTTCGCCGTTTGCGGAAGAAGTCTGATGTAGAACAAGTAGCAGAAGCATACATGCTCAAGAGGGATCACCCGAAATTCAAAGGCAACTGAATTTCGGCAACCGGGGCATCGAAGTCGGAATGCCGCGAAACTCACCGAGTCAAAGCGTTTCGCCGTTTGCGGAAGAATTGTCGGGTGGTAGAACAATAAGCAGAAGCATACATGCCTCAAGAGGGATCACCACTAAATTCAAAGGCAACTGAATTTCGCAAGCGGGGCATCGACGTCGGAATGCCGCGAAACTCACCGAGTCAAATGCGAGTTCGCCGTTTGCTGAAGAAGTCTGATGTAAGAACAAGTAGCGGAAGCATACATGCTCAAGAGGGATCAACGAAATTCAAAGGCAACTGAATTTTCGGCAACCGGGGCATCGAAGTCGGAATGCCGCAGAAACTCACCGAGTCAAAGCGTTTCGCCGTTTGCAGAAGAAGTCTGATGTAGAACAAGTAGGCGGAAGCATACATGCTCAAGAGGGATCACCCAAAATTCAAAGGCCACTGAAATTTCGGCAAACGGGGCAACGAAGTCGGAAGGCCGCGAAACTCACCGAGTCAAAGCGTTTCGCGGTTTGCGGAAGAAGTTTCATGTAGAACAAGTAGCGGAAGCAAACATGCTCAAGAGGGATCACCCGAAATTCAAAGGCAACTGAATTTCGGCAACAGGGGCATCGAAGTCGGAATGCCGCGAAACTCACCGAGTCAAAGCGTTTCACGGTTTGCGGAAGAAGTATCATGTAGAACAAGTAGCGGAAGCATACATGCTCAAGAGGGATCACCTGAAATTCAACGGCAACTGAATTTCGGCAACAGGGACATCGAAGTCGGAATACCGCGAATCTCACCGAGTCAAAGCGTTTCGTCGTTTGAGGAAGAAGTATCATGTAGAACAAGTAGCGGAAGCATACATTCTAAAGAGGGATCACCCGAAATTCAAAGGCAACTGAATTTCGGCAACCGGGGCATGGATGTCGGAATGGGGCGAAACTCACCGAGTCAAAGCGTTTCGCCATTTCCGGAAGAAGTCTGATGTAGAACAATTAGCGGAAGCATACATGCTCAAGAGGGATCACCGGAAATACAAAGGCAACTGAATTTCGGCAAACAGGGCAACAAAGTCGGACTGCCGCGAAACTCTCCGAGTTAAAGCGTTTCGCCGTTTGAGGAAGAAGTATCATGTAGAACAAGTAGCGGAAGCATACATGCTCAAGAGGGATCACCCGAAATTCAAAGGCAACTGAATTTCGGCAAACGGGGCATCGAAGTCGGAATGCCGCGAAACTCACCGAGTCAAAGCGTTTCGCCGTTTGCGGAAGAAGTATCATGTAGAACAAGTAGCGGAAGCATACATGCTCAAGAGGGATCACCCGAAATTCAAAGGCAACTGAATTTCGGCAACGGGGCATCGAAGTCGGAATGCCGCGAAACTCACCGAGTCAAAGCGTTTCGCCGTTTGCGGAAGAAGTCTGATGTAGAACAAGTAGCGGAAGCATACATGCTCAAGAGGGATCACCCGAAATTCAAAGGCAACTGAATTTCGGCAACCGGGGCATCGAAGTCGGAATGCCGCGAAACTCACCGAGTCAAAGCGTTTCGCCGTTTGCGGAAGAAGTCTGATGTAGAACAAGTAGCGGAAGCATACATGCTCAAGAGGGATCACCCGAAATTCAAAGGCAACTGAATTTCGGCAACCGGGGCATCGAAGTCGGAATGCCGCGAAACTCACCGAGTCAAAGCGTTTCGCCGTTTGCGGAAGAAGTCTGATGTAGAACAAGTAGCGGAAGCATACATGCTCAAGAGGGATCACCCGAAATTCAAAGGCAACTGAATTTCGGCAACCGGGGCATCGAAGTCGGAATGCCGCGAAACTCACCGAGTCAAAGCGTTTCGCCGTTTGCGGAAGAAGTCTGATGTAGAACAAGTAGCGGAAGCATACATGCTCAAGAGGGATCACCCGAAATTCAAAGGCAACTGAATTTCGGCAACCGGGGCATCGAAGTCGGAATGCCGCGAAACTCACCGAGTCAAAGCGTTTCGCCGTTTGCGGAAGAAGTCTGATGTAGAACAAGTAGCGGAAGCATACATGCTCAAGAGGGATCACCCGAAATTCAAAGGCAACTGAATTTCGGCAACCGGGGCATCGAAGTCGGAATGCCGCGAAACTCACCGAGTCAAAGCGTTTCGCCGTTTGCGGAAGAAGTCTGATGTAGAACAAGTAGCGGAAGCATACATGCTCAAGAGGGATCACCCGAAATTCAAAGGCAACTGAATTTCGGCAACCGGGGCATCGAAGTCGGAATGCCGCGAAACTCACCGAGTCAAAGCGTTTCGCCGTTTGCGGAAGAAGTCTGATGTAGAACAAGTAGCGGAAGCATACATGCTCAAGAGGGATCACCCGAAATTCAAAGGCAACTGAATTTCGGCAACCGGGGCATCGAAGTCGGAATGCCGCGAAACTCACCGAGTCAAAGCGTTTCGCCGTTTGCGGAAGAAGTCTGATGTAGAACAAGTAGCGGAAGCATACATGCTCAAGAGGGATCACCCGAAATTCAAAGGCAACTGAATTTCGGCAACCGGGGCATCGAAGTCGGAATGCCGCGAAACTCACCGAGTCAAAGCGTTTCGCCGTTTGCGGAAGAAGTCTGATGTAGAACAAGTAGCGGAAGCATACATGCTCAAGAGGGATCACCCGAAATTCAAAGGCAACTGAATTTCGGCAACCGGGGCATCGAAGTCGGAATGCCGCGAAACTCACCGAGTCAAAGCGTTTCGCCGTTTGCGGAAGAAGTCTGATGTAGAACAAGTAGCGGAAGCATACATGCTCAAGAGGGATCACCCGAAATTCAAAGGCAACTGAATTTCGGCAACCGGGGCATCGAAGTCGGAATGCCGCGAAACTCACCGAGTCAAAGCGTTTCGCCGTTTGCGGAAGAAGTCTGATGTAGAACAAGTAGCGGAAGCATACATGCTCAAGAGGGATCACCCGAAATTCAAAGGCAACTGAATTTCGGCAACCGGGGCATCGAAGTCGGAATGCCGCGAAACTCACCGAGTCAAAGCGTTTCGCCGTTTGCGGAAGAAGTCTGATGTAGAACAAGTAGCGGAAGCATACATGCTCAAGAGGGATCACCCGAAATTCAAAGGCAACTGAATTTCGGCAACCGGGGCATCGAAGTCGGAATGCCGCGAAACTCACCGAGTCAAAGCGTTTCGCCGTTTGCGGAAGAAGTCTGATGTAGAACAAGTAGCGAAGCATACATGCTCAAGAGGGATCACCCGAAATTCAAAGGCAACTGAATTTCGGCAACCGGGGCATCGAAGTCGGAATGCCGCGAAACTCACCGAGTCAAAGCGTTTCGCCGTTTGCGGAAGAAGTCTGATGTAGAACAAGTAGCGGAAGCATACATGCTCAAGAGGGATCACCCGAAATTCAAAGGCAACTGAATTTCGGCAACCGGGGCATCGAAGTCGGAATGCCGCGAAACTCACCGAGTCAAAGCGTTTCGCCGTTTGCGGAAGAAGTCTGATGTAGAACAAGTAGCGGAAGCATACATGCTCAAGAGGGATCACCCGAAATTCAAAGGCAACTGAATTTCGGCAACCGGGGCATCGAAGTCGGAATGCCGCGAAACTCACCGAGTCAAAGCGTTTCGCCGTTTGCGGAAGAAGTCTGATGTAGAACAAGTAGCGGAAGCATACATGCTCAAGAGGGATCACCCGAAATTCAAAGGCAACTGAATTTCGGCAACCGGGGCATCGAAGTCGGAATGCCGCGAAACTCACCGAGTCAAAGCGTTTCGCCGTTTGCGGAAGAAGTCTGATGTAGAACAAGTAGCGGAAGCATACATGCTCAAGAGGGATCACCCGAAATTCAAAGGCAACTGAATTTCGGCAACCGGGGCATCGAAGTCGGAATGCCGCGAAACTCACCGAGTCAAAGCGTTTCGCCGTTTGCGGAAGAAGTATGATGTAGAACAAGTAGCGGAAGCATACATGCTCAAGAGGGATCACCCGAAATTCAAAGGCAACTGAATTTCGGCAACCGGGGCATCGAAGTCGGAATGCCGCGAAACTCACCGAGTCAAAGCGTTTCGCCGTTTGCGGAAGAAGTCTGATGTAGAACAAGTAGCGGAAGCATACATGCTCAAGAGGGATCACCCGAAATTCAAAGGCAACTGAATTTCGGCAACCGGGGCATCGAAGTCGGAATGCCGCGAAACTCACCGAGTCAAAGCGTTTCGCCGTTTGCGGAAGAAGTCTGATGTAGAACAAGTAGCGGAAGCATACATGCTCAAGAGGGATCACCCGAAATTCAAAGGCAACTGAATTTCGGCAACCGGGGCATCGAAGTCGGAATGCCGCGAAACTAACCGAATCAAACCGTTTCGCCGTTTGCGAAAGAAGTCTGATGTAGAACAAGTAGCGGAAGCATACATGCTCAAGAGGGATCACCCGATATTCAAAGGCAACTGAATTTCGGCAACCGGGGCATCAAAGTCGGAATGCCGTGAAACTAACCGAGTCAAAGCGTTTCTCCGTTTGAGGAAGAAGTATAATTTAGAACAAGTAGCGGAAGCATACATGCTCAAGAGGGATCACCCGAAATTCAAAGGGAACGGAATTTCGGCAACCGGGGCATCGAAGTCGGAATGCCGCGAAACTAACCGAATCAAACCGTTTCGCCGTTTGCGAAAGAAGTCTGATGTAGAACAAGTAGCGGAAGCATACATGCTCAAGAGGGATCACCCGATATTCAAAGGCAACTGAATTTCGGCCACCGTGGTATCGAAGTCGGAATGCCGCGAAACTCACCGAGTCAAAGCGTTTCTGTGTTTGAGGAAGAAGTATGATTTAGAACAAGTACCGGAAGCATACATGCTCAAGAGGGATCACCCGAAATTCAAAGGCAACTGAATTTCGGCAACCGGGGCATCGAAGTCGGAATGCCGCGAAACTCACCGAGTCAAAGCGTTTCGCCGTTTGTGGAAGAAGTCTGATGTAGAACAAGTAGCGGAAGCATACATGCTCAAGAGGGATCACCCGAAATTCAAAGGCAACTGAATTTCGGCAACCGGGGCATCGAAGTCGGAATGCCGCGAAACTCACCGAGTCAAAGCGTTTCGCCGTTTGCGGAAGAAGTCTGATGTACAACAAGTAGCGGAAGCATACATGCTCAAGAGGGATCACCCGATATTCAAAGGCAACTGAATTTCGGCAACCGGGCATCGAAGTCGGAATGCCGCGAAACTCACCGAGTCAAAGCGTTTCGCCGTTTGCGGAAGAAGTCTGATGTAGAACAAGTAGCGGAAGCATACATGCTCAAGAGGGATCACCCGAAATTCAAAGGCAACTGAATTTCGGCAACCGGGGCATCGAAGTCGGAATGCCGCGAAACTCACCGAGTCAAAGCGTTTCGCCGTTTGCGGAAGTTGTCTGATGTAGAACAAGTAGCGGAAGCATACTTGCTGAAGAGGGATCACCCGAAATTCAAAGGCAACTGAATTTCGGCAACCGGGCATCGAAGTCGGAATGCCGCGAAACTCACCGAGTCAAAGCGTTTCGCCGTTTGCGGAAGAAGTCTGATGTAGAACAAGTAGCGGAAGCATACATGCTCAAGAGGGATCACCCGAAATTCAAAGGCAACTGAATTTCGGCAACCGGGGCATCGAAGTCGGAATGCCGCGAAACTCACCGAGTCAAAGCGTTTCGCCGTTTGCGGAAGAAGTATGATGTAGAACAAGTAGCGGAAGCATACATGCTCAAGAGGGATCACCCGAAATTCAAAGGCAACTGAATTTCGGCAACCGGGGCATCGAAGTCGGAATGCCGCGAAACTCACCGAGTCAAAGCGTTTCGCCGTTTGCGGAAGTTGTCTGATGTAGAACAAGTAGCGGAAGCATACATGCTCAAGAGGGATCACCCGAAATTCAAAGGCAACTGAATTTCGGCAACCGGGCATCGAAGTCGGAATGCCGCGAAACTCACCGAGTCAAAGCGTTTCGCCGTTTGCGGAAGTAGTCTGATGTAGAACAAGTAGCGGAAGCATACATGCTCAAGAGGGATCTCCCGAAATTCAAAGGCAACTGAATTTCGGCAACCGGGGCATCGAAGTCGGAATGCCGCGAAACTCACCGAGTCAAAGCGTTTCGCCGTTTGCGGAAGTTGTCTGATGTAGAACAAGTAGCGGAAGCATACATGCTCAAGAGGGATCCCCCGAAATTCAAAGGCAAATGAATTTCGGCAACCGTGGCATCGGAGTCGGAATGCCGCGAAACTCACCGAGTCAAAGCGTTTCACCGTTTGAAGAAGTATGATGTAGAACAAGTAGCGGAAGCATACATGCTCAAGATGGATCACCCGAAATTCAAAGGCAACTGAATTTCGGCAACCGGGGCATCGAAGTCGGAATGCCGCGAAACTCACCGAGTCAAAGCGTTTCGCCGTTTGAGGAAGAAGTATGATGTAGAACAAGTAGCGGAAGCATACATGCTCAAGAGGGATCACCCGAAATTCAAAGGCAACTGAATTTCGGCAACCGGGGCATCGAAGTCGGAATGCCGCGAAACTCACCGAGTCAAAGCGTTTCGCCGTTTGCGGAAGTTGTCTGATGTAGAACAAGTAGCGGAAGCATACATGCTCAAGAGGGATCACCCGAAATTCAAAGGCAACTGAATTTCGGCAACCGGGCATCGAAGTCGGAATGCCGCGACACTCGCCGAGTCAAAGCGTTTCGCCGTTTGAAGAAGAAGTATGATGTAGAACAAGTAGCGGAAGCATACATGCTCAAGAGGGATCACCCGAAATTCAAAGGCAACTGAATTTCGGCAACCGGGGCATCGAAGGCGGAATGCCGCGAAACTCACCGAGTCAAAGCGTTTCGCCGTTTGCGGAAGAAGTATGATGTAGAACAAGTAGCGGAAGCATACATGCTCAAGAGGGATCACCCGAAATTCAAAGGCAACTGAATTTCGGCAACCGGGGCATCGAAGTCGGAATGCCGCGAAACTCACCGAGTCAAAGCGTTTCGCCGTTTGCGGAAGATGTCTGATGTAGAACAAGTAGCGGAAGCATACATGCTCAAGAGGGATCACCCGAAATTCAAAGGCAACTGAATTTCGGCAACCGGGGCATCGAAGTCGGAATGCCGCGAAACTCACCGAGTCAAAGCGTTTCGCCGTTTGCGGAAGAAGTATGATGTAGAACAAGTAGCGGAAGCATACATGCTCAAGAGGGATCACCCGAAATTCAAAGGCAACTGAATTTCGGCAACCGGGGCATCGAAGTCGGAATGCCGCGAAACTCACCGAGTCAAACCGTTTCGCCGTTTGCGGAAGTTGTCTGATGTAGAACAAGTAGCGGAAGCATACATGCTCAAGAGGGATCACCTGAAATTCAAAGGCAACTGAATTTCGGCAACCGGGGCATCGAAGTCGGAATGCCGTGAAATTCACCGAGTCAAAGCGTTTCGCCGTTTGCGGAAGTTGTCTGATGTAAAACAAGTAGCGGAAGCATACATGCTCAAGAGGGAACTCCCGAAATTCAAAGGCAACTGAATTTGGGCAACCGGGGCATCGAAGTCGGAATACCGCGAAACTCACCGAGTCAAATCGTTTCGCCGTTTGCGGAAGTTGTCTGATGTAAAACAAGTAGCGGAAGCATACATGGTCAAGAGGGATCCCCCGAAATTCAAAGGCAAATGAATTTCGGCAACCGGGGCATCGAAGTCGGAATGCCGCGAAACTCACCGAGTCAAAGCGTTTTACCGTTTGAAAAAGTATGTTGTAGAACAAGTAGCGGAAGCATACATGCTCAAGATGGATCACCCGAAATTCAAAGGCAACTGAATTTTGGCAACCGGGGCATCGCAGTCGGAATGCCGCGAAACTCAACGAGTCAAAGCGTTTCGCCGTTTGAAGAAGAAGTATGATGTAGAACAAGTAGCGGAAGCATACATGCTCAAGAGGGATCTCCCGAAATTCAAAGGCAACTGAATTTCGGCAACCGGGGCATCGAAGCGGAATGCCGCGAAACTCACCGAGTCAAAGCGTTTCGCCGTTTGAGGAAGAAGTATGATGTAGAACAAGTAGCGGAAGCATACATGCTCAAGAGGGATCACCCGAAATTCAAAGGCAACTGAATTTCGGCAACCGGGGCATCGAAGTCGGAATGCCGCGAAACTCACCGAGTCAAAGCGTTTCGCCGTTTGCGGAAGTTGTCTGATGTAGAACAAGTAGCGGAAGCATACATGCTCAAGAGGGATCACCCGAAATTCAAAGGCAACTGAATTTCGGCAACCGGGGCATCGAAGTCGGAATGCCGCGAAACTCACCGAGTCAAAGCGTTTCACCGTTTGAGGAAGAAGTATGATGTAGAACAAGTAGCGGAAGCATACATGCTCAAGAGGGATCACCCGAAATTCAAAGGGAACTGAATTTCGGCAACCGGGGCATCGAAGTCGGAATGCCGCGAAACTCACCGAGTCAAAGCGTTTCGCCGTTTGCGGAAGTTGTCTGATGTAGAACAAGTAGCGGAAGCATACATGCTCAAGAGGGATCACCCGAAATTCAAAGGCAACTGAATTTCGGCAACCAGGGCATCGAAGGCGGAATGCCCCGAAACTCACCGAGTCAAAGCGTTTCCCCGTTTGAAGAAGAAGTATGATGTAGAACAAGTAGCGGAAGCATACATGCTCAAGAGGGAACTCCCGAAATTCAAAGGCAACTGAATTTGGGCAACCGGGGCATCGAAGTCGGAATGCCGCGAAACTCACCGAGTCAAATCGTTTCGCCGTTTGAGGAAGAAGTATGATGTAGAACAAGTAGTGGAACCACACATTCTCAAGAGGGATCACCCGAAATTCAAAGGCAACTGAATTTCGGCAACCGGGGCATCGAAGTCGGAATGCCGGAAATTC
>CM055363.1:17770802-17808545 GCA_029228515.1 Populus alba x Populus x berolinensis | reverse complement strand
GCGTTTCACCGTTTTGCGGAAGAAGTCTGATGTAGAACAAGTAGCGGAAGCATACATGCTCAAGAGGGATCACCCGAAATTCAAAGGCAACTGAATTTCGGCAACCGGGTCATCGAAGTCAGGAATTGTGCGAAACTCACTATAGTCAAAGCGTTTTTCTCCATTTGCGGAAGAAGTCTACTGTATGAACAAGTAGCGGAAGCATACATGACTCAAGAAGGATCACCAACGAAATTCAAAGGCATCTGAATTTCGTAAAACAAACCTAGGCAATCGGGTCGGAATGCCAGCGAAACGCAACCGAGTCAACAAGCGTTCCGCCTGTTTGCGCGAAGTTGTCTGATGTAGAACAAGTAGCGAATCATACAACTCAAGAGGGATCACCCGAAAATTCCAAGGCAACTTATATCGAGCAACCGGGCAACTGCGAAGTACGAATGCCGTCGAAACTCACCGAGTCAAAGCGTACCGCCGTTTGGCGAGATAGTTGTCTGATGTAGAACAAGTAGCGGAAGCAAACATGCTCAAGAGGGAATCTCCCGAAATATCAAATAGAGCAACTTGCATTTCGGCAATAACCCGGGCCATCGTTCGGTCGGAATGAGTGCGAATCTCATATAGTCCAAGCGTTTCCTTCCCCCTTGCGGAAGAAGTCTGATGTAGAACAAGTACGCGGAAGCATACATGCTCAAGAAGGATCACCTTGAAATTCAAACGGCAACTGAATTTCGGCAACCGGGCAATCGTAACATTGGAATGCCGCGAAACTCACCAAGTTAACATCCTTGGCCGTTTGCGAAAGCACCTCCGAGTATCGTAAGAGACAAGTATCGGAAGCATACATGGGCTCAAGAGGGATCACCCGATCAATTCTAAAGGCCAACTGAGTTTCCGGCAACCTGAGGCAATCGCACAGTCGTAATGCCCGCGACAAACTCACCGAGTCAAACAGCGTTCTCAAAATTCACCGTTTGAGAGAAGAAGTCTGATTAAGTAGAACAAGTTGCGGAATGACAATACATGCCTTCAACAGATAGATCCACGCCACATTCAAACAGGCAACTGAATTTCAGAAACCGGAAGGCATCGAAGTCTCGGAATGCCTCACGCACAACCTCAACCGCGTCAAAGCGTTTCTCGATGCTTAGAAGACAACGTCATGATAGATAAACAACAAGTAGGACCGAGAGTGCGAGCGTAGGCGGGGGGGATACAATGAGGCTGACAGACGGGGATTCACCCAGCCAAAATCCAAACAGCCTGCGAAACTGCGAATTTACAGACAACCACCGGGGCGCACTCGCGCGAAGGCTCTGGAATGAGCCTGCGAAACTCACCGAGCCCTCACAGAAAGCGTTTCTTAGCCGTCTTGCAGAAGTTGTCTGCGTGTAGAATCACAAGTAGAGAAAGCATACATGCTCAAGAGGGATCACCAACAAATTTTCAAAGGCAACATGACATTCGGCAAGCGGGGAATCGAACGTCGGAATGCCGCGAAAACTCACCGAGTCAAAGCGTTTCGCCGTTTTGCATGAAGAAGTCTTGATTAAGATCACAGGTAGCGGTACGCATACACTTGAAATACTGGTGTAGTCCAACCAAATCATTTAGGCAACAGGCAACTGAAATATTCTCTCGGGCACACACCGAGGCATCGACGTCACGCGGAATGCAAGACAACTTCTACAAACTCACCTGATGTCAACAGCGTTCACAGCTGTTGCGGCGTCTCTTGGCGGAGTCTATGCTAGAACATAGGTCGACTGATGTAGAACACAGTAGCGAAAACGCATACATGCTCCAAGACGGGGATTCATCCCGAAATATAAAAGGCAACTGAATTTTCAGACAACCAGGAGAGCAAACTTCAGACAGTCTCGAGGAATGCCGCGAAACTCACAGAAGTCAAAGCGTGTTTGTCGTTGTGAGGAAGAAGCACTGATGATTTGTTAGATACAAGATGTAGCGGAAGCCTACATGCTCCAAGAGGGATCACCCGAAATTCAAAGGCAAGAACTGAATTTACGGCAACCGGAGGGCAATCGAAGTCGGAATGCCGCGAAACTCACCGAGTCAAAGCGTTTCGCCGTTTCTGACGTCCGGATAGAAGTTGTCTGATTGTAGAACAAAGTAGCGGAAGCTCATACAATGCTCAAGAAGGATCCCCGAGAATTAACAAAGCGGTGCAACTGAATTCTATCGCTCGGCAACACCCAATAGGGCATACGATAGTCGGAATGCCGCGAAAACTCAGTGAGTCAAAGCGTTTTCCCCGTTTTGCTGGGAAGTTGTGTTGTCTCACTGATGGTAGAACAAGTAGCCTGGGAAGCATACAGTGCTCAAGAGGGATCACCCGTAATTCAATATTAGGACATAAGGCTGAATTTTCGAGGCAACCGGGGCATCGAAGTCGAGAATGACCGCGAAAAGACTCACCGAGTTCAAAGCGTTTCGCCAGGTTTTATGCTAGGATGAGAAAGTCTGCATGTAGGGAACAAGATAGCGGGAAGCATACATGCTCAAGAGAGGGATCACCCGATAATATCAAAGGCAACTGAATTTCGGCTATAACCGGGGCATCGAAGTCGATGGAATGCCGACGAAACTCACCGAGTGCTCTAAAGCGGTTTCGCCGTTTGCGGGAAGAAGTCTCATGTAGAACAAGTAGCGGAAGCATACAAGCTCAAGAGGGTATCACCCAGTAATTCATAAGGCAACTGAATTTCCGCAAACGCGCGAGGGCATCGAAGGTCGGAATGCCGCGAAGATATACTCAGACCGCGAATTTAAAGCGCTTTCGCCGTTTGCGTGGACCACAAATCTCTGCGATTATGACTCTACGAACAACGTAGACTGAAGCGTCTAACATCAGATCAAGAGGGAATCACCTGTGAGTCCGAACCCCCCCCAATTCAAACAAGGCAACTGAATTTCGGGCCAACCGGGGCATCGAAGTCGGAATGCCGCCTGAAACTCACCGCGTGTCTAAAAGCGTTTCCACCCTGCCCCCCAGTTTGCGGAAGAAGTCGTGATGTAGATACACATAAGTAGTCGGAAGCATACAATGCTCAAGAGGGGGGATCCAGCCCGAAGAATTCAAAGGCAAAACTGACATTTCAGCAAATAACCGGTGCTTCGAAGGCGGAATGCCGCCAAACTCACAAACGCGCGAGAGTCAAAGCGGGTTTCGCCGTTTGCGGAAGTTGTTCCTGATGTAGTATACAAGTAGCATGGAAGCATACTTGCTCAAAGAGTGATTCACACCAAAAATTCAAAGGGCAACGGAATTTCGGCAACCGGGGCTTCGAAGTCGGAATGCCGCGAAACTCACATAGTCAAAGCGTTTCACCGTTTGCGGAAGAAGTCTGATGTAGAACAAGTAGCGGAAGCATACATGCTCAAGAGGGATCACCCGAAATTCAAAGGCAACTGAATTTCGGCAACCGGGGCATCGAAGTCGGAATGCCGCGAAACTCACCGAGTCAAAGCGTTTCACCGTTTGCGGAAGATGTCTGATGTAGAACAAGTAGCGGAAGCATACATGCTCAAGAGGGATCACCCGAAATTCAAAGGCAACTGAATTTCGGCAACCGGGGCATCGAAGTCGGAATGCCGCGAAACTCACCGTGTTCAAGCGTTTCGCCGTTTGCAGAAGAAGTATGATGTAGAACAAGTCGCGGAAGCATACATGCTCAAGAGGGATCACCCGAAATTCAAAGGCAACTGAATTTCGGCAACCGGGGCATCGAAGTCGGAATGCCGCGAAACTCACCGAGTCAAAGCGTTTCTCCGTTTGAGGAAGAAGTATAATGTAGAACAAGTAGCGGAAGCATACATGCTCAAGAGGGATCACCCGAAATTCAAAGGCAACTGAATTTCGGCAACCGGGGCATCGAAGTCGGAATGCCGCGAAACTCACCGAGTCAAAGCGTTTCGCCGTTTGCGGAAGTTTTCTGATGTAGAACAAGTAGCGGAAGCATACATGCTCAAGAGGGATCACCCAAATTCAAAGGCAACTGAATTTCGGCAACCGGGGCATCGAAGTCGGAATGCCGCGAAACTCACCGAGTCAAAGCGTTTCGCCGTTTGCGGAAGAAGTCTGATGTAGAACAAGTAGCGGAAGCATACATGCTCAAGAGGGATCACCCGAAATTCAAAGGCAACTGAATTTCGGCAACCGGGGCATCGAAGTCGGAATGCCGCGAAACTCACCGAGTCAAAGCGTTTCGTCGTTTGCGGAAGAAGTCTGATGTAGAACATGTAGCGGAAGCATACATGCTCAAGAGGAATCACCCAAATTCAAAGGCAACTGAAATTCGGCAACCGGGGCATCGAAGTCGGAATGCCGCGAAACTCACCGAGTACAAAGCGTTTCACCGTTTGCGGAAGAAGTCTGATGTAGAACAAGTAGCGAAGCATACATGCTCAAGAGGGATCACCCGAAATTCAAAGGCAACTGAATTTCGGCAACCGGGCATCGAAGTCGGAATGCCGCGAAACTCACCGAGTCAAAGCGTTTCGCCGTTTGCGGAAGAAGTCTGATGTAGAACAAGTAGCGGAAGCATACATGCTCAAGAGGATGATCACCCGAAATTCAAAGGCAACTGAATTTCGGCAACCTGGCATCGAAGTCGGAATGCCGCGAAACTCACCGAGTCAAAGCGTTTCGCCGTTTGCGGAAGAAGTCTGATGTAGAACAAGTAGCGAAGCATACATGCTCAAGAGGGATCACCCGAAATTCAAAGGCAACTGAATTTCGGCAACCGGGGCATCGAAGTCGGAATGCCGGAAACTCACCGAGTCAAAGCGTTTCGCCGTTTGCGGAAGAAGTCTGATGTAGAACAAGTAGCGGAAGCATACATGCTCAAGAGGGATCACCCGAAATTCAAAGGCAACTGAATTTCGGCAACCGGGGCATCGAAGTCGGAAAGCCGCGAAACTCACCGAGTCAAAGCGTTTCGCCGTTTGCGGAAGAAGTCTGATGTAGAACAAGTAGCGGAAGCATACATGCTCAAGAGGGATCACCCGAAATTCAAAGGCAACTGAATTTCGGCAACCGGGGCATCGAAGTCGGAATGCCGCGAAACTCACCGAGTCAAAGCGTTTCGCCGTTTGCGGAAGTTGTCTGATGTAGAACAAGTAGTGGAAGCATACATGCTCAAGAAGGATCACCCGAAATTGAAAGCCAACTGAATTTCATCAACCGGGGCATCGATATCGGAAAGCCGCGAAACTCACCGAGTCAAAGAGTTTCGCCGTTTGCGGAAGATGTCTGATGTAGAACAAGTAGAGGAAGCATACATGGTGTAGAGGGATCACCCGAAATTCAAAGGCAACTGAATTTCGGCAACCGGGGCATCGAAGTCGGAATGCCGCGAAACTCACCGAGTCAAAGCGTTTCGCCGTTTGCGGAAGATGTCTGATGTAGAACAAGTAGCGGACGCATACATGCTGAAGAGGGATCACCGGAATTTCAAAGGCAACTGAATTTCGGCAACCGGGGCATCAAAGGCGGAATGCCGCGAAACTCCCTGAGGCAATGCGTGTCGCCTATTGCGGAAGAAGTCTGATGTAGAACATGTAGCAGAAGCTTACATGCTCAAGAGGGATCACCGGAATTTCAAAGGCCAATGAATTTCGGCAACCGGGGCATCGAAGTCGGAATAACGCGAAACTAACTGTGTCAAAGCATTTCGTCTTTTGCGGAAGAAGTCTGATGTAGAACAAGTACCAGAAGCTTACATCCTCAAGAGGGATCATACGAAATTCAAAGCCAACTGAATTTTCGGCAACCGGGGCATCGAAGTCGGGATGCCGCGAAACTCACCGAGTCCAAAGCGTTTTACCATTTGGAGGAAGAAGTACGAATGTAGAGAGGTAAAGTAGCGGAAGGCATACATGCTCAAGAGAGATCACCCGATAAATCAATAGGCAACTGAAATTTCGGCAACCGGGGCATCGAAGTCGGAATGCAGCAGCAACTCCACCGAGTCAAATGCGTTTCTCCGTTTGCGGAAGATGCTATGATTGTTAGTAACAAGTAGCAGAAGCATACATGCTCAAGAGGGATCACCCGACATTCAAAAGGCAACTGAATTTCGGCAACCGGGGCATTGAGGTCGGAATGCCGCGAAACTCCATCGAGTCAAAGCGTTTCTCCGTTTTGCGGAAGAAGTCTGATGTAGAACAAGTAGCGGAAGCCTACATGCACAAGAGGATCACCCGAAATTCAAAGGGCAACTGAAATTTCGGCAACAGGGGCCATCGTGCTTTCTCGTGACTAGGAATGCCGCGAAACTCACCGAGTCCAAAGCCGTTTTCGCCGTTTGCGGAAGAAGTACTGATGTAGGACAAGTAGCGTAAGCATACATGCTCAAGAGGGATCACCCGAAATTTCAAAGGCAACTGAATTTCGGCAACCGGGGCATCCGAAGTCGGAATGTCGCGAAACTGCACCGAGAGTCAAAGCGTTTCGACGTTTGAGGGAAGAAGTATGATGTATGAACAAGTAGCGGAAGCATACATGCTCAAGAGGGATCACCCAAAAAAAAAAAAAAAGAAAAAAGAAAAAAAAGAATAAAAAGAAATTCGAAAGGGCAAAACTGAATTTCGGCAACCGGGGCATCGAAGTCGGAATGCCGCGAAACTCACCGACATTTCAAAGCTGTGTTTCACCGTTTGCGGAAGAAGTCTGATGTAGAACAAGTAGCGGGAAGCATAACATGCTCAAAAGGGATCACCCGATAATCAAAGGCAAACTGAATTTCGTCAAACCGGGGCATCGAAGTCGGAATGCCGCTGAGAACTCACCGAGTCAAAAGCGTTTCGCTCGTTTGACGAAGAATGTAAGAAATGTAGAACCAAGTAGCAGAAGCATACATGCACAAGAGGGATCACCCGAAATTCAAGGGCAACTGAATTTCGGCAACCGGGGCATCGAACTCGGAATGCAGCGAAACTCACCGAATCAAAGCGTTTCGGCCGTTTTGCGGAAGATGTCTGATGTAGAACAAGTAGCGGAAGCATACATGCTAAAGAGGGATCACCCGAAATTCAAAAGGCAACTGAAATTTCGGCAACCGGGGCATCGAAGTCCGGTATGGTACGAAATACTCACATAGTCAAAGCGTTTCACCATTTGCGGAAGAAGTCTGATGTCGAACAAGTAGGGAAGTCATACATGCTCAAGAGGGGATCACCCGAAATTCAAAAGGCAACTGTATTTCGGCAACCGTGGCATCGAGGTCGAAATGCCGCGAAACTCAACCGAGTCAAAGCGTTACGCCGTTTGCGGAAGTTGTCTGATGTAGAAACAAGTAGCGGAAGCATACCATGCTCAAGGAGGATCACCCGAAATTCAAAGGCAACTGAATTTCAGCAACCGGGGCATCGAAGTCGGAATGCCGCGAAAACTCACCGAGTCAAAGCGTTTCACGTTTGAGGAAGAAGTATGATGTAGAACATAGTTGCGGAAGCATACATGCTCAAGAGAGATCACCCGATATTCAAAGAGCAACTGATTTTCAAGAAACGGGGGCATCGATGTCGGAATGCCGCGAAACTCATCGAGTCAAAGCGTTTCGCCGTTTGCGGAATTGTCTGATGTAGAACAAGTAGCGGTAGCATTACACATGCTCAAGAGGGATCACCCGAAATTCAAAGGGAACTGAATTACGGCAACCGGGGGCATCGAGGTCGGAATGGTGCGAAACTCACATCAGTCAAAGCGTTTCACGTTTGCGGGAAGAAGTCTGATGTAGACACAAGATAGCGGAAGCATACATGCTAAAGAGGGGTCACCCGAAATACAAAGGCAACTGAATGTCAGCAACCGGGGCATCGAAGTCGGAATGCCGCGACACTCACCGAGTTCAAAGCCGTTTTCTCCGTTTGACGAAGATGTCTGATGTAGAAACAAGTAGCGGGAAGCATTCATGCTCAAGAGGGATCACCCGAAATTCAAAGGCAACTGAATTTCGGCAACCGGGGCATTGAAGTCGGAATGCCGCGAAACTCACCGAGTGAAAGCGTTTCTCCGTTTGAGGAAGAAGTATGATGTAGAACAAGTAGCGGAAGCATACATGCTCAAGAGGGATCACCCGAAATTCAAAGGCAACTGAATTTCGGCAACCGGGGCATCGAACTTGGAATGCCGCGAAACTCACAGAGTCAAATCCTTTGGCCGTTTGCGAAAGAAGTCTGATGTAGGACAAGTAGCGGAAGCATACATGCTCAAGAGGGATCACCCGAAATTCAAAGGCAACTGAGTTTCGGCAACCGGGGCATCGAAGTCGGAATGCCGCGAAACTCACCGAGTCAAAGCGTTTCACCGTTTGAGGAAGAAGTATGATGTAGAACAAGTTGCGGAAGCATACATGCTCAAGAGGGATCACCCGATATTCAAAGGCAACTAAATTTCGGCAACCGGGGCATCGAAGTCGGAATGCCGCGAAACTCGCCGAGTCAAAGCGTTTCTCCGTTTGAGGAAGAAGTATGATGTAGAACAAGTAGCGGAAGCATACATGCTCAAGAGGGATCACCCGAAATTCAAAGGCAACTGAATTTCGGCAACCGGGGCATCGAAGTCGGAATGCCGCGAAACTCACCGAGTCAAAGCGTTTCGCCGTTTGCGGAAGTTGTCTGATGTAGAACAAGTAGCGGAAGCATACATGCTCAAGAGGGATCACCCGAAATTCAAAGGCAACTGAATTTCGGCAACCGGGGCATCGAAGTCGGAATGCCGCGAAACTCACCGAGTCAAAGCGTTTCGCCGTTTGCGGAAGAAGTCTGATGTAGAACAAGTAGCATACGCGTACATGATCTAGAGGGATCACCCGAAATTCAAAGGCAATTGAATTTCGGCAACCGGGGCATCGAAGTCGGAATGCCGCGAAACTCACCGAGTCAAAGCGTTTCGCCGTTTGCGGAAGAAGTCTGATGTAGAACAAGTAGCCGAAGCATACATGCTCAAGAGGGATCACCCGAAATTCAAAGGCAACTGAATTTCGGCAACCGGGCATCGAAGTCGGAATGCCGCGAAACTCACCGAGTCAAAGCGTTTCGCCGTTTGCGGAAGAAGTCTGATGTAGAACAAGTAGCAGAAGCATACATGCTCAAGAGGGATCACCCGAAATTCAAAGGCAACTGAATTTCGGCAACCGGGGCATCGAAGTCGGAATGCCGCGAAACTCACCGAGTCAAAGCGTTTCGCCGTTTGCGGAAGAAGTCTGATGTAGAACAAGTAGCAGAAGCATACATGCTCAAGAGGGATCACCCGAAATTCAAAGGCAACTGAATTTCGGCAACCGGGGCATCGAAGTCGGAATGCCGCGAAACTCACCGAGTCAAAGCGTTTCGCCGTTTGCGGAAGAAGTCTGATGTAGAACAAGTAGCAGAAGCATACATGCTCAAGAGGGATCACCCGAAATTCAAAGGCAACTGAATTTCGGCAACCGGGGCATCGAAGTCGGAATGCCGCGAAACTCACCGAGTCAAAGCGTTTCGCCGTTTGCGGAAGAAGTCTGATGTAGAACAAGTAGCAGAAGCATACATGCTCAAGAGGGATCACCCGAAATTCAAAGGCAACTGAATTTCGGCAACCGGGGCATCGAAGTCGGAATGCCGCGAAACTCACCGAGTCAAAGCGTTTCGCCGTTTGCGGAAGAAGTCTGATGTAGAACAAGTAGCAGAAGCATACATGCTCAAGAGGGATCACCCGAAATTCAAAGGCAACTGAATTTCGGCAACCGGGGCATCGAAGTCGGAATGCCGCGAAACTCACCGAGTCAAAGCGTTTCGCCGTTTGCGGAAGAAGTCTGATGTAGAACAAGTAGCAGAAGCATACATGCTCAAGAGGGATCACCCGAAATTCAAAGGCAACTGAATTTCGGCAACCGGGGCATCGAAGTCGGAATGCCGCGAAACTCACCGAGTCAAAGCGTTTCGCCGTTTGCGGAAGAAGTCTGATGTAGAACAAGTAGCAGAAGCATACATGCTCAAGAGGGATCACCCGAAATTCAAAGGCAACTGAATTTCGGCAACCGGGCATCGAAGTCGGAATGCCGCGAAACTCACCGAGTCAAAGCGTTTCGCCGTTTGCGGAAGAAGTCTGATGTAGAACAAGTAGCAGAAGCATACATGCTCAAGAGGGATCACCCGAAATTCAAAGGCAACTGAATTTCGGCAACCGGGGCATCGAAGTCGGAATGCCGCGAAACTCACCGAGTCAAAGCGTTTCGCCGTTTGCGGAAGAAGTCTGATGTAGAACAAGTAGCAGAAGCATACATGCTCAAGAGGGATCACCCGAAATTCAAAGGCAACTGAATTTCGGCAACCGGGGCATCGAAGTCGGAATGCCGCGAAACTCACCGAGTCAAAGCGTTTCGCCGTTTGCGGAAGAAGTCTGATGTAGAACAAGTAGCAGAAGCATACATGCTCAAGAGGGATCACCCGAAATTCAAAGGCAACTGAATTTCGGCAACCGGGGCATCGAAGTCGGAATGCCGCGAAACTCACCGAGTCAAAGCGTTTCGCCGTTTGCGGAAGAAGTCTGATGTAGAACAAGTAGCAGAAGCATACATGCTCAAGAGGGATCACCCGAAATTCAAAGGCAACTGAATTTCGGCAACCGGGGCATCGAAGTCGGAATGCCGCGAAACTCACCGAGTCAAAGCGTTTCGCCGTTTGCGGAAGAAGTCTGATGTAGAACAAGTAGCAGAAGCATACATGCTCAAGAGGGATCACCCGAAATTCAAAGGCAACTGAATTTCGGCAACCGGGGCATCGAAGTCGGAATGCCGCGAAACTCACCGAGTCAAAGCGTTTCGCCGTTTGCGGAAGAAGTCTGATGTAGAACAAGTAGCAGAAGCATACATGCTCAAGAGGGATCACCCGAAATTCAAAGGCAACTGAATTTCGGCAACCGGGGCATCGAAGTCGGAATGCCGCGAAACTCACCGAGTCAAAGCGTTTCGCCGTTTGCGGAAGAAGTCTGATGTAGAACAAGTAGCAGAAGCATACATGCTCAAGAGGGATCACCCGAAATTCAAAGGCAACTGAATTTCGGCAACCGGGGCATCGAAGTCGGAATGCCGCGAAACTCACCGAGTCAAAGCGTTTCGCCGTTTGCGGAAGAAGTCTGATGTAGAACAAGTAGCAGAAGCATACATGCTCAAGAGGGATCACCCGAAATTCAAAGGCAACTGAATTTCGGCAACCGGGGCATCGAAGTCGGAATGCCGCGAAACTCACCGAGTCAAAGCGTTTCGCCGTTTGCGGAAGAAGTCTGATGTAGAACAAGTAGCAGAAGCATACATGCTCAAGAGGGATCACCCGAAATTCAAAGGCAACTGAATTTCGGCAACCGGGGCATCGAAGTCGGAATGCCGCGAAACTCACCGAGTCAAAGCGTTTCGCCGTTTGCGGAAGAAGTCTGATGTAGAACAAGTAGCAGAAGCATACATGCTCAAGAGGGATCACCCGAAATTCAAAGGCAACTGAATTTCGGCAACCGGGGCATCGAAGTCGGAATGCCGCGAAACTCACCGAGTCAAAGCGTTTCGCCGTTTGCGGAAGAAGTCTGATGTAGAACAAGTAGCAGAAGCATACATGCTCAAGAGGGATCACCCGAAATTCAAAGGCAACTGAATTTCGGCAACCGGGGCATCGAAGTCGGAATGCCGCGAAACTCACCGAGTCAAAGCGTTTCGCCGTTTGCGGAAGAAGTCTGATGTAGAACAAGTAGCAGAAGCATACATGCTCAAGAGGGATCACCCGAAATTCAAAGGCAACTGAATTTCGGCAACCGGGGCATCGAAGTCGGAATGCCGCGAAACTCACCGAGTCAAAGCGTTTCGCCGTTTGCGGAAGAAGTCTGATGTAGAACAAGTAGCAGAAGCATACATGCTCAAGAGGGATCACCCGAAATTCAAAGGCAACTGAATTTCGGCAACCGGGGCATCGAAGTCGGAATGCCGCGAAACTCACCGAGTCAAAGCGTTTCGCCGTTTGCGGAAGAAGTCTGATGTAGAACAAGTAGCAGAAGCATACATGCTCAAGAGGGATCACCCGAAATTCAAAGGCAACTGAATTTCGGCAACCGGGGCATCGAAGTCGGAATGCCGCGAAACTCACCGAGTCAAAGCGTTTCGCCGTTTGCGGAAGAAGTCTGATGTAGAACAAGTAGCAGAAGCATACATGCTCAAGAGGGATCACCCGAAATTCAAAGGCAACTGAATTTCGGCAACCGGGGCATCGAAGTCGGAATGCCGCGAAACTCACCGAGTCAAAGCGTTTCGCCGTTTGCGGAAGAAGTCTGATGTAGAACAAGTAGCAGAAGCATACATGCTCAAGAGGGATCACCCGAAATTCAAAGGCAACTGAATTTCGGCAACCGGGGCATCGAAGTCGGAATGCCGCGAAACTCACCGAGTCAAAGCGTTTCGCCGTTTGCGGAAGAAGTCTGATGTAGAACAAGTAGCAGAAGCATACATGCTCAAGAGGGATCACCCGAAATTCAAAGGCAACTGAATTTCGGCAACCGGGGCATCGAAGTCGGAATGCCGCGAAACTCACCGAGTCAAAGCGTTTCGCCGTTTGCGGAAGAAGTCTGATGTAGAACAAGTAGCAGAAGCATACATGCTCAAGAGGGATCACCCGAAATTCAAAGGCAACTGAATTTCGGCAACCGGGGCATCGAAGTCGGAATGCCGCGAAACTCACCGAGTCAAAGCGTTTCGCCGTTTGCGGAAGAAGTCTGATGTAGAACAAGTAGCAGAAGCATACATGCTCAAGAGGGATCACCCGAAATTCAAAGGCAACTGAATTTCGGCAACCGGGGCATCGAAGTCGGAATGCCGCGAAACTCACCGAGTCAAAGCGTTTCGCCGTTTGCGGAAGAAGTCTGATGTAGAACAAGTAGCAGAAGCATACATGCTCAAGAGGGATCACCCGAAATTCAAAGGCAACTGAATTTCGGCAACCGGGGCATCGAAGTCGGAATGCCGCGAAACTCACCGAGTCAAAGCGTTTCGCCGTTTGCGGAAGAAGTCTGATGTAGAACAAGTAGCAGAAGCATACATGCTCAAGAGGGATCACCCGAAATTCAAAGGCAACTGAATTTCGGCAACCGGGGCATCGAAGTCGGAATGCCGCGAAACTCACCGAGTCAAAGCGTTTCGCCGTTTGCGGAAGAAGTCTGATGTAGAACAAGTAGCAGAAGCATACATGCTCAAGAGGGATCACCCGAAATTCAAAGGCAACTGAATTTCGGCAACCGGGGCATCGAAGTCGGAATGCCGCGAAACTCACCGAGTCAAAGCGTTTCGCCGTTTGCGGAAGAAGTCTGATGTAGAACAAGTAGCAGAAGCATACATGCTCAAGAGGGATCACCCGAAATTCAAAGGCAACTGAATTTCGGCAACCGGGGCATCGAAGTCGGAATGCCGCGAAACTCACCGAGTCAAAGCGTTTCGCCGTTTGCGGAAGAAGTCTGATGTAGAACAAGTAGCAGAAGCATACATGCTCAAGAGGGATCACCCGAAATTCAAAGGCAACTGAATTTCGGCAACCGGGGCATCGAAGTCGGAATGCCGCGAAACTCACCGAGTCAAAGCGTTTCGCCGTTTGCGGAAGAAGTCTGATGTAGAACAAGTAGCAGAAGCATACATGCTCAAGAGGGATCACCCGAAATTCAAAGGCAACTGAATTTCGGCAACCGGGGCATCGAAGTCGGAATGCCGCGAAACTCACCGAGTCAAAGCGTTTCGCCGTTTGCGGAAGAAGTCTGATGTAGAACAAGTAGCAGAAGCATACATGCTCAAGAGGGATCACCCGAAATTCAAAGGCAACTGAATTTCGGCAACCGGGGCATCGAAGTCGGAATGCCGCGAAACTCACCGAGTCAAAGCGTTTCGCCGTTTGCGGAAGAAGTCTGATGTAGAACAAGTAGCAGAAGCATACATGCTCAAGAGGGATCACCCGAAATTCAAAGGCAACTGAATTTCGGCAACCGGGGCATCGAAGTCGGAATGCCGCGAAACTCACCGAGTCAAAGCGTTTCGCCGTTTGCGGAAGAAGTCTGATGTAGAACAAGTAGCAGAAGCATACATGCTCAAGAGGGATCACCCGAAATTCAAAGGCAACTGAATTTCGGCAACCGGGGCATCGAAGTCGGAATGCCGCGAAACTCACCGAGTCAAAGCGTTTCGCCGTTTGCGGAAGAAGTCTGATGTAGAACAAGTAGCAGAAGCATACATGCTCAAGAGGGATCACCCGAAATTCAAAGGCAACTGAATTTCGGCAACCGGGGCATCGAAGTCGGAATGCCGCGAAACTCACCGAGTCAAAGCGTTTCGCCGTTTGCGGAAGAAGTCTGATGTAGAACAAGTAGCAGAAGCATACATGCTCAAGAGGGATCACCCGAAATTCAAAGGCAACTGAATTTCGGCAACCGGGGCATCGAAGTCGGAATGCCGCGAAACTCACCGAGTCAAAGCGTTTCGCCGTTTGCGGAAGAAGTCTGATGTAGAACAAGTAGCAGAAGCATACATGCTCAAGAGGGATCACCCGAAATTCAAAGGCAACTGAATTTCGGCAACCGGGGCATCGAAGTCGGAATGCCGCGAAACTCACCGAGTCAAAGCGTTTCGCCGTTTGCGGAAGAAGTCTGATGTAGAACAAGTAGCAGAAGCATACATGCTCAAGAGGGATCACCCGAAATTCAAAGGCAACTGAATTTCGGCAACCGGGGCATCGAAGTCGGAATGCCGCGAAACTCACCGAGTCAAAGCGTTTCGCCGTTTGCGGAAGAAGTCTGATGTAGAACAAGTAGCAGAAGCATACATGCTCAAGAGGGATCACCCGAAATTCAAAGGCAACTGAATTTCGGCAACCGGGGCATCGAAGTCGGAATGCCGCGAAACTCACCGAGTCAAAGCGTTTCGCCGTTTGCGGAAGAAGTCTGATGTAGAACAAGTAGCAGAAGCATACATGCTCAAGAGGGATCACCCGAAATTCAAAGGCAACTGAATTTCGGCAACCGGGGCATCGAAGTCGGAATGCCGCGAAACTCACCGAGTCAAAGCGTTTCGCCGTTTGCGGAAGAAGTCTGATGTAGAACAAGTAGCAGAAGCATACATGCTCAAGAGGGATCACCCGAAATTCAAAGGCAACTGAATTTCGGCAACCGGGGCATCGAAGTCGGAATGCCGCGAAACTCACCGAGTCAAAGCGTTTCGCCGTTTGCGGAAGAAGTCTGATGTAGAACAAGTAGCAGAAGCATACATGCTCAAGAGGGATCACCCGAAATTCAAAGGCAACTGAATTTCGGCAACCGGGGCATCGAAGTCGGAATGCCGCGAAACTCACCGAGTCAAAGCGTTTCGCCGTTTGCGGAAGAAGTCTGATGTAGAACAAGTAGCAGAAGCATACATGCTCAAGAGGGATCACCCGAAATTCAAAGGCAACTGAATTTCGGCAACCGGGGCATCGAAGTCGGAATGCCGCGAAACTCACCGAGTCAAAGCGTTTCGCCGTTTGCGGAAGAAGTCTGATGTAGAACAAGTAGCAGAAGCATACATGCTCAAGAGGGATCACCCGAAATTCAAAGGCAACTGAATTTCGGCAACCGGGGCATCGAAGTCGGAATGCCGCGAAACTCACCGAGTCAAAGCGTTTCGCCGTTTGCGGAAGAAGTCTGATGTAGAACAAGTAGCAGAAGCATACATGCTCAAGAGGGATCACCCGAAATTCAAAGGCAACTGAATTTCGGCAACCGGGGCATCGAAGTCGGAATGCCGCGAAACTCACCGAGTCAAAGCGTTTCGCCGTTTGCGGAAGAAGTCTGATGTAGAACAAGTAGCAGAAGCATACATGCTCAAGAGGGATCACCCGAAATTCAAAGGCAACTGAATTTCGGCAACCGGGGCATCGAAGTCGGAATGCCGCGAAACTCACCGAGTCAAAGCGTTTCGCCGTTTGCGGAAGAAGTCTGATGTAGAACAAGTAGCAGAAGCATACATGCTCAAGAGGGATCACCCGAAATTCAAAGGCAACTGAATTTCGGCAACCGGGGCATCGAAGTCGGAATGCCGCGAAACTCACCGAGTCAAAGCGTTTCGCCGTTTGCGGAAGAAGTCTGATGTAGAACAAGTAGCAGAAGCATACATGCTCAAGAGGGATCACCCGAAATTCAAAGGCAACTGAATTTCGGCAACCGGGGCATCGAAGTCGGAATGCCGCGAAACTCACCGAGTCAAAGCGTTTCGCCGTTTGCGGAAGAAGTCTGATGTAGAACAAGTAGCAGAAGCATACATGCTCAAGAGGGATCACCCGAAATTCAAAGGCAACTGAATTTCGGCAACCGGGGCATCGAAGTCGGAATGCCGCGAAACTCACCGAGTCAAAGCGTTTCGCCGTTTGCGGAAGAAGTCTGATGTAGAACAAGTAGCAGAAGCATACATGCTCAAGAGGGATCACCCGAAATTCAAAGGCAACTGAATTTCGGCAACCGGGGCATCGAAGTCGGAATGCCGCGAAACTCACCGAGTCAAAGCGTTTCGCCGTTTGCGGAAGAAGTCTGATGTAGAACAAGTAGCAGAAGCATACATGCTCAAGAGGGATCACCCGAAATTCAAAGGCAACTGAATTTCGGCAACCGGGGCATCGAAGTCGGAATGCCGCGAAACTCACCGAGTCAAAGCGTTTCGCCGTTTGCGGAAGAAGTCTGATGTAGAACAAGTAGCAGAAGCATACATGCTCAAGAGGGATCACCCGAAATTCAAAGGCAACTGAATTTCGGCAACCGGGGCATCGAAGTCGGAATGCCGCGAAACTCACCGAGTCAAAGCGTTTCGCCGTTTGCGGAAGAAGTCTGATGTAGAACAAGTAGCAGAAGCATACATGCTCAAGAGGGATCACCCGAAATTCAAAGGCAACTGAATTTCGGCAACCGGGGCATCGAAGTCGGAATGCCGCGAAACTCACCGAGTCAAAGCGTTTCGCCGTTTGCGGAAGAAGTCTGATGTAGAACAAGTAGCAGAAGCATACATGCTCAAGAGGGATCACCCGAAATTCAAAGGCAACTGAATTTCGGCAACCGGGGCATCGAAGTCGGAATGCCGCGAAACTCACCGAGTCAAAGCGTTTCGCCGTTTGCGGAAGAAGTCTGATGTAGAACAAGTAGCAGAAGCATACATGCTCAAGAGGGATCACCCGAAATTCAAAGGCAACTGAATTTCGGCAACCGGGGCATCGAAGTCGGAATGCCGCGAAACTCACCGAGTCAAAGCGTTTCGCCGTTTGCGGAAGAAGTCTGATGTAGAACAAGTAGCAGAAGCATACATGCTCAAGAGGGATCACCCGAAATTCAAAGGCAACTGAATTTCGGCAACCGGGGCATCGAAGTCGGAATGCCGCGAAACTCACCGAGTCAAAGCGTTTCGCCGTTTGCGGAAGAAGTCTGATGTAGAACAAGTAGCAGAAGCATACATGCTCAAGAGGGATCACCCGAAATTCAAAGGCAACTGAATTTCGGCAACCGGGGCATCGAAGTCGGAATGCCGCGAAACTCACCGAGTCAAAGCGTTTCGCCGTTTGCGGAAGAAGTCTGATGTAGAACAAGTAGCAGAAGCATACATGCTCAAGAGGGATCACCCGAAATTCAAAGGCAACTGAATTTCGGCAACCGGGCATCGAAGTCGGAATGCCGCGAAACTCACCGAGTCAAAGCGTTTCGCCGTTTGCGGAAGAAGTCTGATGTAGAACAAGTAGCAGAAGCATACATGCTCAAGAGGGATCACCCGAAATTCAAAGGCAACTGAATTTCGGCAACCGGGGCATCGAAGTCGGAATGCCGCGAAACTCACCGAGTCAAAGCGTTTCGCCGTTTGCGGAAGAAGTCTGATGTAGAACAAGTAGCAGAAGCATACATGCTCAAGAGGGATCACCCGAAATTCAAAGGCAACTGAATTTCGGCAACCGGGGCATCGAAGTCGGAATGCCGCGAAACTCACCGAGTCAAAGCGTTTCGCCGTTTGCGGAAGAAGTCTGATGTAGAACAAGTAGCAGAAGCATACATGCTCAAGAGGGATCACCCGAAATTCAAAGGCAACTGAATTTCGGCAACCGGGGCATCGAAGTCGGAATGCCGCGAAACTCACCGAGTCAAAGCGTTTCGCCGTTTGCGGAAGAAGTCTGATGTAGAACAAGTAGCAGAAGCATACATGCTCAAGAGGGATCACCCGAAATTCAAAGGCAACTGAATTTCGGCAACCGGGGCATCGAAGTCGGAATGCCGCGAAACTCACCGAGTCAAAGCGTTTCGCCGTTTGCGGAAGAAGTCTGATGTAGAACAAGTAGCAGAAGCATACATGCTCAAGAGGGATCACCCGAAATTCAAAGGCAACTGAATTTCGGCAACCGGGGCATCGAAGTCGGAATGCCGCGAAACTCACCGAGTCAAAGCGTTTCGCCGTTTGCGGAAGAAGTCTGATGTAGAACAAGTAGCAGAAGCATACATGCTCAAGAGGGATCACCCGAAATTCAAAGGCAACTGAATTTCGGCAACCGGGGCATCGAAGTCGGAATGCCGCGAAACTCACCGAGTCAAAGCGTTTCGCCGTTTGCGGAAGAAGTCTGATGTAGAACAAGTAGCAGAAGCATACATGCTCAAGAGGGATCACCCGAAATTCAAAGGCAACTGAATTTCGGCAACCGGGGCATCGAAGTCGGAATGCCGCGAAACTCACCGAGTCAAAGCGTTTCGCCGTTTGCGGAAGAAGTCTGATGTAGAACAAGTAGCAGAAGCATACATGCTCAAGAGGGATCACCCGAAATTCAAAGGCAACTGAATTTCGGCAACCGGGGCATCGAAGTCGGAATGCCGCGAAACTCACCGAGTCAAAGCGTTTCGCCGTTTGCGGAAGAAGTCTGATGTAGAACAAGTAGCAGAAGCATACATGCTCAAGAGGGATCACCCGAAATTCAAAGGCAACTGAATTTCGGCAACCGGGGCATCGAAGTCGGAATGCCGCGAAACTCACCGAGTCAAAGCGTTTCGCCGTTTGCGGAAGAAGTCTGATGTAGAACAAGTAGCAGAAGCATACATGCTCAAGAGGGATCACCCGAAATTCAAAGGCAACTGAATTTCGGCAACCGGGGCATCGAAGTCGGAATGCCGCGAAACTCACCGAGTCAAAGCGTTTCGCCGTTTGCGGAAGAAGTCTGATGTAGAACAAGTAGCAGAAGCATACATGCTCAAGAGGGATCACCCGAAATTCAAAGGCAACTGAATTTCGGCAACCGGGGCATCGAAGTCGGAATGCCGCGAAACTCACCGAGTCAAAGCGTTTCGCCGTTTGCGGAAGAAGTCTGATGTAGAACAAGTAGCAGAAGCATACATGCTCAAGAGGGATCACCCGAAATTCAAAGGCAACTGAATTTCGGCAACCGGGGCATCGAAGTCGGAATGCCGCGAAACTCACCGAGTCAAAGCGTTTCGCCGTTTGCGGAAGAAGTCTGATGTAGAACAAGTAGCAGAAGCATACATGCTCAAGAGGGATCACCCGAAATTCAAAGGCAACTGAATTTCGGCAACCGGGGCATCGAAGTCGGAATGCCGCGAAACTCACCGAGTCAAAGCGTTTCGCCGTTTGCGGAAGAAGTCTGATGTAGAACAAGTAGCAGAAGCATACATGCTCAAGAGGGATCACCCGAAATTCAAAGGCAACTGAATTTCGGCAACCGGGGCATCGAAGTCGGAATGCCGCGAAACTCACCGAGTCAAAGCGTTTCGCCGTTTGCGGAAGAAGTCTGATGTAGAACAAGTAGCAGAAGCATACATGCTCAAGAGGGATCACCCGAAATTCAAAGGCAACTGAATTTCGGCAACCGGGGCATCGAAGTCGGAATGCCGCGAAACTCACCGAGTCAAAGCGTTTCGCCGTTTGCGGAAGAAGTCTGATGTAGAACAAGTAGCAGAAGCATACATGCTCAAGAGGGATCACCCGAAATTCAAAGGCAACTGAATTTCGGCAACCGGGGCATCGAAGTCGGAATGCCGCGAAACTCACCGAGTCAAAGCGTTTCGCCGTTTGCGGAAGAAGTCTGATGTAGAACAAGTAGCAGAAGCATACATGCTCAAGAGGGATCACCCGAAATTCAAAGGCAACTGAATTTCGGCAACCGGGCATCGAAGTCGGAATGCCGCGAAACTCACCGAGTCAAAGCGTTTCGCCGTTTGCGGAAGAAGTCTGATGTAGAACAAGTAGCAGAAGCATACATGCTCAAGAGGGATCACCCGAAATTCAAAGGCAACTGAATTTCGGCAACCGGGGCATCGAAGTCGGAATGCCGCGAAACTCACCGAGTCAAAGCGTTTCGCCGTTTGCGGAAGAAGTCTGATGTAGAACAAGTAGCAGAAGCATACATGCTCAAGAGGGATCACCCGAAATTCAAAGGCAACTGAATTTCGGCAACCGGGGCATCGAAGTCGGAATGCCGCGAAACTCACCGAGTCAAAGCGTTTCGCCGTTTGCGGAAGAAGTCTGATGTAGAACAAGTAGCAGAAGCATACATGCTCAAGAGGGATCACCCGAAATTCAAAGGCAACTGAATTTCGGCAACCGGGGCATCGAAGTCGGAATGCCGCGAAACTCACCGAGTCAAAGCGTTTCGCCGTTTGCGGAAGAAGTCTGATGTAGAACAAGTAGCAGAAGCATACATGCTCAAGAGGGATCACCCGAAATTCAAAGGCAACTGAATTTCGGCAACCGGGGCATCGAAGTCGGAATGCCGCGAAACTCACCGAGTCAAAGCGTTTCGCCGTTTGCGGAAGAAGTCTGATGTAGAACAAGTAGCAGAAGCATACATGCTCAAGAGGGATCACCCGAAATTCAAAGGCAACTGAATTTCGGCAACCGGGCATCGAAGTCGGAATGCCGCGAAACTCACCGAGTCAAAGCGTTTCGCCGTTTGCGGAAGAAGTCTGATGTAGAACAAGTAGCAGAAGCATACATGCTCAAGAGGGATCACCCGAAATTCAAAGGCAACTGAATTTCGGCAACCGGGGCATCGAAGTCGGAATGCCGCGAAACTCACCGAGTCAAAGCGTTTCGCCGTTTGCGGAAGAAGTCTGATGTAGAACAAGTAGCAGAAGCATACATGCTCAAGAGGGATCACCCGAAATTCAAAGGCAACTGAATTTCGGCAACCGGGGCATCGAAGTCGGAATGCCGCGAAACTCACCGAGTCAAAGCGTTTCGCCGTTTGCGGAAGAAGTCTGATGTAGAACAAGTAGCAGAAGCATACATGCTCAAGAGGGATCACCCGAAATTCAAAGGCAACTGAATTTCGGCAACCGGGGCATCGAAGTCGGAATGCCGCGAAACTCACCGAGTCAAAGCGTTTCGCCGTTTGCGGAAGAAGTCTGATGTAGAACAAGTAGCAGAAGCATACATGCTCAAGAGGGATCACCCGAAATTCAAAGGCAACTGAATTTCGGCAACCGGGGCATCGAAGTCGGAATGCCGCGAAACTCACCGAGTCAAAGCGTTTCGCCGTTTGCGGAAGAAGTCTGATGTAGAACAAGTAGCAGAAGCATACATGCTCAAGAGGGATCACCCGAAATTCAAAGGCAACTGAATTTCGGCAACCGGGGCATCGAAGTCGGAATGCCGCGAAACTCACCGAGTCAAAGCGTTTCGCCGTTTGCGGAAGAAGTCTGATGTAGAACAAGTAGCAGAAGCATACATGCTCAAGAGGGATCACCCGAAATTCAAAGGCAACTGAATTTCGGCAACCGGGGCATCGAAGTCGGAATGCCGCGAAACTCACCGAGTCAAAGCGTTTCGCCGTTTGCGGAAGAAGTCTGATGTAGAACAAGTAGCAGAAGCATACATGCTCAAGAGGGATCACCCGAAATTCAAAGGCAACTGAATTTCGGCAACCGGGGCATCGAAGTCGGAATGCCGCGAAACTCACCGAGTCAAAGCGTTTCGCCGTTTGCGGAAGAAGTCTGATGTAGAACAAGTAGCAGAAGCATACATGCTCAAGAGGGATCACCCGAAATTCAAAGGCAACTGAATTTCGGCAACCGGGGCATCGAAGTCGGAATGCCGCGAAACTCACCGAGTCAAAGCGTTTCGCCGTTTGCGGAAGAAGTCTGATGTAGAACAAGTAGCAGAAGCATACATGCTCAAGAGGGATCACCCGAAATTCAAAGGCAACTGAATTTCGGCAACCGGGGCATCGAAGTCGGAATGCCGCGAAACTCACCGAGTCAAAGCGTTTCGCCGTTTGCGGAAGAAGTCTGATGTAGAACAAGTAGCAGAAGCATACATGCTCAAGAGGGATCACCCGAAATTCAAAGGCAACTGAATTTCGGCAACCGGGGCATCGAAGTCGGAATGCCGCGAAACTCACCGAGTCAAAGCGTTTCGCCGTTTGCGGAAGAAGTCTGATGTAGAACAAGTAGCAGAAGCATACATGCTCAAGAGGGATCACCCGAAATTCAAAGGCAACTGAATTTCGGCAACCGGGGCATCGAAGTCGGAATGCCGCGAAACTCACCGAGTCAAAGCGTTTCGCCGTTTGCGGAAGAAGTCTGATGTAGAACAAGTAGCAGAAGCATACATGCTCAAGAGGGATCACCCGAAATTCAAAGGCAACTGAATTTCGGCAACCGGGGCATCGAAGTCGGAATGCCGCGAAACTCACCGAGTCAAAGCGTTTCGCCGTTTGCGGAAGAAGTCTGATGTAGAACAAGTAGCAGAAGCATACATGCTCAAGAGGGATCACCCGAAATTCAAAGGCAACTGAATTTCGGCAACCGGGGCATCGAAGTCGGAATGCCGCGAAACTCACCGAGTCAAAGCGTTTCGCCGTTTGCGGAAGAAGTCTGATGTAGAACAAGTAGCAGAAGCATACATGCTCAAGAGGGATCACCCGAAATTCAAAGGCAACTGAATTTCGGCAACCGGGGCATCGAAGTCGGAATGCCGCGAAACTCACCGAGTCAAAGCGTTTCGCCGTTTGCGGAAGAAGTCTGATGTAGAACAAGTAGCAGAAGCATACATGCTCAAGAGGGATCACCCGAAATTCAAAGGCAACTGAATTTCGGCAACCGGGGCATCGAAGTCGGAATGCCGCGAAACTCACCGAGTCAAAGCGTTTCGCCGTTTGCGGAAGAAGTCTGATGTAGAACAAGTAGCAGAAGCATACATGCTCAAGAGGGATCACCCGAAATTCAAAGGCAACTGAATTTCGGCAACCGGGGCATCGAAGTCGGAATGCCGCGAAACTCACCGAGTCAAAGCGTTTCGCCGTTTGCGGAAGAAGTCTGATGTAGAACAAGTAGCAGAAGCATACATGCTCAAGAGGGATCACCCGAAATTCAAAGGCAACTGAATTTCGGCAACCGGGGCATCGAAGTCGGAATGCCGCGAAACTCACCGAGTCAAAGCGTTTCGCCGTTTGCGGAAGAAGTCTGATGTAGAACAAGTAGCAGAAGCATACATGCTCAAGAGGGATCACCCGAAATTCAAAGGCAACTGAATTTCGGCAACCGGGGCATCGAAGTCGGAATGCCGCGAAACTCACCGAGTCAAAGCGTTTCGCCGTTTGCGGAAGAAGTCTGATGTAGAACAAGTAGCAGAAGCATACATGCTCAAGAGGGATCACCCGAAATTCAAAGGCAACTGAATTTCGGCAACCGGGGCATCGAAGTCGGAATGCCGCGAAACTCACCGAGTCAAAGCGTTTCGCCGTTTGCGGAAGAAGTCTGATGTAGAACAAGTAGCAGAAGCATACATGCTCAAGAGGGATCACCCGAAATTCAAAGGCAACTGAATTTCGGCAACCGGGGCATCGAAGTCGGAATGCCGCGAAACTCACCGAGTCAAAGCGTTTCGCCGTTTGCGGAAGAAGTCTGATGTAGAACAAGTAGCAGAAGCATACATGCTCAAGAGGGATCACCCGAAATTCAAAGGCAACTGAATTTCGGCAACCGGGGCATCGAAGTCGGAATGCCGCGAAACTCACCGAGTCAAAGCGTTTCGCCGTTTGCGGAAGAAGTCTGATGTAGAACAAGTAGCAGAAGCATACATGCTCAAGAGGGATCACCCGAAATTCAAAGGCAACTGAATTTCGGCAACCGGGGCATCGAAGTCGGAATGCCGCGAAACTCACCGAGTCAAAGCGTTTCGCCGTTTGCGGAAGAAGTCTGATGTAGAACAAGTAGCAGAAGCATACATGCTCAAGAGGGATCACCCGAAATTCAAAGGCAACTGAATTTCGGCAACCGGGGCATCGAAGTCGGAATGCCGCGAAACTCACCGAGTCAAAGCGTTTCGCCGTTTGCGGAAGAAGTCTGATGTAGAACAAGTAGCAGAAGCATACATGCTCAAGAGGGATCACCCGAAATTCAAAGGCAACTGAATTTCGGCAACCGGGGCATCGAAGTCGGAATGCCGCGAAACTCACCGAGTCAAAGCGTTTCGCCGTTTGCGGAAGAAGTCTGATGTAGAACAAGTAGCAGAAGCATACATGCTCAAGAGGGATCACCCGAAATTCAAAGGCAACTGAATTTCGGCAACCGGGGCATCGAAGTCGGAATGCCGCGAAACTCACCGAGTCAAAGCGTTTCGCCGTTTGCGGAAGAAGTCTGATGTAGAACAAGTAGCAGAAGCATACATGCTCAAGAGGGATCACCCGAAATTCAAAGGCAACTGAATTTCGGCAACCGGGGCATCGAAGTCGGAATGCCGCGAAACTCACCGAGTCAAAGCGTTTCGCCGTTTGCGGAAGAAGTCTGATGTAGAACAAGTAGCAGAAGCATACATGCTCAAGAGGGATCACCCGAAATTCAAAGGCAACTGAATTTCGGCAACCGGGGCATCGAAGTCGGAATGCCGCGAAACTCACCGAGTCAAAGCGTTTCGCCGTTTGCGGAAGAAGTCTGATGTAGAACAAGTAGCAGAAGCATACATGCTCAAGAGGGATCACCCGAAATTCAAAGGCAACTGAATTTCGGCAACCGGGGCATCGAAGTCGGAATGCCGCGAAACTCACCGAGTCAAAGCGTTTCGCCGTTTGCGGAAGAAGTCTGATGTAGAACAAGTAGCAGAAGCATACATGCTCAAGAGGGATCACCCGAAATTCAAAGGCAACTGAATTTCGGCAACCGGGGCATCGAAGTCGGAATGCCGCGAAACTCACCGAGTCAAAGCGTTTCGCCGTTTGCGGAAGAAGTCTGATGTAGAACAAGTAGCAGAAGCATACATGCTCAAGAGGGATCACCCGAAATTCAAAGGCAACTGAATTTCGGCAACCGGGGCATCGAAGTCGGAATGCCGCGAAACTCACCGAGTCAAAGCGTTTCGCCGTTTGCGGAAGAAGTCTGATGTAGAACAAGTAGCAGAAGCATACATGCTCAAGAGGGATCACCCGAAATTCAAAGGCAACTGAATTTCGGCAACCGGGGCATCGAAGTCGGAATGCCGCGAAACTCACCGAGTCAAAGCGTTTCGCCGTTTGCGGAAGAAGTCTGATGTAGAACAAGTAGCAGAAGCATACATGCTCAAGAGGGATCACCCGAAATTCAAAGGCAACTGAATTTCGGCAACCGGGGCATCGAAGTCGGAATGCCGCGAAACTCACCGAGTCAAAGCGTTTCGCCGTTTGCGGAAGAAGTCTGATGTAGAACAAGTAGCAGAAGCATACATGCTCAAGAGGGATCACCCGAAATTCAAAGGCAACTGAATTTCGGCAACCGGGGCATCGAAGTCGGAATGCCGCGAAACTCACCGAGTCAAAGCGTTTCGCCGTTTGCGGAAGAAGTCTGATGTAGAACAAGTAGCAGAAGCATACATGCTCAAGAGGGATCACCCGAAATTCAAAGGCAACTGAATTTCGGCAACCGGGGCATCGAAGTCGGAATGCCGCGAAACTCACCGAGTCAAAGCGTTTCGCCGTTTGCGGAAGAAGTCTGATGTAGAACAAGTAGCAGAAGCATACATGCTCAAGAGGGATCACCCGAAATTCAAAGGCAACTGAATTTCGGCAACCGGGGCATCGAAGTCGGAATGCCGCGAAACTCACCGAGTCAAAGCGTTTCGCCGTTTGCGGAAGAAGTCTGATGTAGAACAAGTAGCAGAAGCATACATGCTCAAGAGGGATCACCCGAAATTCAAAGGCAACTGAATTTCGGCAACCGGGGCATCGAAGTCGGAATGCCGCGAAACTCACCGAGTCAAAGCGTTTCGCCGTTTGCGGAAGAAGTCTGATGTAGAACAAGTAGCAGAAGCATACATGCTCAAGAGGGATCACCCGAAATTCAAAGGCAACTGAATTTCGGCAACCGGGGCATCGAAGTCGGAATGCCGCGAAACTCACCGAGTCAAAGCGTTTCGCCGTTTGCGGAAGAAGTCTGATGTAGAACAAGTAGCAGAAGCATACATGCTCAAGAGGGATCACCCGAAATTCAAAGGCAACTGAATTTCGGCAACCGGGGCATCGAAGTCGGAATGCCGCGAAACTCACCGAGTCAAAGCGTTTCGCCGTTTGCGGAAGAAGTCTGATGTAGAACAAGTAGCAGAAGCATACATGCTCAAGAGGGATCACCCGAAATTCAAAGGCAACTGAATTTCGGCAACCGGGGCATCGAAGTCGGAATGCCGCGAAACTCACCGAGTCAAAGCGTTTCGCCGTTTGCGGAAGAAGTCTGATGTAGAACAAGTAGCAGAAGCATACATGCTCAAGAGGGATCACCCGAAATTCAAAGGCAACTGAATTTCGGCAACCGGGGCATCGAAGTCGGAATGCCGCGAAACTCACCGAGTCAAAGCGTTTCGCCGTTTGCGGAAGAAGTCTGATGTAGAACAAGTAGCAGAAGCATACATGCTCAAGAGGGATCACCCGAAATTCAAAGGCAACTGAATTTCGGCAACCGGGGCATCGAAGTCGGAATGCCGCGAAACTCACCGAGTCAAAGCGTTTCGCCGTTTGCGGAAGAAGTCTGATGTAGAACAAGTAGCAGAAGCATACATGCTCAAGAGGGATCACCCGAAATTCAAAGGCAACTGAATTTCGGCAACCGGGGCATCGAAGTCGGAATGCCGCGAAACTCACCGAGTCAAAGCGTTTCGCCGTTTGCGGAAGAAGTCTGATGTAGAACAAGTAGCAGAAGCATACATGCTCAAGAGGGATCACCCGAAATTCAAAGGCAACTGAATTTCGGCAACCGGGGCATCGAAGTCGGAATGCCGCGAAACTCACCGAGTCAAAGCGTTTCGCCGTTTGCGGAAGAAGTCTGATGTAGAACAAGTAGCAGAAGCATACATGCTCAAGAGGGATCACCCGAAATTCAAAGGCAACTGAATTTCGGCAACCGGGGCATCGAAGTCGGAATGCCGCGAAACTCACCGAGTCAAAGCGTTTCGCCGTTTGCGGAAGAAGTCTGATGTAGAACAAGTAGCAGAAGCATACATGCTCAAGAGGGATCACCCGAAATTCAAAGGCAACTGAATTTCGGCAACCGGGGCATCGAAGTCGGAATGCCGCGAAACTCACCGAGTCAAAGCGTTTCGCCGTTTGCGGAAGAAGTCTGATGTAGAACAAGTAGCAGAAGCATACATGCTCAAGAGGGATCACCCGAAATTCAAAGGCAACTGAATTTCGGCAACCGGGGCATCGAAGTCGGAATGCCGCGAAACTCACCGAGTCAAAGCGTTTCGCCGTTTGCGGAAGAAGTCTGATGTAGAACAAGTAGCAGAAGCATACATGCTCAAGAGGGATCACCCGAAATTCAAAGGCAACTGAATTTCGGCAACCGGGGCATCGAAGTCGGAATGCCGCGAAACTCACCGAGTCAAAGCGTTTCGCCGTTTGCGGAAGAAGTCTGATGTAGAACAAGTAGCAGAAGCATACATGCTCAAGAGGGATCACCCGAAATTCAAAGGCAACTGAATTTCGGCAACCGGGGCATCGAAGTCGGAATGCCGCGAAACTCACCGAGTCAAAGCGTTTCGCCGTTTGCGGAAGAAGTCTGATGTAGAACAAGTAGCAGAAGCATACATGCTCAAGAGGGATCACCCGAAATTCAAAGGCAACTGAATTTCGGCAACCGGGGCATCGAAGTCGGAATGCCGCGAAACTCACCGAGTCAAAGCGTTTCGCCGTTTGCGGAAGAAGTCTGATGTAGAACAAGTAGCAGAAGCATACATGCTCAAGAGGGATCACCCGAAATTCAAAGGCAACTGAATTTCGGCAACCGGGGCATCGAAGTCGGAATGCCGCGAAACTCACCGAGTCAAAGCGTTTCGCCGTTTGCGGAAGAAGTCTGATGTAGAACAAGTAGCAGAAGCATACATGCTCAAGAGGGATCACCCGAAATTCAAAGGCAACTGAATTTCGGCAACCGGGGCATCGAAGTCGGAATGCCGCGAAACTCACCGAGTCAAAGCGTTTCGCCGTTTGCGGAAGAAGTCTGATGTAGAACAAGTAGCAGAAGCATACATGCTCAAGAGGGATCACCCGAAATTCAAAGGCAACTGAATTTCGGCAACCGGGGCATCGAAGTCGGAATGCCGCGAAACTCACCGAGTCAAAGCGTTTCGCCGTTTGCGGAAGAAGTCTGATGTAGAACAAGTAGCAGAAGCATACATGCTCAAGAGGGATCACCCGAAATTCAAAGGCAACTGAATTTCGGCAACCGGGGCATCGAAGTCGGAATGCCGCGAAACTCACCGAGTCAAAGCGTTTCGCCGTTTGCGGAAGAAGTCTGATGTAGAACAAGTAGCAGAAGCATACATGCTCAAGAGGGATCACCCGAAATTCAAAGGCAACTGAATTTCGGCAACCGGGGCATCGAAGTCGGAATGCCGCGAAACTCACCGAGTCAAAGCGTTTCGCCGTTTGCGGAAGAAGTCTGATGTAGAACAAGTAGCAGAAGCATACATGCTCAAGAGGGATCACCCGAAATTCAAAGGCAACTGAATTTCGGCAACCGGGGCATCGAAGTCGGAATGCCGCGAAACTCACCGAGTCAAAGCGTTTCGCCGTTTGCGGAAGAAGTCTGATGTAGAACAAGTAGCAGAAGCATACATGCTCAAGAGGGATCACCCGAAATTCAAAGGCAACTGAATTTCGGCAACCGGGGCATCGAAGTCGGAATGCCGCGAAACTCACCGAGTCAAAGCGTTTCGCCGTTTGCGGAAGAAGTCTGATGTAGAACAAGTAGCAGAAGCATACATGCTCAAGAGGGATCACCCGAAATTCAAAGGCAACTGAATTTCGGCAACCGGGGCATCGAAGTCGGAATGCCGCGAAACTCACCGAGTCAAAGCGTTTCGCCGTTTGCGGAAGAAGTCTGATGTAGAACAAGTAGCAGAAGCATACATGCTCAAGAGGGATCACCCGAAATTCAAAGGCAACTGAATTTCGGCAACCGGGGCATCGAAGTCGGAATGCCGCGAAACTCACCGAGTCAAAGCGTTTCGCCGTTTGCGGAAGAAGTCTGATGTAGAACAAGTAGCAGAAGCATACATGCTCAAGAGGGATCACCCGAAATTCAAAGGCAACTGAATTTCGGCAACCGGGGCATCGAAGTCGGAATGCCGCGAAACTCACCGAGTCAAAGCGTTTCGCCGTTTGCGGAAGAAGTCTGATGTAGAACAAGTAGCAGAAGCATACATGCTCAAGAGGGATCACCCGAAATTCAAAGGCAACTGAATTTCGGCAACCGGGGCATCGAAGTCGGAATGCCGCGAAACTCACCGAGTCAAAGCGTTTCGCCGTTTGCGGAAGAAGTCTGATGTAGAACAAGTAGCAGAAGCATACATGCTCAAGAGGGATCACCCGAAATTCAAAGGCAACTGAATTTCGGCAACCGGGGCATCGAAGTCGGAATGCCGCGAAACTCACCGAGTCAAAGCGTTTCGCCGTTTGCGGAAGAAGTCTGATGTAGAACAAGTAGCAGAAGCATACATGCTCAAGAGGGATCACCCGAAATTCAAAGGCAACTGAATTTCGGCAACCGGGGCATCGAAGTCGGAATGCCGCGAAACTCACCGAGTCAAAGCGTTTCGCCGTTTGCGGAAGAAGTCTGATGTAGAACAAGTAGCAGAAGCATACATGCTCAAGAGGGATCACCCGAAATTCAAAGGCAACTGAATTTCGGCAACCGGGGCATCGAAGTCGGAATGCCGCGAAACTCACCGAGTCAAAGCGTTTCGCCGTTTGCGGAAGAAGTCTGATGTAGAACAAGTAGCAGAAGCATACATGCTCAAGAGGGATCACCCGAAATTCAAAGGCAACTGAATTTCGGCAACCGGGGCATCGAAGTCGGAATGCCGCGAAACTCACCGAGTCAAAGCGTTTCGCCGTTTGCGGAAGAAGTCTGATGTAGAACAAGTAGCAGAAGCATACATGCTCAAGAGGGATCACCCGAAATTCAAAGGCAACTGAATTTCGGCAACCGGGGCATCGAAGTCGGAATGCCGCGAAACTCACCGAGTCAAAGCGTTTCGCCGTTTGCGGAAGAAGTCTGATGTAGAACAAGTAGCAGAAGCATACATGCTCAAGAGGGATCACCCGAAATTCAAAGGCAACTGAATTTCGGCAACCGGGGCATCGAAGTCGGAATGCCGCGAAACTCACCGAGTCAAAGCGTTTCGCCGTTTGCGGAAGAAGTCTGATGTAGAACAAGTAGCAGAAGCATACATGCTCAAGAGGGATCACCCGAAATTCAAAGGCAACTGAATTTCGGCAACCGGGGCATCGAAGTCGGAATGCCGCGAAACTCACCGAGTCAAAGCGTTTCGCCGTTTGCGGAAGAAGTCTGATGTAGAACAAGTAGCAGAAGCATACATGCTCAAGAGGGATCACCCGAAATTCAAAGGCAACTGAATTTCGGCAACCGGGGCATCGAAGTCGGAATGCCGCGAAACTCACCGAGTCAAAGCGTTTCGCCGTTTGCGGAAGAAGTCTGATGTAGAACAAGTAGCAGAAGCATACATGCTCAAGAGGGATCACCCGAAATTCAAAGGCAACTGAATTTCGGCAACCGGGGCATCGAAGTCGGAATGCCGCGAAACTCACCGAGTCAAAGCGTTTCGCCGTTTGCGGAAGAAGTCTGATGTAGAACAAGTAGCAGAAGCATACATGCTCAAGAGGGATCACCCGAAATTCAAAGGCAACTGAATTTCGGCAACCGGGGCATCGAAGTCGGAATGCCGCGAAACTCACCGAGTCAAAGCGTTTCGCCGTTTGCGGAAGAAGTCTGATGTAGAACAAGTAGCAGAAGCATACATGCTCAAGAGGGATCACCCGAAATTCAAAGGCAACTGAATTTCGGCAACCGGGGCATCGAAGTCGGAATGCCGCGAAACTCACCGAGTCAAAGCGTTTCGCCGTTTGCGGAAGAAGTCTGATGTAGAACAAGTAGCAGAAGCATACATGCTCAAGAGGGATCACCCGAAATTCAAAGGCAACTGAATTTCGGCAACCGGGGCATCGAAGTCGGAATGCCGCGAAACTCACCGAGTCAAAGCGTTTCGCCGTTTGCGGAAGAAGTCTGATGTAGAACAAGTAGCAGAAGCATACATGCTCAAGAGGGATCACCCGAAATTCAAAGGCAACTGAATTTCGGCAACCGGGGCATCGAAGTCGGAATGCCGCGAAACTCACCGAGTCAAAGCGTTTCGCCGTTTGCGGAAGAAGTCTGATGTAGAACAAGTAGCAGAAGCATACATGCTCAAGAGGGATCACCCGAAATTCAAAGGCAACTGAATTTCGGCAACCGGGGCATCGAAGTCGGAATGCCGCGAAACTCACCGAGTCAAAGCGTTTCGCCGTTTGCGGAAGAAGTCTGATGTAGAACAAGTAGCAGAAGCATACATGCTCAAGAGGGATCACCCGAAATTCAAAGGCAACTGAATTTCGGCAACCGGGGCATCGAAGTCGGAATGCCGCGAAACTCACCGAGTCAAAGCGTTTCGCCGTTTGCGGAAGAAGTCTGATGTAGAACAAGTAGCAGAAGCATACATGCTCAAGAGGGATCACCCGAAATTCAAAGGCAACTGAATTTCGGCAACCGGGGCATCGAAGTCGGAATGCCGCGAAACTCACCGAGTCAAAGCGTTTCGCCGTTTGCGGAAGAAGTCTGATGTAGAACAAGTAGCAGAAGCATACATGCTCAAGAGGGATCACCCGAAATTCAAAGGCAACTGAATTTCGGCAACCGGGGCATCGAAGTCGGAATGCCGCGAAACTCACCGAGTCAAAGCGTTTCGCCGTTTGCGGAAGAAGTCTGATGTAGAACAAGTAGCAGAAGCATACATGCTCAAGAGGGATCACCCGAAATTCAAAGGCAACTGAATTTCGGCAACCGGGGCATCGAAGTCGGAATGCCGCGAAACTCACCGAGTCAAAGCGTTTCGCCGTTTGCGGAAGAAGTCTGATGTAGAACAAGTAGCAGAAGCATACATGCTCAAGAGGGATCACCCGAAATTCAAAGGCAACTGAATTTCGGCAACCGGGGCATCGAAGTCGGAATGCCGCGAAACTCACCGAGTCAAAGCGTTTCGCCGTTTGCGGAAGAAGTCTGATGTAGAACAAGTAGCAGAAGCATACATGCTCAAGAGGGATCACCCGAAATTCAAAGGCAACTGAATTTCGGCAACCGGGGCATCGAAGTCGGAATGCCGCGAAACTCACCGAGTCAAAGCGTTTCGCCGTTTGCGGAAGAAGTCTGATGTAGAACAAGTAGCAGAAGCATACATGCTCAAGAGGGATCACCCGAAATTCAAAGGCAACTGAATTTCGGCAACCGGGGCATCGAAGTCGGAATGCCGCGAAACTCACCGAGTCAAAGCGTTTCGCCGTTTGCGGAAGAAGTCTGATGTAGAACAAGTAGCAGAAGCATACATGCTCAAGAGGGATCACCCGAAATTCAAAGGCAACTGAATTTCGGCAACCGGGGCATCGAAGTCGGAATGCCGCGAAACTCACCGAGTCAAAGCGTTTCGCCGTTTGCGGAAGAAGTCTGATGTAGAACAAGTAGCAGAAGCATACATGCTCAAGAGGGATCACCCGAAATTCAAAGGCAACTGAATTTCGGCAACCGGGGCATCGAAGTCGGAATGCCGCGAAACTCACCGAGTCAAAGCGTTTCGCCGTTTGCGGAAGAAGTCTGATGTAGAACAAGTAGCAGAAGCATACATGCTCAAGAGGGATCACCCGAAATTCAAAGGCAACTGAATTTCGGCAACCGGGGCATCGAAGTCGGAATGCCGCGAAACTCACCGAGTCAAAGCGTTTCGCCGTTTGCGGAAGAAGTCTGATGTAGAACAAGTAGCAGAAGCATACATGCTCAAGAGGGATCACCCGAAATTCAAAGGCAACTGAATTTCGGCAACCGGGCATCGAAGTCGGAATGCCGCGAAACTCACCGAGTCAAAGCGTTTCGCCGTTTGCGGAAGAAGTCTGATGTAGAACAAGTAGCAGAAGCATACATGCTCAAGAGGGATCACCCGAAATTCAAAGGCAACTGAATTTCGGCAACCGGGGCATCGAAGTCGGAATGCCGCGAAACTCACCGAGTCAAAGCGTTTCGCCGTTTGCGGAAGAAGTCTGATGTAGAACAAGTAGCAGAAGCATACATGCTCAAGAGGGATCACCCGAAATTCAAAGGCAACTGAATTTCGGCAACCGGGGCATCGAAGTCGGAATGCCGCGAAACTCACCGAGTCAAAGCGTTTCGCCGTTTGCGGAAGAAGTCTGATGTAGAACAAGTAGCAGAAGCATACATGCTCAAGAGGGATCACCCGAAATTCAAAGGCAACTGAATTTCGGCAACCGGGGCATCGAAGTCGGAATGCCGCGAAACTCACCGAGTCAAAGCGTTTCGCCGTTTGCGGAAGAAGTCTGATGTAGAACAAGTAGCAGAAGCATACATGCTCAAGAGGGATCACCCGAAATTCAAAGGCAACTGAATTTCGGCAACCGGGGCATCGAAGTCGGAATGCCGCGAAACTCACCGAGTCAAAGCGTTTCGCCGTTTGCGGAAGAAGTCTGATGTAGAACAAGTAGCAGAAGCATACATGCTCAAGAGGGATCACCCGAAATTCAAAGGCAACTGAATTTCGGCAACCGGGGCATCGAAGTCGGAATGCCGCGAAACTCACCGAGTCAAAGCGTTTCGCCGTTTGCGGAAGAAGTCTGATGTAGAACAAGTAGCAGAAGCATACATGCTCAAGAGGGATCACCCGAAATTCAAAGGCAACTGAATTTCGGCAACCGGGGCATCGAAGTCGGAATGCCGCGAAACTCACCGAGTCAAAGCGTTTCGCCGTTTGCGGAAGAAGTCTGATGTAGAACAAGTAGCAGAAGCATACATGCTCAAGAGGGATCACCCGAAATTCAAAGGCAACTGAATTTCGGCAACCGGGCATCGAAGTCGGAATGCCGCGAAACTCACCGAGTCAAAGCGTTTCGCCGTTTGCGGAAGAAGTCTGATGTAGAACAAGTAGCAGAAGCATACATGCTCAAGAGGGATCACCCGAAATTCAAAGGCAACTGAATTTCGGCAACCGGGGCATCGAAGTCGGAATGCCGCGAAACTCACCGAGTCAAAGCGTTTCGCCGTTTGCGGAAGAAGTCTGATGTAGAACAAGTAGCAGAAGCATACATGCTCAAGAGGGATCACCCGAAATTCAAAGGCAACTGAATTTCGGCAACCGGGGCATCGAAGTCGGAATGCCGCGAAACTCACCGAGTCAAAGCGTTTCGCCGTTTGCGGAAGAAGTCTGATGTAGAACAAGTAGCAGAAGCATACATGCTCAAGAGGGATCACCCGAAATTCAAAGGCAACTGAATTTCGGCAACCGGGGCATCGAAGTCGGAATGCCGCGAAACTCACCGAGTCAAAGCGTTTCGCCGTTTGCGGAAGAAGTCTGATGTAGAACAAGTAGCAGAAGCATACATGCTCAAGAGGGATCACCCGAAATTCAAAGGCAACTGAATTTCGGCAACCGGGGCATCGAAGTCGGAATGCCGCGAAACTCACCGAGTCAAAGCGTTTCGCCGTTTGCGGAAGAAGTCTGATGTAGAACAAGTAGCAGAAGCATACATGCTCAAGAGGGATCACCCGAAATTCAAAGGCAACTGAATTTCGGCAACCGGGGCATCGAAGTCGGAATGCCGCGAAACTCACCGAGTCAAAGCGTTTCGCCGTTTGCGGAAGAAGTCTGATGTAGAACAAGTAGCAGAAGCATACATGCTCAAGAGGGATCACCCGAAATTCAAAGGCAACTGAATTTCGGCAACCGGGCATCGAAGTCGGAATGCCGCGAAACTCACCGAGTCAAAGCGTTTCGCCGTTTGCGGAAGAAGTCTGATGTAGAACAAGTAGCAGAAGCATACATGCTCAAGAGGGATCACCCGAAATTCAAAGGCAACTGAATTTCGGCAACCGGGCATCGAAGTCGGAATGCCGCGAAACTCACCGAGTCAAAGCGTTTCGCCGTTTGCGGAAGAAGTCTGATGTAGAACAAGTAGCAGAAGCATACATGCTCAAGAGGGATCACCCGAAATTCAAAGGCAACTGAATTTCGGCAACCGGGGCATCGAAGTCGGAATGCCGCGAAACTCACCGAGTCAAAGCGTTTCGCCGTTTGCGGAAGAAGTCTGATGTAGAACAAGTAGCAGAAGCATACATGCTCAAGAGGGATCACCCGAAATTCAAAGGCAACTGAATTTCGGCAACCGGGGCATCGAAGTCGGAATGCCGCGAAACTCACCGAGTCAAAGCGTTTCGCCGTTTGCGGAAGAAGTCTGATGTAGAACAAGTAGCAGAAGCATACATGCTCAAGAGGGATCACCCGAAATTCAAAGGCAACTGAATTTCGGCAACCGGGGCATCGAAGTCGGAATGCCGCGAAACTCACCGAGTCAAAGCGTTTCGCCGTTTGCGGAAGAAGTCTGATGTAGAACAAGTAGCAGAAGCATACATGCTCAAGAGGGATCACCCGAAATTCAAAGGCAACTGAATTTCGGCAACCGGGGCATCGAAGTCGGAATGCCGCGAAACTCACCGAGTCAAAGCGTTTCGCCGTTTGCGGAAGAAGTCTGATGTAGAACAAGTAGCAGAAGCATACATGCTCAAGAGGGATCACCCGAAATTCAAAGGCAACTGAATTTCGGCAACCGGGGCATCGAAGTCGGAATGCCGCGAAACTCACCGAGTCAAAGCGTTTCGCCGTTTGCGGAAGAAGTCTGATGTAGAACAAGTAGCAGAAGCATACATGCTCAAGAGGGATCACCCGAAATTCAAAGGCAACTGAATTTCGGCAACCGGGGCATCGAAGTCGGAATGCCGCGAAACTCACCGAGTCAAAGCGTTTCGCCGTTTGCGGAAGAAGTCTGATGTAGAACAAGTAGCAGAAGCATACATGCTCAAGAGGGATCACCCGAAATTCAAAGGCAACTGAATTTCGGCAACCGGGGCATCGAAGTCGGAATGCCGCGAAACTCACCGAGTCAAAGCGTTTCGCCGTTTGCGGAAGAAGTCTGATGTAGAACAAGTAGCAGAAGCATACATGCTCAAGAGGGATCACCCGAAATTCAAAGGCAACTGAATTTCGGCAACCGGGCATCGAAGTCGGAATGCCGCGAAACTCACCGAGTCAAAGCGTTTCGCCGTTTGCGGAAGAAGTCTGATGTAGAACAAGTAGCAGAAGCATACATGCTCAAGAGGGATCACCCGAAATTCAAAGGCAACTGAATTTCGGCAACCGGGGCATCGAAGTCGGAATGCCGCGAAACTCACCGAGTCAAAGCGTTTCGCCGTTTGCGGAAGAAGTCTGATGTAGAACAAGTAGCAGAAGCATACATGCTCAAGAGGGATCACCCGAAATTCAAAGGCAACTGAATTTCGGCAACCGGGGCATCGAAGTCGGAATGCCGCGAAACTCACCGAGTCAAAGCGTTTCGCCGTTTGCGGAAGAAGTCTGATGTAGAACAAGTAGCAGAAGCATACATGCTCAAGAGGGATCACCCGAAATTCAAAGGCAACTGAATTTCGGCAACCGGGCATCGAAGTCGGAATGCCGCGAAACTCACCGAGTCAAAGCGTTTCGCCGTTTGCGGAAGAAGTCTGATGTAGAACAAGTAGCAGAAGCATACATGCTCAAGAGGGATCACCCGAAATTCAAAGGCAACTGAATTTCGGCAACCGGGGCATCGAAGTCGGAATGCCGCGAAACTCACCGAGTCAAAGCGTTTCGCCGTTTGCGGAAGAAGTCTGATGTAGAACAAGTAGCAGAAGCATACATGCTCAAGAGGGATCACCCGAAATTCAAAGGCAACTGAATTTCGGCAACCGGGCATCGAAGTCGGAATGCCGCGAAACTCACCGAGTCAAAGCGTTTCGCCGTTTTGCGGAAGAATTAGAAGTAGAACAAGTAGCAGAAGCATACATGCTCAAGGAGGGATCACCCGAAATTCAAGCAACTAATTTCGGCAACCGGGGCATCGAAGTCGAATGCCGCGAAACTCACCGAGTCAAAGCGTTTCGCCGTTTGCGGAAGAAGTCTGATGTAGAACAAGTAGAGCAGAAGCATACATGCCTCAAGAGGGATCACCCGAAATTCAAAGGCAACTGAAATTTCGGCAACCGGAGGCATCGAAGTCGGAATGCCGCGAAACTCACCGAGTCAAAGCGTTTCGCCGTTGCGGAAGAAGTCTGATGAA
>CM055363.1:17750875-17770702 GCA_029228515.1 Populus alba x Populus x berolinensis | reverse complement strand
AGCATGTATGCTTCTGCTACTTGTTCTACATCAGACTTCTTCCGCAAACGGCGAAACGCTTTGACTCGGTGAGTTTCGCGGCATTCCGACTTCGATGCCCGGTTGCCGAAATTCAGTTGCCTTTGAATTTCGGGTGATCCCTCTTGAGCATGTATGCTTCTGCTACTTGTTCTACATCAGACTTCTTCCGCAAACGGCGAAACGCTTTGACTCGGTGAGTTTCGCGGCATTCCGACTTCGATGCCCCGGTTGCCGAAATTCAGTTGCCTTTGAATTTCGGGTGATCCCTCTTGAGCATGTATGCTTCTGCTACTTGTTCTACATCAGACTTCTTCCGCAAACGGAAAACGCTTTGACTCGGTGAGTTTCGCGGCATTCCGACTTCGATGCCCCGGTTGCCGAAATTCAGTTGCCTTTGAATTTCGGGTGATCCCTCTTGAGCATGTATGCTTCTGCTACTTGTTCTACATCAGACTTCTTCCGCAAACGGCGAAACGCTTTGACTCGGTGAGTTTCGCGGCATTCCGACTTCGATGCCCCGTTGCCGAAATTCAGTTGCCTTTGAATTTCGGGTGATCCCTCTTGAGCATGTATGCTTCTGCTACTTGTTCTACATCAGACTTCTTCCGCAAACGGCGAAACGCTTTGACTCGGTGAGTTTCGCGGCATTCCGACTTCGATGCCCCGGTTGCCGAAATTCAGTTGCCTTTGAATTTCGGGTGATCCCTCTTGAGCATGTATGCTTCTGCTACTTGTTCTACATCAGACTTCTTCCGCAAACGGCGAAACGCTTTGACTCGGTGAGTTTCGCGGCATTCCGACTTCGATGCCCCGGTTGCCGAAATTCAGTTGCCTTTGAATTTCGGGTGATCCCTCTTGAGCATGTATGCTTCTGCTACTTGTTCTACATCAGACTTCTTCCGCAAACGGCGAAACGCTTTGACTCGGTGAGTTTCGCGGCATTCCGACTTCGATGCCCCGGTTGCCGAAATTCAGTTGCCTTTGAATTTCGGGTGATCCCTCTTGAGCATGTATGCTTCTGCTACTTGTTCTACATCAGACTTCTTCCGCAAACGGCGAAACGCTTTGACTCGGTGAGTTTCGCGGCATTCCGACTTCGATGCCCCGGTTGCCGAAATTCAGTTGCCTTTGAATTTCGGGTGATCCCTCTTGAGCATGTATGCTTCTGCTACTTGTTCTACATCAGACTTCTTCCGCAAACGGCGAGTTTCGCGGCATTCCGACTTCGATGCCCCGGTTGCCGAAATTCAGTTGCCTTTGAATTTCGGGTGATCCCTCTTGAGCATGTATGCTTCTGCTACTTGTTCTACATCAGACTTCTTCCGCAAACGGCGAAACGCTTTGACTCGGTGAGTTTCGCGGCATTCCGACTTCGATGCCCCGGTTGCCGAAATTCAGTTGCCTTTGAATTTCGGGTGATCCCTCTTGAGCATGTATGCTTCTGCTACTTGTTCTACATCAGACTTCTTCCGCAAACGGCGAAACGCTTTGACTCGGTGAGTTTCGCGGCATTCCGACTTCGATGCCCCGGTTGCCGAAATTCAGTTGCCTTTGAATTTCGGGTGATCCCTCTTGAGCATGTATGCTTCTGCTACTTGTTCTACATCAGACTTCTTCCGCAAACGGCGAAACGCTTTGACTCGGTGAGTTTCGCGGCATTCCGACTTCGATGCCCCGGTTGCCGAAATTCAGTTGCCTTTGAATTTCGGGTGATCCCTCTTGAGCATGTATGCTTCTGCTACTTGTTCTACATCAGACTTCTTCCGCAAACGGCGAAACGCTTTGACTCGGTGAGTTTCGCGGCATTCCGACTTCGATGCCCCGGTTGCCGAAATTCAGTTGCCTTTGAATTTCGGGTGATCCCTCTTGAGCATGTATGCTTCTGCTACTTGTTCTACATCAGACTTCTTCCGCAAACGGCGAAACGCTTTGACTCGGTGAGTTTCGCGGCATTCCGACTTCGATGCCCCGGTTGCCGAAATTCAGTTGCCTTTGAATTTCGGGTGATCCCTCTTGAGCATGTATGCTTCTGCTACTTGTTCTACATCAGACTTTTTCCGCAAACGGTGAGTTTCGCGGCATTCCGACTTCGATGCCCCGGTTGCCGAAATTCAGTTGCCTTTGAATTTCGGGTGATCCCTCTTGAGCATGTATGCTTCTGCTACTTGTTCTACATCAGACTTCTTCCGCAAACGGCGAAACGCTTTGACTCGGTGAGTTTCGCGGCATTCCGACTTCGATGCCCCGGTTGCCGAAATTCAGTTGCCTTTGAATTTCGGGTGATCCCTCTTGAGCATGTATGCTTCTGCTACTTGTTCTACATCAGACTTCTTCCGCAAACGGCGAAACGCTTTGACTCGGTGAGTTTCGCGGCATTCCGACTTCGATGCCCGGTTGCCGAAATTCAGTTGCCTTTGAATTTCGGGTGATCCCTCTTGAGCATGTATGCTTCTGCTACTTGTTCTACATCAGACTTCTTCCGCAAACGGCGAAACGCTTTGACTCGGTGAGTTTCGCGGCATTCCGACTTCGATGCCCCGGTTGCCGAAATTCAGTTGCCTTTGAATTTCGGGTGATCCCTCTTGAGCATGTATGCTTCTGCTACTTGTTCTACATCAGACTTCTTCCGCAAACGGCGAAACGCTTTGACTCGGTGAGTTTCGCGGCATTCCGACTTCGATGCCCCGGTTGCCGAAATTCAGTTGCCTTTGAATTTCGGGTGATCCCTCTTGAGCATGTATGCTTCTGCTACTTGTTCTACATCAGACTTCTTCCGCAAACGGCGAAACGCTTTGACTCGGTGAGTTTCGCGGCATTCCGACTTCGATGCCCCGGTTGCCGAAATTCAGTTGCCTTTGAATTTCGGGTGATCCCTCTTGAGCATGTATGCTTCTGCTACTTGTTCTACATCAGACTTCTTCCGCAAACGGCGAAACGCTTTGACTCGGTGAGTTTCGCGGCATTCCGACTTCGATGCCCCGTTGCCGAAATTCAGTTGCCTTTGAATTTCGGGTGATCCCTCTTGAGCATGTATGCTTCTGCTACTTGTTCTACATCAGACTTCTTCCGCAAACGGCGAAACGCTTTGACTCGGTGAGTTTCGCGGCATTCCGACTTCGATGCCCCGGTTGCCGAAATTCAGTTGCCTTTGAATTTCGGGTGATCCCTCTTGAGCATGTATGCTTCTGCTACTTGTTCTACATCAGACTTCTTCCGCAAACGGCGAAACGCTTTGACTCGGTGAGTTTCGCGGCATTCCGACTTCGATGCCCCGGTTGCCGAAATTCAGTTGCCTTTGAATTTCGGGTGATCCCTCTTGAGCATGTATGCTTCTGCTACTTGTTCTACATCAGACTTCTTCCGCAAAAGGTGAGTTTCGCGGCATTCCGACTTCGATGCCCCGGTTGCCGAAATTCAGTTGCCTTTGAATTTCGGGTGATCCCTCTTGAGCATGTATGCTTCTGCTACTTGTTCTACATCAGACTTCTTCCGCAAACGGCGAAACGCTTTGACTCGGTGAGTTTCGCGGCATTCCGACTTCGATGCCCCGGTTGCCGAAATTCAGTTGCCTTTGAATTTCGGGTGATCCCTCTTGAGCATGTATGCTTCTGCTACTTGTTCTACATCAGACTTCTTCCGCAAACGGTGAGTTTCGCGGCATTCCGACTTCGATGCCCCGGTTGCCGAAATTCAGTTGCCTTTGAATTTCGGGTGATCCCTCTTGAGCATGTATGCTTCTGCTACTTGTTCTACATCAGACTTCTTCCGCAAACGGCGAAACGCTTTGACTCGGTGAGTTTCGCGGCATTCCGACTTCGATGCCCGGTTGCCGAAATTCAGTTGCCTTTGAATTTCGGGTGATCCCTCTTGAGCATGTATGCTTCTGCTACTTGTTCTACATCAGACTTCTTCCGCAAACGGCGAAACGCTTTGACTCGGTGAGTTTCGCGGCATTCCGACTTCGATGCCCCGGTTGCCGAAATTCAGTTGCCTTTGAATTTCGGGTGATCCCTCTTGAGCATGTATGCTTCTGCTACTTGTTCTACATCAGACTTCTTCCGCAAACGGCGAAACGCTTTGACTCGGTGAGTTTCGCGGCATTCCGACTTCGATGCCCCGGTTGCCGAAATTCAGTTGCCTTTGAATTTCGGGTGATCCCTCTTGAGCATGTATGCTTCTGCTACTTGTTCTACATCAGACTTCTTCCGCAAACGGCGAAACGCTTTGACTCGGTGAGTTTCGCGGCATTCCGACTTCGATGCCCCGGTTGCCGAAATTCAGTTGCCTTTGAATTTCGGGTGATCCCTCTTGAGCATGTATGCTTCTGCTACTTGTTCTACATCAGACTTCTTCCGCAAACGGCGAAACGCTTTGACTCGGTGAGTTTCGCGGCATTCCGACTTCGATGCCCCGGTTGCCGAAATTCAGTTGCCTTTGAATTTCGGGTGATCCCTCTTGAGCATGTATGCTTCTGCTACTTGTTCTACATCAGACTTCTTCCGCAAACGGCGAAACGCTTTGACTCGGTGAGTTTCGCGGCATTCCGACTTCGATGCCCCGGTTGCCGAAATTCAGTTGCCTTTGAATTTCGGGTGATCCCTCTTGAGCATGTATGCTTCTGCTACTTGTTCTACATCAGACTTCTTCCGCAAACGGCGAAACGCTTTGACTCGGTGAGTTTCGCGGCATTCCGACTTCGATGCCCCGGTTGCCGAAATTCAGTTGCCTTTGAATTTCGGGTGATCCCTCTTGAGCATGTATGCTTCTGCTACTTGTTCTACATCAGACTTCTTCCGCAAACGGCGAAACGCTTTGACTCGGTGAGTTTCGCGGCATTCCGACTTCGATGCCCCGGTTGCCGAAATTCAGTTGCCTTTGAATTTCGGGTGATCCCTCTTGAGCATGTATGCTTCTGCTACTTGTTCTACATCAGACTTCTTCCGCAAACGGCGAAACGCTTTGACTCGGTGAGTTTCGCGGCATTCCGACTTCGATGCCCCGGTTGCCGAAATTCAGTTGCCTTTGAATTTCGGGTGATCCCTCTTGAGCATGTATGCTTCTGCTACTTGTTCTACATCAGACTTCTTCCGCAAACGGCGAAACGCTTTGACTCGGTGAGTTTCGCGGCATTCCGACTTCGATGCCCCGGTTGCCGAAATTCAGTTGCCTTTGAATTTCGGGTGATCCCTCTTGAGCATGTATGCTTCTGCTACTTGTTCTACATCAGACTTCTTCCGCAAAACGCTTTGACTAGTTTCGCGGCATTCCGACTTCGATGCCCCGGTTGCCGAAATTCAGTTGCCTTTGAATTTCGGGTGATCCCTCTTGAGCATGTATGCTTCTGCTACTTGTTCTACATCAGACTTCTTCCGCAAACGGCGAAACGCTTTGACTCGGTGAGTTTCGCGGCATTCCGACTTCGATGCCCCGGTTGCCGAAATTCAGTTGCCTTTGAATTTCGGGTGATCCCTCTTGAGCATGTATGCTTCTGCTACTTGTTCTACATCAGACTTCTTCCGCAAACGGCGAAACGCTTTGACTCGGTGAGTTTCGCGGCATTCCGACTTCGATGCCCCGGTTGCCGAAATTCAGTTGCCTTTGAATTTCGGGTGATCCCTCTTGAGCATGTATGCTTCTGCTACTTGTTCTACATCAGACTTCTTCCGCAAACGGCGAAACGCTTTGACTCGGTGAGTTTCGCGGCATTCCGACTTCGATGCCCCGGTTGCCGAAATTCAGTTGCCTTTGAATTTCGGGTGATCCCTCTTGAGCATGTATGCTTCTGCTACTTGTTCTACATCAGACTTCTTCCGCAAACGGCGAAACGCTTTGACTCGGTGAGTTTCGCGGCATTCCGACTTCGATGCCCCGGTTGCCGAAATTCAGTTGCCTTTGAATTTCGGGTGATCCCTCTTGAGCATGTATGCTTCTGCTACTTGTTCTACATCAGACTTCTTCCGCAAACGGCGAAACGCTTTGACTCGGTGAGTTTCGCGGCATTCCGACTTCGATGCCCCGGTTGCCGAAATTCAGTTGCCTTTGAATTTCGGGTGATCCCTCTTGAGCATGTATGCTTCTGCTACTTGTTCTACATCAGACTTCTTCCGCAAACGGCGAAACGCTTTGACTCGGTGAGTTTCGCGGCATTCCGACTTCGATGCCCCGGTTGCCGAAATTCAGTTGCCTTTGAATTTCGGGTGATCCCTCTTGAGCATGTATGCTTCTGCTACTTGTTCTACATCAGACTTCTTCCGCAAACGGCGAAACGCTTTGACTCGGTGAGTTTCGCGGCATTCCGACTTCGATGCCCCGGTTGCCGAAATTCAGTTGCCTTTGAATTTCGGGTGATCCCTCTTGAGCATGTATGCTTCTGCTACTTGTTCTACATCAGACTTCTTCCGCAAACGGCGAAACGCTTTGACTCGGTGAGTTTCGCGGCATTCCGACTTCGATGCCCCGGTTGCCGAAATTCAGTTGCCTTTGAATTTCGGGTGATCCCTCTTGAGCATGTATGCTTCTGCTACTTGTTCTACATCAGACTTCTTCCGCAAACGGCGAAACGCTTTGACTCGGTGAGTTTCGCGGCATTCCGACTTCGATGCCCCGGTTGCCGAAATTCAGTTGCCTTTGAATTTCGGGTGATCCCTCTTGAGCATGTATGCTTCTGCTACTTGTTCTACATCAGACTTCTTCCGCAAACGGCGAAACGCTTTGACTCGGTGAGTTTCGCGGCATTCCGACTTCGATGCCCCGGTTGCCGAAATTCAGTTGCCTTTGAATTTCGGGTGATCCCTCTTGAGCATGTATGCTTCTGCTACTTGTTCTACATCAGACTTCTTCCGCAAACGGCGAAACGCTTTGACTCGGTGAGTTTCGCGGCATTCCGACTTCGATGCCCCGGTTGCCGAAATTCAGTTGCCTTTGAATTTCGGGTGATCCCTCTTGAGCATGTATGCTTCTGCTACTTGTTCTACATCAGACTTCTTCCGCAAACGGCGAAACGCTTTGACTCGGTGAGTTTCGCGGCATTCCGACTTCGATGCCCCGGTTGCCGAAATTCAGTTGCCTTTGAATTTCGGGTGATCCCTCTTGAGCATGTATGCTTCTGCTACTTGTTCTACATCAGACTTCTTCCGCAAACGGCGAAACGCTTTGACTCGGTGAGTTTCGCGGCATTCCGACTTCGATGCCCCGGTTGCCGAAATTCAGTTGCCTTTGAATTTCGGGTGATCCCTCTTGAGCATGTATGCTTCTGCTACTTGTTCTACATCAGACTTCTTCCGCAAACGGCGAAACGCTTTGACTCGGTGAGTTTCGCGGCATTCCGACTTCGATGCCCCGGTTGCCGAAATTCAGTTGCCTTTGAATTTCGGGTGATCCCTCTTGAGCATGTATGCTTCTGCTACTTGTTCTACATCAGACTTCTTCCGCAAACGGCGAAACGCTTTGACTCGGTGAGTTTCGCGGCATTCCGACTTCGATGCCCCGGTTGCCGAAATTCAGTTGCCTTTGAATTTCGGGTGATCCCTCTTGAGCATGTATGCTTCTGCTACTTGTTCTACATCAGACTTCTTCCGCAAACGGCGAAACGCTTTGACTCGGTGAGTTTCGCGGCATTCCGACTTCGATGCCCCGGTTGCCGAAATTCAGTTGCCTTTGAATTTCGGGTGATCCCTCTTGAGCATGTATGCTTCTGCTACTTGTTCTACATCAGACTTCTTCCGCAAACGGCGAAACGCTTTGACTCGGTGAGTTTCGCGGCATTCCGACTTCGATGCCCCGGTTGCCGAAATTCAGTTGCCTTTGAATTTCGGGTGATCCCTCTTGAGCATGTATGCTTCTGCTACTTGTTCTACATCAGACTTCTTCCGCAAACGGCGAAACGCTTTGACTCGGTGAGTTTCGCGGCATTCCGACTTCGATGCCCCGGTTGCCGAAATTCAGTTGCCTTTGAATTTCGGGTGATCCCTCTTGAGCATGTATGCTTCTGCTACTTGTTCTACATCAGACTTCTTCCGCAAACGGCGAAACGCTTTGACTCGGTGAGTTTCGCGGCATTCCGACTTCGATGCCCCGGTTGCCGAAATTCAGTTGCCTTTGAATTTCGGGTGATCCCTCTTGAGCATGTATGCTTCTGCTACTTGTTCTACATCAGACTTCTTCCGCAAACGGCGAAACGCTTTGACTCGGTGAGTTTCGCGGCATTCCGACTTCGATGCCCCGGTTGCCGAAATTCAGTTGCCTTTGAATTTCGGGTGATCCCTCTTGAGCATGTATGCTTCTGCTACTTGTTCTACATCAGACTTCTTCCGCAAACGGCGAAACGCTTTGACTCGGTGAGTTTCGCGGCATTCCGACTTCGATGCCCCGGTTGCCGAAATTCAGTTGCCTTTGAATTTCGGGTGATCCCTCTTGAGCATGTATGCTTCTGCTACTTGTTCTACATCAGACTTCTTCCGCAAACGGCGAAACGCTTTGACTCGGTGAGTTTCGCGGCATTCCGACTTCGATGCCCCGGTTGCCGAAATTCAGTTGCCTTTGAATTTCGGGTGATCCCTCTTGAGCATGTATGCTTCTGCTACTTGTTCTACATCAGACTTCTTCCGCAAACGGCGAAACGCTTTGACTCGGTGAGTTTCGCGGCATTCCGACTTCGATGCCCCGGTTGCCGAAATTCAGTTGCCTTTGAATTTCGGGTGATCCCTCTTGAGCATGTATGCTTCTGCTACTTGTTCTACATCAGACTTCTTCCGCAAACGGCGAAACGCTTTGACTCGGTGAGTTTCGCGGCATTCCGACTTCGATGCCCCGGTTGCCGAAATTCAGTTGCCTTTGAATTTCGGGTGATCCCTCTTGAGCATGTATGCTTCTGCTACTTGTTCTACATCAGACTTCTTCCGCAAACGGCGAAACGCTTTGACTCGGTGAGTTTCGCGGCATTCCGACTTCGATGCCCCGGTTGCCGAAATTCAGTTGCCTTTGAATTTCGGGTGATCCCTCTTGAGCATGTATGCTTCTGCTACTTGTTCTACATCAGACTTCTTCCGCAAACGGCGAAACGCTTTGACTCGGTGAGTTTCGCGGCATTCCGACTTCGATGCCCCGGTTGCCGAAATTCAGTTGCCTTTGAATTTCGGGTGATCCCTCTTGAGCATGTATGCTTCTGCTACTTGTTCTACATCAGACTTCTTCCGCAAACGGCGAAACGCTTTGACTCGGTGAGTTTCGCGGCATTCCGACTTCGATGCCCCGGTTGCCGAAATTCAGTTGCCTTTGAATTTCGGGTGATCCCTCTTGAGCATGTATGCTTCTGCTACTTGTTCTACATCAGACTTCTTCCGCAAACGGCGAAACGCTTTGACTCGGTGAGTTTCGCGGCATTCCGACTTCGATGCCCCGTTGCCGAAATTCAGTTGCCTTTGAATTTCGGGTGATCCCTCTTGAGCATGTATGCTTCTGCTACTTGTTCTACATCAGACTTCTTCCGCAAACGGCGAAACGCTTTGACTCGGTGAGTTTCGCGGCATTCCGACTTCGATGCCCCGGTTGCCGAAATTCAGTTGCCTTTGAATTTCGGGTGATCCCTCTTGAGCATGTATGCTTCTGCTACTTGTTCTACATCAGACTTCTTCCGCAAACGGCGAAACGCTTTGACTCGGTGAGTTTCGCGGCATTCCGACTTCGATGCCCCGGTTGCCGAAATTCAGTTGCCTTTGAATTTCGGGTGATCCCTCTTGAGCATGTATGCTTCTGCTACTTGTTCTACATCAGACTTCTTCCGCAAACGGCGAAACGCTTTGACTCGGTGAGTTTCGCGGCATTCCGACTTCGATGCCCCGGTTGCCGAAATTCAGTTGCCTTTGAATTTCGGGTGATCCCTCTTGAGCATGTATGCTTCTGCTACTTGTTCTACATCAGACTTCTTCCGCAAACGGCGAAACGCTTTGACTCGGTGAGTTTCGCGGCATTCCGACTTCGATGCCCCGGTTGCCGAAATTCAGTTGCCTTTGAATTTCGGGTGATCCCTCTTGAGCATGTATGCTTCTGCTACTTGTTCTACATCAGACTTCTTCCGCAAACGGCGAAACGCTTTGACTCGGTGAGTTTCGCGGCATTCCGACTTCGATGCCCCGGTTGCCGAAATTCAGTTGCCTTTGAATTTCGGGTGATCCCTCTTGAGCATGTATGCTTCTGCTACTTGTTCTACATCAGACTTCTTCCTCAAACGCAAAAGCGAAACGCTTTGACTCGGTGAGTTTCGCGGCATTCCGACTTCGATGCCCCGGTTGCCGAAATTCAGTTGCCTTTGAATTTCGGGTGATCCCTCTTGAGCATGTATGCTTCTGCTACTTGTTCTACATCAGACTTCTTCCGCAAACGGCGAAACGCTTTGACTCGGTGAGTTTCGCGGCATTCCGACTTCGATGCCCCGGTTGCCGAAATTCAGTTGCCTTTGAATTTCGGGTGATCCCTCTTGAGCATGTATGCTTCTGCTACTTGTTCTACATCAGACTTCTTCCGCAAACGGCGAAACGCTTTGACTCGGTGAGTTTCGCGGCATTCCGACTTCGATGCCCCGGTTGCCGAAATTCAGTTGCCTTTGAATTTCGGGTGATCCCTCTTGAGCATGTATGCTTCTGCTACTTGTTCTACATCAGACTTCTTCCGCAAACGGCGAAACGCTTTGACTCGGTGAGTTTCGCGGCATTCCGACTTCGATGCCCCGGTTGCCGAAATTCAGTTGCCTTTGAATTTCGGGTGATCCCTCTTGAGCATGTATGCTTCTGCTACTTGTTCTACATCAGACTTCTTCCGCAAACGGCGAAACGCTTTGACTCGGTGAGTTTCGCGGCATTCCGACTTCGATGCCCCGGTTGCCGAAATTCAGTTGCCTTTGAATTTCGGTGATCCCTCTTGAGCATGTATGCTTCTGCTACTTGTTCTACATCAGACTTCTTCCGCAAACGGCGAAACGCTTTGACTCGGTGAGTTTCGCGCATTCCGACTTCGATGCCCCGGTTGCCGAAATTCAGTTGCCTTTGAATTTCGGGTGATCCCTCTTGAGCATGTATGCTTCTGCTACTTGTTCTACATCAGACTCTTCCTCAAAAAACGGCGAAACGCTTTGACTCGGTGAGTTTCGCGGCATTCCGACTTCGATGCCCCGTTGCCGAAATTCAGTTGCCTTTGAATTTCGGGTGATCCCTCTTGAGCATGTCTGCTTCTGCTACTTGTTCTACAAAACACTTCTTCCGCATACGGGAAAACGCTTTGCCTCGGTGAGTTTCGCGGCATTCCGACTTCGATGCCCGGTTGCCGAAATTCAGTTGCCTTTGAATTTAGGGTGATCCCTCTTGAGCATGTCTGCTTCTGCTACTTGTTCTACATAACACTTCTTCCGCATACGGGAAAACGCTTTGCGTCGGTGAGTTTCGCGGCATTCCGACTTCGATGCCCCGGTTGCCGAAATTCTGATGGCTTTGCAATTTCGGGTGATCCCTCTTGAGCATAATATGCTTTCTGCTACATTTTCTACATCAGACTACTTCAGCAAACGGCGAAACGCTTTCACTTGGAGAGTTTTGTGGCATTCCGACTTCGATGCCCCGGTTGCCGAAATTCAGTTGCCTTTGAATTTCAGGTTGATCCCTCTTGAGCATGTATGCTTCCGCTACTTGTTCTACATCAGACTTCTTCCGCAAACGGCGAAACACTTTGACTCGGTGAGTTTCGCGGCATTCCGCGATCGATCGTTGCGTTTGAAAAAATTTCCTTTGCCTTTTGAATTTTCCCTTCTTGACTTGTATGCTTTTGCAATTGTTCTTCATTCTTCTTTCTTCGAACGCTTAAAAAGTTTTTGAGTTTCGCGGCATTCCGACTTTCGATGCCCCGGTTGCCGAAATTCAGTTGCCTTTGAATTTTGGCCCGTGTGATCCCTATTGAGCATGTGTGCTTTCTACTACTTGTTCTACATCAGACGTTTCTTCCGCAAACGGCCGAAACGCTTTGACCTCGTTGAGTTTTCACGGCATTCCGATCTTCGATGTCCCCGGTTGTCGAAAATTCAGTTGGCCTATTGAATTTCGGGTGATTCCCTCTTGAGCATGTATGCTTCTGCTACTTGGGTCTACATAACACTTTCTTCCAGCAAACGGACGAAACGCTTTGACTCGGTGAGTTTCGTGACATTCCGACTTCCGATGACCCGGTTGCCGAAATTCAGTTGGCCTTTGAATTTCCGGGTGATCCCTCTTGAGCATGTATGCTTCTGCTACTTCTTCTACATCAGACTTCTTCTGTATACGGCGAAAATTGCTTTGACTCGTGTGAGTTTCGTGACATTCCGACAATCGATGCCTCGGTTGCGTGAATTCAGTTGCCTTTGAATTTCGTCGGTGATCCTTCTTGAGCTTGTATGCTTCTGATACTTGTTCTACATCAGAACTTTCATTCGCAAACAGCGAATCGCTTTGACTCGGTGAGTTTCGCGGACCATTCCGACTTCGATGCCCCGTTTTGCGAATTTCAGTTGCCTTTGAATTTCGTGTGATCCCTCTTGAGGCATGTATGCTTCTGCTACTTGTTCTACATCAGACTATCTTCCGCAAACAGCGAAACGCTTTGACTCGGTGAGTTTCGCGACCATTTCCGACTTCGATGACACCCGGTTGCCGGAAATTCAGTTGCCTTTTTGAATTTCGGGTGATCCCTCTTGAGCATGTTTTGCTTCTAATACTTGGTCTCCATCAGACTTTCTTCCGCCAACGGCAGAAACACTTTGACTCGGTGAGTTTCGCGGCAATTCCGATCTTCCCGATGCTCCGGTTGTCCGAAAAATTCATGTTGCATTTGAATTTCGGGTGATCCTCTTGAGGCATGTATGCTTCTGCTACTTGTTCTACATCAGACTTCCTTCCGCAACCAACGGCACAAAACGCTTTGACTTGTGTGAGTTTCGCGGCATTCCGACTTTCGATTGCCCCGGTTGCCGAAATTCAGTTGCCTTTGAATTTCGTGTGATCCCTCTGGTGCATGTATGCTTCTACTACTTGTTCTACGTCAGACCTTTCTTCCGCAAACGGCGAAACGCTTTGACTCGGGTGAGTTTTCCGCGGGATTCCGACTTTTCGACTGCCCCGGTTGGCAAATTCAGTTGCCTTTGAATTTCGGGTGATCCCTCTTGATGAGGGGGGGGGGGGAGGGTGGGGGGGGGGGGGGGGGGGGGGGGGGGGGGTGGGGGGGGGTGTATGCTTCTGCTACGGTTGGTCTACATTTAGGGAGGTAGAGGGGGGGGGGGGGGGGGGGGGGATACATACTTTTCTTCCGCAAACGGCGAAAACGCTTTGACTCAGGTGAGTTTTAAACGGCATTCCGACTTCGATGCCCCTGTTTTCTGCTGAAATTCAGTTGCCTTTGAATTTCGGGTGATCCCTCTTGAGCATGTTAATGCTTCTGCCTTCTATGTTCTACATCAAGACTTTCATCCGCAAACGGCGAAACGCTTTGACTCGGTGGTACTGTTTCGGGACCGATTCCGACTTCGATGCCCCGGTTTAGCCGAAATTCAGTTGCCTTTGAAATTTCGGGTGATCCCTCTTAGTGCATGTATGCTTCTGCTACTTGTTCTACATCAGACTTTCTTTCCGCACAACGCGTGAAAACCGCTATGAACTATCGGAGAGTTTGACGCGGCATTCCGACTGTCGATTCCCCCAGGATTTGCCGAAATTCACGTTGCCTTTTGAAATTTTGGGTGATCCCGCTTGAGCATGTATTCTTTCCGGAGCTACTTGTTTCTACATCAGACTTCTTCCGCAAACGGCGAAACGCTTTGACTCGGTGAGATTTACGCGACATTTTAATTTTTTTATATTTTGTTTTTTTTTTTGTTTGTTTGTAATATATTTTTTTTTTTTTTAATTTTTATATTTATTTTTAACGAATCGCACCCGACTTCGATGCCCCAGGATTGCCTGAGCAATTCAGTTGCCTTTTGAATTTCGGGTGATCCCTCTTGGGAGCATTGTATGCTTGCTGCGCTACTTGTTCAACATCATACTTTCTTACAGGCAAACGGCGAAACGCTTTGACTCGGAGTGAGTTTCAACGCGGCATTTCGACTTCGTATGCCCCGGTTGCCGAAATTCATTTGCCTTTGAATTTCGGGTGTTTGAACCCTCTTGAGCATGTTTGCTTCTGCTACTTGTTTCTACAGTCAGACTTTCATTCTGCAAACAGCGAAAACGGCTTTCTTTTTGCCGAATCTGCTTCTTGACTCGGTGAGTTTCGCGACATTCCGACTTCCGAATGCCCCGGTTGCCGGAAATTTAGTTGCCTTTGAATTTCGGGTGATCCCTTATGAGCATGTAAGCTTCTGCTTACTAGATCTACATATTACAAGACTTCAATTCCACAAACCTGGCGAAACGGCTTTGCCTCGGTATGAGTTTCGCGACATTCCGGACTTCGATGCCCCGGTTGCCGAAATTGCCGTTTGCCTTTGAATTTCGGGTAGATCCCTCTTGAGGCATGTATGCATTTTGGCTACTTGATTCTACATCAGACTTCTTCCCGGAAAAGACGGCGAAACGCTTTGACTCTGTGAGTTATCGCTGCGATACCTGACTTCGGATGCCCATTTTGCCGATATTTAGTTGCCTTATGAATTATCAGGGTGATCCCTACATAGAGCATGTTATGCTTCCGCTTACTTGTTCAACATCAGACTTCTTCCGCAAAAGGCGAAACGCTTTGACTCGGTGAGTTTCGCGGCATTCCGACTTCGATGCCCCGGTTGCCGAAATTCAGTTGCCTTTGAATTTCGGGTGATCCCTCTTGAGCATGTATGCTTCCGCTACTTGTTCTACATCAGACTCATCCGCAAACGGCGAAACGCTTTGACTCGGTGAGTTTCGCGACATTCTCGACTTCGATGCCCCGGTGCCGAAATTCAGTTGCCTTTGAATTTTCGGGTGATCGCTCTTGAGCATGTATGCTTCTGCTACTTGTTCTACATCAGACTTCTTCCGCAAACGTAAACGCTTTGACTCGGTGAGTTTCGCGACATTCCGACTTCGATGCCCCGGTTGCCGAAATTCAGTTGCCTTTGAATTTCGGGTGATCCCTCTTGAGCATGTATGCTTCCGCAACTTGTTCTACATCAGACTTCTTCCGCAAACGGCGCAACGCTTTGACTCGGTGAGTTTAGCGGCATTCCGACTTCGATGCCCCGTTGCCGAAATTCAGTTGCCTTTGAATTTCGGGTGATCCCTCTTGAGCATGTATGCTTCTGCTACTTGTTCTACATCAGGACTTCTTCCGCAAACGGCGAAACGCTTTGACTCGGTGAGTTTCGCGGCATTCCGACTTCGATGCCCCGGTTGCCGAAATTCAGTTGCCTTTGAATTTCGGGTGATCCCTCTTGAGCATGTATGCTTCTGCTACTTGTTCTACATCAGACTTCTTCCGCAAACAGCGAAACGCTTGGACTCGGTGAGTTTCGCGGCATTCCGACTTCGATGCCCCGGTTGCCGAAATTCAGTTGCCTTTGAATTTCGGGTGATCCCTCTTGAGCATGTATGCTTCTGCTACTTGTTCTACATCAGACTTCTTCCGCAAACGGCGAAACGCTTTGACTCGATGAGTTTCGCGGCATTACGACTTCGATGCCCCGGTTGTCGAAATTCAGTTGCCTTTGAATTTCAGGTGATCCCTCTTGAGCATGGATGCTTCTGCTACTTGTTCTACATCAGACTTCTTCCGCAAACGGCGAAACGCTTTGACTCGGTGAGTTTAGCGGCATTCCGACTTACGATGCCCCGGTTGCCGAAATTCAGTTGCCTTTGAATTTTCGGTGATCCCTCTTGAGCATGTATGCTTCTGCTACTTGTTCTACATCAGACTTCTTCCGCAAACGGCGAAACGCTTTGACTCGGTGAGTTTCGCGGCATTCCGACTTCGATGCCCCGTTGCCGAAATTCAGTTGCCTTTGAATTTCGGGTGATCCCTCTTGAGCATGTATGCTTCCGCTACTTGTTCTACATCATACTTCATCCTCAAACGGAGAAACGCTTTGACTCGGTGTGTTTCGCGGCATTCCGACTTCGATGCCCTGGTTGGCGAAATTCAGTTGCCTTTGAATTTCGGGTGATCCCTCTTGAGCATGTATGGTTCCGCTACTTGTCCTACATCAGACTTCTTCTGCAAACGGCCAAACGCTTTGACTATGTGAGTTTCGCAGCATTCCGACCTCGATGCCCCGGTTGCAAAAATTCAGTTGCCTTTGAATTTGGGTGATCCCTCTTGAGGATGTATGCTTCCGCTACTTGTTCTACATCAGACAACTTCTGCAAACGGCGAAACGCTTTGACTCGGTGAGTTTCGCGGCATTCCGACTTCGATGCCCCGGTTGTCGAAATTCAGTTGCCTTTGAATTTCGGGTGATCCCTCTTGAGCATGTCTGCTTCTGCTACTTGTTCTACACCAGACTTTCTTCCGCAAACGGCGAAACGCTTTGACTCGGTGCGTTTCCCGGCATTCCGACTTCGATGCCCGGTTGCCGAAATTCAGTTGCCTTTGAATTTCAGGTGATCCTTCTTAAGCATGTCTGCTTCTGCTACTTGTTCTAAATCAGATTTTCTTCCGCAAACGGCGAAACACTTTGACTCGGTGAGTTTCGCGGCATTCCGACATCGATGCCCCGGTTGCCGAAATTCAGTTGCCTTTGAATTTCGGGTGATCCCTCTTGAGCATGTATGCTTCTGCTACTTGTTCTACATCAGACTTTCTTCCGCAAACGGCGAAACGCTTTGACTCGGTGAGTTTCGCGGCATTCCGACTTCGATGCCCCGGTTGCCGAAATTCAGTTGCCTTTCAATTTCGGGTGATCCCTCTTAAGCAGGTATGCTTCTGCTACTTGTTCTACATCAGCCTTCTTCCGCTAACGGCGAAACGCATTGACTCGGTGAGTTTCGCGGCATTCCGACAGTCAATGCCCCGATTGCCGAAATTCAGTTGCCTTTGAATTTCGGGTGATCCCTCATGAGCATGTAAGCTTCCGCTACTTATTCTACATCAGACTTCATCCGCAAACGGCGAAAGGCTTTGACTCGGTGAGTTTCGCGGCATTCCGACTTCGATGCCCCGGTTGCCGAAATTCAGTTGCCTTTGAATTTCTGGTGATCCCTTTGGAGCATGTATGCTGTCTACTTGTTCTACATCAGACTTCATCCTCAAACGGCGAAACGCTTTGACTCGGTGATTTCGCGACATTCCGACTTCGATGCCCGGTTGCCGAAATTCAGTTCCCTTTGAATTTCGGGTGATCCCTCTTGAGCATGTATGCTTCTGCTACTTGTTCTACATCAGACTTCATCCGCAAACGGTGAAACGCTTTGACTCGGTGAGTTTCGCGGCATTCCGACTTCGATGCCCCGGTTGCCGAAATTCAGTTGCCTTTGAATTTCGGTGATCCCTCTTGAGCATGTATGCTTCTGCTACTTGTTCTACATCAACTTTCTTCTGCAAACGGCGAAACGCTTTGACTCGGTGAGTTTCGCGCATTCCGACTTCGATGCCCGGTTGCCGAAAATTCAGTTGCCTTTGAATTTCGGGTGATCCCTCTTGAGCATTAATGCTTCCGCAACTTGTTCTACATCATATTCTACCGCAAACGTCGAAACGCTTTGACTCGGTGAGTTTCGCGGCATTCCGACTTCGATGCCCCGGTTGCCGAAATTCAGTTGCCTTTGAATTTCGGGTGATCCCTCTTGAGCATGTATGCTTCTGCTACTTGTTCTACATCATACTTCATCCGCAAACGGCGAAACGCTTTGACTCGGTGAGTTGTCGGGACTTTCCGATTCGATGGCCCGGGTTGCCGAAATTCAATTGCCTTTGAATTTCGGGTGATCCCTCTTGAGCATGTATGCTTCTGCTACTTGTTCTACATCAGACTTCTTCCCGGAAATGGGAAACGCTTTGACTCGGTGAGTTTCGCGGCATTCCGACTTCGATGCCCCGGTTGCCGAAATTCAGTTGCCTTTGAATTTCGGGTGATCCCTCTTGAGCATGTATGCTTCTGCTACTTGTTCTACATCAGACTCTTCCGCAAACGGCGAAACGCTTTGACTCGGTGAGTTTCGCGGCATTCCGACTTCGATGCCCCGGTGCCGAAATTCAGTTGCCTTTGAATTTCGGGTGATCCCTCTTGAGCTTGTATGCTTCGCTACTTGTTCTACATCAGACTTCTTCCGCAAACGGCGAAACGCTTTGACCTCGGTGAGTTTCGCGGCATTCCGACTTCGATGCCCGGGTGCCGAAATTCAGTTGCCTTTGAATTTGTGTGATCCCTCTTGAGCATGTATGCTTCCGCTACTTGTTCTACATCAGACTTCTTCCGCAAACGGCGAAACGCTTTGACTCGGTGAGTTTCGCAGCATTCCGACTTCGATCCCCCGGTTGCCGAAATTCAGTTGCCTTTGAATTTCGGGTGATCCCTCTTGAGCATGTATGCTTCCGCTACTTGTTCTACATCAGACTTCTTCCTCGCAAACGGCGCAACGCTTTGACTCGGTGAGTTTCGCGGCATTTCGACTTCGATGCCCCGGTTGCCGAAATTCAGTTGCCTTTGAATTTCGGGTGATCCCTCTTGAGCATGTATGCTTCTCCGCTACTTGTTCCACATCATATTTCTTCTGCAATCGGCGAAACGCTTTGACTCGTTGAGTTTCGCGGCATTCCGACTTCGATGCCCCGGTTGCCGAAATTCAGTTGCCTTAGAATTTCGGGTGATCCTCTCTTAGCATGTAATGCATGCCGCTACTTGTTTCCATCAGATCAACTTCCGCAAACGGCGAAACGCTTTGACTCGGTGAGTTTCCCGACATTCCGACTTCGATGCCCCTGGTTGCCGAAATTCAGTTGCCTTTGAATTTCGGGTGATCCCTCTTGAGCATGTATGCTTCTGCTACTTGTTCTACATCATACTTCTTCCGCATACGGCGAAACGCTTTGACTCGGTGAGTTTCGGGGCATTCCGACTTCGATGCCCCGGTTGCCGAAATTCAGTTGCCTTTGAATTATGGGTGATCCCGACTTGAGCATGTATGCTTCTGCTACTTGTTCTACATCAGACTTCCTTCCGCAAACGGCGAAACGCTTTGACTCGGTGAGTTTCGCGACATTCCGACTTCGATGCCCCTGCTGCCGAAATTCAGTTGCCTTTGAATTTCGGGTGATCCCTCTTGAGCATGTATGCTTCTGCTACTTGTTCTACATCAAACTTCTTCCGCAAACGCGAAACGCTTTGACACGGTGAGTTTCGCGGCATTCCGACTTCGATGCCCCGATTGCCGAAATTCAGTTGCCTTTGAATTTCGGGTGATCCCTCTTTACATGTATGCTTCTGCTACTTGTTCTACATCAGACATCTTCCGCAAACGGTGAAACGCTTTGACTCGGTGAGTTTCGCGGCATTCCGACTTCGATGCCACGGTTGCCGAAATTCAGTTGCCTTTGAATTTCGGGTGATCCCTCTTGAGCATGTATCTTCTGCTACTTGTTCTACATCATACTTCTTACTCAAACGGCGAAACGCTTTGACTCGGTGAGTTTCGCAGGCATTCCACTTCGATGCCCCGGTTGCCGAAATTCAGTTGCCTTTGAATATGGGTGATCCCTCTTGAGCATGTATGCTTCTGCTACTTGTTCTACATCCAGAGACTTTCATCCTCCAAAAAAAACGGCGAGACCCTTTGACTCGGTGAGTTTCGCGGGCATTACGACTTCGATGCCCGCCCCGAAATT
>CM055363.1:17730876-17750775 GCA_029228515.1 Populus alba x Populus x berolinensis | reverse complement strand
GCAACCGGGGCATCGAAGTCAGAATGCCGCGAAACTCATCGAGTCAAAGCGTTTCGCCTTTTGTGGAAGAAGTCTGATGTAGAACAAGTAGCGGAAGCATACATGCTCAAGAGGGATCACCCGAAATTCAAAGGCAACTGAATTTCGGCAACCGGGGCATCGCATTCGAAATGCCGCGAAACTCACCGAGTCAAAGCGTTTCGCCTTTTGCGGAAGAAGTGTGATGTAGAACAAGTAGCGGAAGCATAAATGCTCAAGAGGGATCACCCGAAATTCAAAGGCATCTGAATTTCGGCAACCGGGGCATCGAAGTCAGAATGCCGCGAAACTCATCGAGTCAAAGCGTTTAGCCGTTTGCGGAAGAAGTCTGATGTAGAACAAGTAGCGGAAGCATACATGCTCAAGAGGGATCACCCGAATTCAAAGGCAACGGCAACCGGGGCATCGAAGTCGGAATGCCGCGAAAATCATCGAGTCCAAGCGTTTGGCCGTTTGCGGAAGAAGTCTGATGTAGGACAAGCGGCGGAAGCATACATGCTCAAGAGGGATCACCCGAAATTCAAAGGCAATTGAATTTCAGCCACCGCGGCATCGAAGTCGGAATGTCGCGAAACTCACCGAGTCAAACTGTTTCACCGTTTGAGGAAGAAGTATGATGTAGAACAAGTAGCAGAAGCATACATGCTCAAGAGGGATCACCCAAATTCAAAGGCAACTGAATTTCGGCAACCGGGGCATCGATTTCGGAATGCCGCGAAACTCACCGAGTCAAAGCGTTTCGCCGTTTGCGGAAGAAGTCTGATGTAGAACAAGGAGCGAAAGCATACATGCTGAAGAGGGATCACCCGAAATTCAAAGGCAACTCAATTTCGGCAACCGGGGCATCGAAGTCAGAATGCCGCGAAACTCACCGAGTGAAAGCGTTTCGCCGTTTGCGGAAGAAGTCTGATGTAGAACAAGTAGCGGAAGCATACATGCTCAAGAGGGATCACCCGAAATTCAAAGGCAACTGAATTTCGGCAACCGGGGCATCGAAGTCGGAATGCCGCGAAACTCACCGAGTCAAAGCGTTTCGCCGTTTGCGGAAGAAGTCTGATGTAGAACAAGTAGCGGAAGCATACATGCTCAAGAGGGATCACCCGAAATTCAAAGGCAACTGAATTTCGGCAACCGGGGCATCGAAGTCGGAATGGCGCGAAACTCATCGAGTCAAAGCGTTTCGCCGTTTGCGGAAGAAGTCTGATGTAGAACAAGTAGCGAAAGCATACATGCTCAAGAGGGATCACCCGAAATTCAAAGGCAACTGAATTTTGGCAACCGGGGCATCGAAGTCCGAATGCCGCGAAACTTACCGAGTAAAAGCGTTTCGCCGTTTGCGGAAGAAGTCTGATGTAGAACAAGTAGCCGAAGCATACATGCTCAAGAGGGATCACCCGAAATCCAAAGGCAACTGAATTTCGGCAACCGGGGCATCGAAGTCGGAATGCCGCGAAACTCACCGAGGCAAAGCGTTTCGCCGTTTGCGGAAGAAGTCTGATGTAGAACAAGTAGCGGAAGCATACATGCTCAAGAGGGATCACCCGAATTCAAAGGCAACTGAATTTCGGCAACCGGGGCATCGAAGTCGGAATGCCGCGAAACTCACCGAGTCAAAGCGTTTTGCCGTTTGCGGAAGAAGTCTGATGTAGAACAAGTAGCCGAAGCATACATGCTCAAGAGGGATCACCCGAAATTCAAAGGCAACTGAATTTCGGCAACCGCGGCATCGAAGTCGGAATGCCGCGAAACTCACCGAGTCAAAGCGTTTCGCCGTTTGAGGAAGAAGTATGATGTAGAACAAGTAGCGGAAGCATACATGCTCAAGAGGGATCACCCGAAATTCAAAGGCAACTGAATTTCGGCAACCGGGCATCGAAGTCGGAATGCCGCGAAACTCACCGAGTCAAAGCGTTTCGCCGTTTGCTGAAGAAGTCTGATGTAGAACAAGTAGCGGAAGCATACATGCTCAAGAGGGATCACCCGAAATTCAAAGGCAACTGAATTTCGGCAACCGGGGCATCGAAGTCGGAATGCCGCGAACTCACTGAGTCAAAGCGTTTCGCCGTTTGCGGAAGAAGTATGATGTAGAACAAGTAGCGGAAGCATACATGCTCAAGAGGGATCACCCGAAATTCAAAGGCAACTGAATTTCGGCAACCGGGGCATCGAAGTCGGAATGCCGCGAAACTCAGTGAGTCAAAGCGTTTCGCCGTTTGCGGAAGTTGTCTGATGTAGCACAAGTAGCGGAAGCATACATGCTCAAGAGGGATCACCCAAATTCAAAGCCAACTGAATTTCGGCAACCGGGGCATCGAGGTCGGAATGGTGCGAAACTCACATAGTCAAAGCGTTTCCCCGTTTGCGGAAGAAGTCTGATGTAGAACAAGTAGCGGAAGCATACATGCTCAAGAGGGATCACCCGAAATTCAAAGGCAACTGAATTTCGGCAACCGGGGCATCGAACTCGGAATGCCGCGAAACTCACAGAGTCAAAGCGTTTCGCCGTTTGCGGAAGAAGTCTGATGTAGAACAAGTAGCAAAGCATACATGCTGCTCAAGAGGGATCACCCAAATTCAAAGGCAACTGAATTTCGGCAACCGGGGCATCGAAGTCGGAATGCCGCGAAACTCACCGAGTCAAAGCGTTTCGCCGTTTGCGGAAGTTGTCTGATGTAGAACAAGTAGCGGAAGCATACATGCTCAAGAGGGATCACCCAAATTCAAAGGCAACTGAATTTCGGCAACCGGGGAATCGAAGTCGGAATGCCGCGAAACTCACCGAGTCAAAGCGTTTCGCCGTTTGCTGAAGAAGTCTGATGTAGAACAAGTAGCGGAAGCATACATGCTCAAGAGGAATCACCCGAAATTCAAATGCAACTGAATTTCGGCATCCGGGGCATCGAAGTCGGAATGCCGCGAAACTCACATAGTCAAAGCGTTTCACCATTTGCGGAAGAAGTCTGATGTAGAACAAGTAGCTGAAGCATACATGCTCAAGAGGGATCACCCGAAATTCAAAGGCAACTGAATTTCGGCAACCGGGGCATCGAAGTCGGAATGCCGTGAAACTCACCGAGTCAAAGCGTTTCGCCGTTTGCGAAAGTTGTATGATGTAGAACAAGTAGCGGAAGCATACATGCTCAAGAGGGATCACCACAAATTCAAAGGCAACTGAATTTCGGCAACCGGGGAATCGAAGTCGGAATGCCGCGAAACTCACCGAGTCAAAGCGTTTCGCCGTTTGCTGAAGAAGTCTGATGTAGAACAAGTAGCGGAAGCATACATGCTCAAGAGGGATCACCCGAAATTCAAAGGCAACTGAATTTCGGCAACCGTGGCATCGAAGTCGGAATTGCGCGAAACTCACCGAGTCAAAGCGTTTCTCCGTTTGAGGAAGAAGTATGATGTAGAACAAGTAGCGGAAGCATAGATGCTCAAGAGGGATCACCACAAATTCAAAGGCAACTGAATTTCGGCAACCGGGGCATCGAAGTCGGAATGCCGCGAAACTCACCGAGTCAAAGCGTTTCTCCGTTTGAGGAAGAAGTATGATGTAGAACAAGTAGCGGAAGCATACATGCTCGAGAGGGATCACCCGAAATTCAAAGGCAACTGAATTTCGGCAACCGGGGCATCGAAGTCGGAATGCCGCGACACTCACCGAGTCAAAGCGTTTCGCCGTTTGCGGAAGTTGTCTGATGTAGAACAAGTAGCGAAAGCATACATGCTCAAGAGGGATCACCCGAAATTCAAAGGCAACTGAATTACGGCAACCGGGGCATCGAAGTCGGAATGCCGCGAAAATCATCAAGTCAAAGCGTTTCGCCGTTTGCGGAAGAAGTCTGATGTAGAACAAGTAGCGGAAGCATACATGCTCAAGAGGGATCACCCGAAATTCAAAGGCAACTGAATTACGGCAACCGGGGCATCGAAGTCGGAATGCCGCGAAAATCATCAAGTCAAAGCGTTTGGCTGTTTGAGGAAGAAGTCTGATGTAGGACAAGTAGCAGAGGCATACAATCTCAAGAGGGATCACCCGAAATTCAAAGGCAATTGAATTTCGGCAACCGTGGCATCGAAGTCGGAATGCCGCGAAACTCACCGAGTCAAAGCGTTTCTCCGTTTGAGGAAGAAGTATGATGTAGAACAAGTAGCGGAAGCATACATGCTCAAGAGGGATCACCCAAATTCAAAGGCAACTGAATTTCGGCAACCGTGGCATCGAAGTCGGAATGCCGCGAAACTCACCGAGTCAAAGCGTTTCTCAATTTGAGGAAGAAGTATGATGTAGAACAAGTACCGGAAGCATACATGCTCAAGAGAGATCACCCGAAATTCAAAGCCAATTTAATTTCGGCAACCGTGGCATCGAAGTCGGAATGCCGCGAAACTCACCGAGTTAAAGCGTTTCACATTTTGAGGAAGAAGTATGATGTACAACAAGTATCGGAAGCATACATGCTCAAGAGGGATCACCGAAAATTCAAAGGCAACTGAATTTCGGCAACCGTGGCATCGAAGTCGGAATGCCGCGAAACTCACCGAGTCAAAGCGTTTCTCCGTTTGCGGCAGAAGTCTGATGTAGAACAAGTAGCGGAAGCATACATGCTCAAGAGGGATCACCCGAAATTCAAAGGCAACTGAATTTCGGCAACCGGGGCATCGAAGTCGGAATGCCGCGAAACTCACCGAGTCAAAGCGTTTCGCCGTTTGCGGAAGAAGTCTGACGTAGAACAAGTAGCGGAAGCATACATGCTCAAGAGGGATCACCCGAAATTCAAAGGCAACTGAATTTCGGCAACCGTGGCATCGAAGTCGGAATGCCGCGAAACTCACCGAGTCAAAGCGTTTCGCCGTTTGCGGAAGAAGTCTGATGTAGAACAAGTAGCGAAAGCATACATGCTCAAGAGGGATCACCCGAAATTCAAAGGCAACTGAATTTCGGCAACCGGGGCATCGAAGTCGGAATGCCGCGAAACTCACCGAGTCAAAGCGTTTCGCCGTTTGCGGAAGAAGTCTGATGTAGAACAAGTAGCGGAAGCATACATGCTCAAGAGGGATCACCCGAAATTCAAAGGCAACTGAATTTCGGCAACCGGGGCATCGAAGTCGGAATGCCGCGAAACTCACCGAGTCAAAGCGTTTCGCCGTTTGCGGAAGAAGTCTGATGTAGAACAAGTAGCGGAAGCATACATGCTCAAGAGGGATCACCCGAAATTCAAAGGCAACTGAATTTCGGCAACCGGGGCATCGAAGTCGGAATGCCGCGAAACTCACCGAGTCAAAGCGTTTCGCCGTTTGCGGAAGAAGTCTGATGTAGAACAAGTAGCAGAAGCATACATGCTCAAGAGGGATCACCCGAAATTCAAAGGCAACTGAATTTCGGCAACCGGGCATCGAAGTCGGAATGCCGCGAAACTCACCGAGTCAAAGCGTTTCGCCGTTTGCGGAAGAAGTCTGATGTAGAACAAGTAGCGGAAGCATACATGCTCAAGAGGGATCACCCGAAATTCAAAGGCAACTGAATTTCGGCAACCGGGGCATCGAAGTCGGAATGCCGCGAAACTCACCGAGTCAAAGCGTTTCGCCGTTTGCGGAAGAAGTCTGATGTAGAACAAGTAGCGGAAGCATACATGCTCAAGAGGGATCACCCGAAATTCAAAGGCAACTGAATTTCGGCAACCGGGGCATCGAAGTCGGAATGCCGCGAAACTCACCGAGTCAAAGCGTTTCGCCGTTTGCGGAAGAAGTCTGATGTAGAACAAGTAGCGGAAGCATACATGCTCAAGAGGGATCACCCGAAATTCAAAGGCAACTGAATTTCGGCAACCGGGCATCGAAGTCGGAATGCCGCGAAACTCACCGAGTCAAAGCGTTTCGCCGTTTGCGGAAGAAGTCTGATGTAGAACAAGTAGCGGAAGCATACATGCTCAAGAGGGATCACCCGAAATTCAAAGGCAACTGAATTTCGGCAACCGGGCATCGAAGTCGGAATGCCGCGAAACTCACCGAGTCAAAGCGTTTCGCCGTTTGCGGAAGAAGTCTGATGTAGAACAAGTAGCGAAAGCATACATGCTCAAGAGGGATCACCCGAAATTCAAAGGCAACTGAATTTCGGCAACCGGGCATCGAAGTCGGAATGCCGCGAAACTCACCGAGTCAAAGCGTTTCGCCGTTTGCGGAAGAAGTCTGATGTAGAACAAGTAGCGGAAGCATACATGCTCAAGAGGGATCACCCGAAATTCAAAGGCAACTGAATTTCGGCAACCGGGGCATCGAAGTCGGAATGCCGCGAAACTCACCGAGTCAAAGCGTTTCGCCGTTTGCGGAAGAAGTCTGATGTAGAACAAGTAGCGAAGCATACATGCTCAAGAGGGATCACCCGAAATTCAAAGGCAACTGAATTTCGGCAACCGGGGCATCGAAGTCGGAATGCCGCGAAACTCACCGAGTCAAAGCGTTTCGCCGTTTGCGGAAGAAGTCTGATGTAGAACAAGTAGCGGAAGCATACATGCTCAAGAGGGATCACCCGAAATTCAAAGGCAACTGAATTTCGGCAACCGGGCATCGAAGTCGGAATGCCGCGAAACTCACCGAGTCAAAGCGTTTCGCCGTTTGCGGAAGAAGTCTGATGTAGAACAAGTAGCGGAAGCATACATGCTCAAGAGGGATCACCCGAAATTCAAAGGCAACTGAATTTCGGCAACCGGGGCATCGAAGTCGGAATGCCGCGAAACTCACCGAGTCAAAGCGTTTCGCCGTTTGCGGAAGAAGTCTGATGTAGAACAAGTAGCGGAAGCATACATGCTCAAGAGGGATCACCCGAAATTCAAAGGCAACTGAATTTCGGCAACCGGGGCATCGAAGTCGGAATGCCGCGAAACTCACCGAGTCAAAGCGTTTCGCCGTTTGCGGAAGAAGTATGATGTAGAACAAGTAGCGGAAGCATACATGCTCAAGAGGGATCACCCGAAATTCAAAGGCAACTGAATTTCGGCAACCGGGCATCGAAGTCGGAATGCCGCGAAACTCACCGAGTCAAAGCGTTTCGCCGTTTGCGGAAGAAGTCTGATGTAGAACAAGTAGCGAAAGCATACATGCTCAAGAGGGATCACCCGAAATTCAAAGGCAACTGAATTTCGGCAACCGGGGCATCGAAGTCGGAATGCCGCGAAACTCACCGAGTCAAAGCGTTTCGCCGTTTGCGGAAGAAGTCTGATGTAGAACAAGTAGCGAAGCATACATGCTCAAGAGGGATCACCCGAAATTCAAAGGCAACTGAATTTCGGCAACCGGGCATCGAAGTCGGAATGCCGCGAAACTCACCGAGTCAAAGCGTTTCGCCGTTTGCGGAAGAAGTCTGATGTAGAACAAGTAGCGAAGCATACATGCTCAAGAGGGATCACCCAAATTCAAAGGCAACTGAATTTCGGCAACCGGGGCATCGAAGTCGGAATGCCGCGAAACTCACCGAGTCAAAGCGTTTCGCCGTTTGCGGAAGAAGTCTGATGTAGAACAAGTAGCGAAGCATACATGCTCAAGAGGGATCACCCGAAATTCAAAGGCAACTGAATTTCGGCAACCGGGGCATCGAAGTCGGAATGCCGCGAAACTCACCGAGTCAAAGCGTTTCGCCGTTTGCGGAAGAAGTATGATGTAGAACAAGTAGCGGAAGCATACATGCTCAAGAGGGATCACCCGAAATTCAAAGGCAACTGAATTTCGGCAACCGGGGCATCGAAGTCGGAATGCCGCGAAACTCACCGAGTCAAAGCGTTTCGCCGTTTGCGGAAGAAGTCTGATGTAGAACAAGTAGCGGAAGCATACATGCTCAAGAGGGATCACCCGAAATTCAAAGGCAACTGAATTTCGGCAACCGGGGCATCGAAGTCGGAATGCCGCGAAACTCACCGAGTCAAAGCGTTTCGCCGTTTGCGGAAGAAGTCTGATGTAGAACAAAAGTAGCAGGAAGCAAACATGCTCATGAGGGATCACCCACATCCCCGAAAATTCAAAGGCAATTGAATTACGATAACCGGGACATCGAAGATCGGAAATCTGCACGCGAAGAACTCACACGAGTCAAAGCGTTTCCTTGTCTCGTTTTAGGAAGAAGTCAGATGTAGAACACATAGATAGCGAAGCCATACATGCTCAATGAGGGATCACCTTACACTTCAAAGGCAACTGAATTTCGGCAAACCGGGGCATCGAAGTGCGGAATGGCCGCTGAAACTCACCGGAGTCAAAACGTTTGGACCCGTTTGCTGAAGTTGTCCGATGTACAACAATCAGGCTGAAGCATACATGCTCAAGAGGGATCACCCGAAATTCAAAGGCAACTGAATTTCGGCAACATGAGCTTTGAAGTTCGTAAAGCCGCGCCACTCTCGAGTCAAAGCGTTTCGCCGTTTGAGGAAGAAGTATGATGTACAAAGAATGTACCGGAAGCTTACAAGCTCAAGAGGGATCACTCGCGAAATTCAAATGCAACAGAATTTCGGCAACCGGGCCATCGAAAGTCGGAATGCCGCGAAACTCACCGAGTCAAAGCGTTTCTTTCAATTTCTCCGTTTGAAAAATAGTAAGGAAGTATGATGTCAGAACAAGTAGCGAGAAGCATACATGCTCAAGAGGGCGATACAAACCGAAAAATTCAAAGAGTCAACTGAATTTCGGCAACCGGATGGCATTCTCGAAGGTCGGAATGCCGCGAAACTCACCGAGTCAAAGCGTTTCGCCGTTTGAGGAAGAAGTATGAAGAATGTAAGAAGAAGTAGTCGGAAGCATACATGCTCAAGAGGGATCACCCGAAATTCAAATGGCAATTTTAATTCCAAACAACCAGGAGACATCCGCAAGTCGGAATGCCGCGCGCGAAACTCACCGAGTCAAAGCGTTTCTCTATGTTGTAAAGGACGAAAAGTTTGATTTATAACAAATAGCGCGAAGCATACATGCTCAAGATAGATCAACCCTAAATTCAAAGGCAAATGCCTTTCAGCAACCAGGGCATCGAGAAGGCGGGAAATGCCTTGAAAACTCACCGAGTCAAAGCGGTTTCGCCGTTTGAGGAAGAGAAGAATATATAACGAAGAAAGGACGGCAGCAAAACATGCGCAAGAGGATTCACCCCGAAACTCAAGGTGCACCTGAATTTCGGCACCCCCGGTGGTGCATATCAAAAGTCAGAATGCCGCGAAACTCAGCCGAGGTCAAAGTTTCTATTCTTTCCTCACGTTATGAGGAAGAAGTATGATGTATTACCAGTAGCGTTGAAGCAAAAATTGCCCAAGAGGGATCACTACCGACATTCAAAGGCAACTGAATTTCGACTACCTGGGCATACAATTCGGAATGAGCCGCGAAACATCAATCCGCGACTCCCAAAGCGTATTCTGTGTCCGATTGCGGAAGACCAGTCCTATGATGGAGGACAATTAGACGTACAAGCATACATGACAAGAGGGATCACCCGAAATTCTAAAGGCAACTGAATTTGGGCCGAACTGGGCTTCGCGAAGTCGGAATGCCGCGATAACTCACCGAGTCAAAGCGTTGGGACCGTTTGCGGACAAGAAGTCCGATGGAGGAAAAGTTAGCGGAAGAGATACAAGCTCAAGAGGTATGCACACCAAATTCAAATTGCTACTGAATTTTTCGGCAAACCAGGGCATCGAAGTCGGAATGTCCCCGAAACTACACTGAGTCAAAGCATTTCTTTTTTCTCTCATTTGAGGAAGACTGTAATGATGTATAACAAGTAGCGGAAAACCGACATGGCTTAAAAGGGATCCCCCGAAATTTCAAAAGGCCACCTTCATTTCGGACAACCGCGGCACAAACAGAAGATCGGAATGCCGGCGAATCTCACCGAGTCAAAGCGCTTCTCCGTTTGAGGAAGAAGGACTGAAATCGGTAGAACAAGTAAGTCGGAAGCAGACATGGCAATGATGGACTCACCACGAAATTTCAAAGGCAACTGAACTTCAGCAACCGGCGGCTTCGAAGTCGTGAAAGGAGCGGCGAAACCTCACACGAGTCCAAAAGCGAGTTGGACCGTTAACCGGAAGCATTCTAATTGGAGGACTAAGTAAGCGAAGCATAACACTGCTCAAGAGGGAATCACCCGAAGTTCAAAGGCAACTGAATTACGGCATAACCGAGGCTTCGAAAGTTCGGAATTGCCAGCGAAACTCTTCGAGTCAAAGCGTTTCGAGCCGTTGTGTGAGAAGAAGTAAATGATGAGGTAAGAAGAAGTAGCAGGAAGCATACATGCTCAAGGAGGAGATCACCCCGAAAGTACAAAACAATTGAAGTTACGCGATAACCGAGGCATCGCAGTCATGGAATGCGGCGAAACTAACTCAACCGGAGTCAAAGCGTTTCTCCGTCTTGAGGAAGAAGTATGAAGTGTAAGAAACAAGTCATCGGAAGCATACAAGCTCAAGAGGGATCCCCTAAATTGGAAAGGCAAACACTGAATTTCGGCAACCGGGGCATACGATAAGGCGGAATGCCGCGAAACTCACTCGAGTCAAAACGTTTGGCCGTTTGCGGAAGAAGTTGACCCGGATGTACAACAATTTGCTGAATCATACATGCTCCAAGAGAGATCACGCCAAATTCAAAGGCAACTGAATTTACGTCAACATATGCTTCGAAGGTCTGGAATGCCGCGAGAAACTCTTGCAGTCAAAGCTTTTCGCCGTTTGAGGAAGAAGTATGATAGTTACAAAGAAATTAGCGGAAGCATACAAGCTCAAAGGGATCACCGCGAAAATTCAACAGGCAACAGGAATTTCGGCAAAAACCGGGGCAATCGAAGTCGTAATGCCGCGCAACTCACCGAGTCATAAGCGTTTCTTACTTACTCTCCGTTTGAGGAAGAAGTATGATGTAGAACAAGTAGCGGAGCATACATGCTCAAGAGGGATCTACCCGAAATTCAAGAGGCAACTAGAATCTTCTCGGCAACCGGGGCATTGAAGGCAGAATGCCGCGAAACTCACCGAGTCAAAGCATTTCGCCGTTTCTGCGCAGGAAGAAGCATGCGATGTAGAAGAAGTCGCGAAAGCATACATAGCTCAAGAGGGATCACATCCGAAATTCAAAGGCAATTGAATTTCAGACAACCGGGGCATACGAAGATCGGAATAATTACCGCGAAACTCAACGAGTCCAAAGCGTTTCTTCTTCCGTTCTTGCGGAAGAAGGTATGATTTATAACAAATAGCGGACGCATACATGCTCAAGAGTGATCACACCAAATTCAAAGGTCAACTGAATTATCGGCAACTCGGGGCATCGAAGGCGGAATGCATTGAAACTCCACCGAGTCAACACGCGTTTCGCCGGTTTGAGGAAGAAGTATGATGTAAAAGAAGTAGCGGCAGCATACAATGCCTCAATAGGGATCACCCGAAACCTCAAAGGCAACTGAATTTCCGCAACTACCCCAGGAGCCCATCAAAGTCAAAATGCCGCGAAACTCACCTACGAGTCAAAGCGTTATCCTCCGTTTTTGAGGACGAAGTATGATGTTGAACAAGAATAGCGGCAGACATACATTCTCAAGGAGGGATCACCCAATAACTCAAGAGGCACCAGATATTACGGCAACCGGGGCATACGAAGTCTTAATGCCAGCGAAAACTCATCCCGAGTCAAAGCGTTTCTACTCTCCTTTTGAGAAGAAGGTATGATGTAGAAACAAGTAGCGTGAAGCTAAACATGCTCTAGAGGGATCACCCGTAATTCAAAGGCAACTGAATCTTTCAGCACGCGGCGGCTATCGAAGATCGGAATGCCGCGAAACTCATCGAGTCCAAAGCGATTTGGTCCGTTTGCGGAAGAAGTCTGATGGAGGACAAGTAGCGAAAGCATACATGCACAAGAGTGATCAACCCAAATTCAAAGGCAACTGAATTTCGGTCAACCTGGGCTTCGCAGTCGGAATTCCGCGAAACTCACCGAGTCAAAGCGTATGTGCCGGTTTGCTTGGAAGAAGTCTGATGGAGGACCAAGTAAGCGGAAGCATGCACATGCTCAATACGGATCACTCCAAATTCAGAAAAGGCCTACTAAAAAACCAAAAATGAATTACCTGGCAACCAGGGCATCGAAGTCTTATATTCCGCGAAACACACCGAGTCAAAGCGTTTTTCTTCTTCATCCATTTGCAGGTAAGAGATATAGATGTAGAACAAGTAGCGGAAACATACATGCTTAAAAGGGATCCCACCGAAATTGATAGGCAACTGAATTTTCGGCACACCCGGGGCATGCGGTAAGTCCGGAATGGCCGCGAAACGCAACCAGTCAAAGCGCTTTCTCCTGTTTGAGAAGAAGTATGATGTAGAACAAGTAGCGGAAGCAGACATGCTTAGAGAAATCACCCGAAATTCCAAATAGCAACTGATTTTCCAGCAACCATGCGTCTTCCGAAGATAGTCGGAATGTCGCGGAAAACACATCGCGAGTCAAAGCGTTTGGCCGTTTGCGGAAGAATTCTGATGGAGGCAAGTATCGGAAGCCTACATGCTCCAAGAACAGGATCACCCGAAATGCAAACAGGCAACTTAATTTGGGCAACTGGCTTCGAAGTGTCAGAATGCCGCTAATCGTCACCGAGTCAAAGCGTTTGGTCCGTTTGCGGAAGAAGTCCGATTTAGGAACAAGTAACGGAATCAAACATCGCTCCAAGAGGGATCACCCGAAAATCAAAGCCTTACTGAATTTCGGCAAAGACCAGGGCTTCGTAGAGTCGTAATGCCGCGAAACTACACCGAGTCAAAGCGTTTCTCCCGTTTTGAGGAAGAAGTATGATGTAGAACAAAGTAGCGGAAACATACATGCTTAAAAGGGATGCCCCACGAAAAATCTCAAAGGCAACTGAATTTCAGACAACCGGGAGCATCGAAGTCGAAATCTGCCCATCGCGAAACTCAACCGACTCAAAGCGCTTCTCCGTTTGAGGAATGATAGTACTGATTGTAGAACAAGTAGCGGAATCATACATTCATTTAAGAAGGGATTACCCTAATTCAAAGGCAACTGAATTTCGGCAACCGGGGCATCGAAGTCGGAATGCCGCGAAACTCACCGAGTCAAAGCGTTTCGCCGTTTGCGGAAGAAGTCTGATGTAGAACAAGTAGCGGAAGCATACATGCTCAAGAGGGATAAACCGAATATTCAAAGAGGCAAACTGAATTTCACAACCGCGGCGTTCGAAGATCGGAATGTCCGCGAAACTCCACCGAGTCAAAGCGTTTATGGCCGATTGCCGGAAGAAGTCTGATGGAGGACAAGCAGCGGAAGCATACATGCTCAAGAGAGGATCACCTGAAATTCAAAGGCAACTGAATTTCGGCAACCGAGGCTTTCGAAGTCGGAATGCCGCGAAACTCTTCGAGTCAAAGCGTTTTCTTCCGATTTGAGGATGACAGTATGGAGGTAGAAGAAGTAGCGTAAATGGAAAACATACATTCTCAAGAGGGATCACCCGAAATTTCCAAAGGCAATTGAATTTCGATGAACCGGGGAAATCGAAGTCGGAATGCCGCGAAACTCACTCGAGTTCAAAGCGTTTCTTCTATTCTCCCTATGTTTTGAGGAAGAAGTAAGATGTAGAACAAGTAGCGGAAGCATACAAGCTCAAGCGAGGGATCACCTGAAATCAAAGGGCAACGTGACTTTCTCGCCAACCGAGGCAACGAAGGGCGCGGAATGCCGAGCGAAACTTCACACGAGTTCAAAACGTTTGGAGCCGATTTTGCTGAAGTTTGTTCGACGTGTACACCAAGTATGCTGAAGCACTACTATGCTCAAGAGTAGATCACCCAAGATTCAAAGGCAACTGAATTTCGGCAACCAGAGCTATCGAGAAGATCGGAATGCCGCGAAACTCTTCGAGTCAAAGCGTTTCGCCGTTTGAGGAAGAAGTATGATGTTCAAGAAGTCAGCGCGGAAGCATACACGAATGCGCTCAAGAGGGATCACCCGAAATTCAAAGGCAACTGAATTTCTGGCAACCGGGGGCATCGAAGGCCGGAATGCCTTGAAACTTCACCGAGTCAAAGCGTTTCGCCGTTTGAGGAAGAGAGTATTATGTACACTGAAGTAGCGGCAGGCATACATGCTCAAGAGGGATCACCCGAAATTCAAAGGCAACTGAATATTCGGCCAACCGGGGCATCAAAGTCAAAATGCCGCCGAAAACTCACCGAGTCAAAAGCGTTTCTCCGTTTGAGGAAGAAGTATGATGTAGAACGAAGTAGCGGAAAGCCTACATGCTCTAGAGGTATCACCCAAACTCAAAGGCAACTGAAATTTCAGCACCTGGCGGCTTCGCAAGCTCGGAAATGCGCCGCGAAACTCAATCGAGTCAAATCGTTTCGCCGTTTGCGGAAGAATTCTGATGGAGGACAAGTAGCGATAAGCAGACATGCTCAAGAGGGATCACCCGAGAAATCAAAGGCAAACTGAATTTCCGGCAACTGGCTTCTCGAAGTCGGAATGCCGCGAAACTCACTGAGACAAAGCGTTTGGGGCTCCGTTTGCGTAAGAAGTCCGATGGAGGACAAAGTAGCTAAGCATACATGCTCAAGAGGGATCACCCAAATTCAAAGGCTACTTGAATTTCGGCAACCTTAGCTTCGAAGTCGGAATGCCGCGACAACTCACTTAAAACTGACATCAAAAGCGATTCACACCGTTTTAATGAAGAAGTATGATGTAGAACAAGTAGCAGGAAGCATACCTGCTCAAGAGCGGATCACCCCCAATTCAAAGGCCAACTGAATTTCGGCAACCTGGGCCTCGAATTCGGAAATGCCGCTAAACTCACCGAGTCAAAGCGTTTTTCGGCCGTTTGCCGAAGAAGTCAGTATTGAGGACAAGTAGCGGAAGCATATACATGCTCAAGAGGTATCACCCGAAATTCAAAGGCTACTGAATTTCCTGGCAACACCAGAGGCATCGAAGTCGGGATGTCGCGAAACTCACACGAGTCAAAGCGTTTCTCTCACATTTGAGGAAGAAGTCTGCGATGTAAAACAAGTAGTCGGAAACATACATGCTTAAAAGGGACCCCCGAAATCAAAAGGCAACTGAATTTCGGCAACCGTGGCAATCGAAGTCGGAAGCCGCGAAACTCACCGAGTCAAAGTCGCTTCTCCGTTTGAGGAAGAAGTATGATGTAGAACAAGAGTAGCGGAAGCAGACTATGCTTATGAGGGATCCACCCGAAATTCAAAGGCAACTGAATTTCGGCAACCGGGGCATCGAAGTCGGAATGCCGCGACACTCACTGAGTCAAAGCGTTTCGCTGTTTGCGGAAGTTGTCTGATGTAGAACAAGTAGCGAAAGCATACATGCTCAAGAGGGATCACCTAAATTCAAAGGCAACTGAATTTCGGCAACCGGGGCATCGAAGTCGGAATGCCGCGAAACTCACCGAGTCAAAGCGTTTCGCCGTTTGCGGAAGTTTTCTGATGTAGAACAAGTAGCGGAAGCATACATGCTCAAGAGGGATCACCCAAATTCAAAGGCAACTGAATTTCGGCAACCGGGGCATCGAGGTCGGAATGCCGCGAAACTCACCGAGTCAAAGCGTTTCGCCGTTTGCAAGAAGTATGATGTAGAACAAGTAGCGGAAGCATACATGCTCAAGAGGGATCACCCGAAATTCAAAGGCAACTGAATTTCGGCAACCGGGCATCGAAGTCGGAATGCCGCGAAACTCACCGAGTCAAAGCGTTTCGCCGTTTGCGAAGAAGTATGATGTAGAACAAGTAGCGGAAGCATACATGCTCAAGAGGGATCACCCAAATTCAAAGGCAACTGAATTTCGGCAACCGGGGCATCGAAGTCGGAATGCCGCGAAACTCACCGAGTCAAAGCGTTTCGCCGTTTGAGGAAGAAGTATGATGTAGAACAAGTAGCGGAAGCATACATGCTCAAGAGGGATCACCGAAATTCAAAGGCAACTGAATTTCGGCAACCGGGGCATCGAAGTCGGAATGCCGCGAAACTCACCGAGTCAAAGCGTTTCACCGTTTGCGGAAGTTGTCTGATGTAGAACAAGTAGCGGAAGCATACATGCTCAAGAGGGATCACCCGAAATTCAAAGGCAACTGAATTTCGGCAACCGGGCATCGAAGTCGGAATGCCGCGAAACTCACATAGTCAAAGCGTTTCGCCGTTTGCGGAAGAAGTCTGATGTAGAACAAGTAGCGGAAGCATACATGCTCAAGAGGGATCACCCAAATTCAAAGGCAACTGAATTTCGGCAACCGGGGCATCGAAGTCGGAATGCCGCGAAACTCACCGAGTCAAAGCGTTTCGCCGTTTGCGGAAGAAGTCTGATGTAGAACAAGTAGCGGAAGCATACATGCTCAAGAGGGATCACCCGAAATTCAAAGGCAACTGAATTTCGGCAACCGGGGCATCGAAGTCGGAATGCCGCGAAACTCACCGAGTCAAAGCGTTTCGCCGTTTGCGGAAGAAGTCTGATGTAGAACAAGTAGCGGAAGCATACATGCTCAAGAGGGATCACCCAAATTCAAAGGCAACTGAATTTCGGCAACCGGGGCATCGAAGTCGGAATGCCGCGAAACTCACCGAGTCAAAGCGTTTCGCCGTTTGCGGAAGAAGTCTGATGTAGAACAAGTAGCGAAGCATACATGCTCAAGAGGGATCACCCGAAATTCAAAGGCAACTGAATTTCGGCAACCGGGGCATCGAAGTCGGAATGCCGCGAAACTCACCGAGTCAAAGCGTTTCGCCGTTTGCGGAAGAAGTATGATGTAGAACAAGTAGCGGAAGCATACATGCTCAAGAGGGATCACCCAAATTCAAAGGCAACTGAATTTCGGCAACCGGGCATCGAAGTCGGAATGCCGCGAAACTCACCGAGTCAAAGCGTTTCGCCGTTTGCGGAAGAAGTCTGATGTAGAACAAGTAGCGGAAGCATACATGCTCAAGAGGGATCACCCGAAATTCAAAGGCAACTGAATTTCGGCAACCGGGCATCGAAGTCGGAATGCCGCGAAACTCACCGAGTCAAAGCGTTTCGCCGTTTGCGGAAGAAGTATGATGTAGAACAAGTAGCGGAAGCATACATGCTCAAGAGGGATCACCCGAAATTCAAAGGCAACTGAATTTCGGCAACCGGGCATCGAAGTCGGAATGCCGCGAAACTCACCGAGTCAAAGCGTTTCGCCGTTTGCGGAAGAAGTCTGATGTAGAACAAGTAGCGGAAGCATACATGCTCAAGAGGGATCACCCGAAATTCAAAGGCAACTGAATTTCGGCAACCGGGGCATCGAAGTCGGAATGCCGCGAAACTCACCGAGTCAAAGCGTTTCGCCGTTTGCGGAAGAAGTCTGATGTAGAACAAGTAGCGGAAGCATACATGCTCAAGAGGGATCACCCAAATTCAAAGGCTACTGAATTTCGGCAACCGGGGCATCGAAGCCGGAATGCCGCGAAACTCACCGAGTCAAAGCGTTTGGCCGTTTGCGGAAGAAGTATGATGTAGAACAAGTAGCGGAAGCATACATGCTCAAGAGGGATCACCCGAAATTCAAAAGCAACTGAATTTCGGCAACCGGGGCATCGAAGTCGGAATGCCGCGAAACTCACCGAGTCAAAGCGTTTCGCCGTTTGCGGAAGAAGTCTGATGTAGAACAAGTAGCGGAAGCTAACATGCTCAAGAGGGATCACCCGAAATTCAAAGGCAACTGAATTTCGGCAACCGGGGCATCGAAGTCCGAATGCCGCGAAACTCACCGAGTCAAAGCGTTTCGCCGTTTGGGGAAGAAGTCTGATGTAGAACAAGTAGCGGAAGCATACATGCGCAAGAGGGATCACCAGAAATTCAAAGGCAACTGAATTTCGGTAACCGGGGCATCGAAGTCGGAAAGCCGCGAAACTCACCGAGTGAAAGCCTTTCGCCGTTTGCTGGAGAAGTCTGATGTAGAACAAGTAGCGGAAGCATACATGCTCAAGAGGGATCACCCGAAATTCAAAGGCAACTGAATTTCGGCAACCGGGGCATCGAAGTCGGAATGCCGCGAAACTCACCGAGTCAAAGCGTTTCGCCGTTCGGAAGAAGTATGATGTAGAACAAGTAGCGGAAGCATACATGCTCAAGAGGGATCACCCAAATTCAAAGGCAACTGAATTTCGGCAACCGGGGCATCGAAGTCGGAATAGCGCGAAACTCACATAGTCAAAGCGTTTCTCCGTTTGCAGAAGAAGTCTGATGTAGAACAAGTAGCGAAAGCATACATGCTCAAGAGGGATCACCCGAAATGCAAAGGCAACTGAATTTCGGCAACCGTGGCATCGAAGTCGGAATGCCGCGAAACTCACCGAGTCAAAGCGTTTGGCCGTTTGCGGAAGAACTTTGATGTACGACAAGTAGCGGAAGCATACATGCTCAAGAGGGATCACCCGAAATTCAAAGGCAACTGAATTTCAGCAACCGGGGCATCGAAGTCGGAATGCCGCGAAACTCACCGAGTCAAAGCGTTTTGCCGTTTGCGGAAGAAGTCTGATGTAGAAAAAGTAGCGGACACGTACATGCTCAAGAGGGATCAGCCGAAATTCAAAGGCAAATGAATTTCAGCCACCGTGGCATCGAAGTCGGAATGTCGCGAAACTCACCGAGTCAAAGTGTTTCACCGTTTGAGGAAGAAGTATGATGTAGAACAAGTAGCGGAAGCGTACATGCTCAAGAGGGATCACCCCAATTCAAAGGCAACTGAATTTCGGCAACCGGGGCATCGAAGTATGCGAAACTCGAACTCACCGAGTCAAAGCGTTTGTCCGTTTGCGGAAGAAGTATGATGTAGAACAAGTAGCGGAAGCATACATGCTCAAGAGGGATCACCCGAAATTCAAAGGCAACTGAATTTCGGCAACCGGGGCATCGAAGTCGGAATACCGCGAAACTCACCGAGTCAAAGCGTTTCACCGTTTGAGGAAGAAGTATGATGTAGAACAAGTAGCGGAAGCATACATGCTCAAGAGGGATCACCCGAAATTCAAAGGCAACTGAATTTCGGCAACCAGGGCATCGAAGTCGGAATGCCGCGAAACTCACCGAGTCAAAGCGTTTCGCCGTTTGCGGAAGAAGTCTGATGTAGAACAAGTAGCGGAAGCATACATGCTCAAGAGGATCACACCGAATTCAAAGGCAACTGAATTTCGGCAACCGGGGCATCGAAGTCGGAATGCCGCGAAACTCACCGAGTCAAAGCGTTTCACCGTTTGCGGAAGTTGTCTGATGTAGAACAAGTAGCGGAAGCATACATGCTCAAGAGGGATCACCCAAATTCAAAGGCAACTGAATTTCGGCAACCGGGGCATCGAAGTCGGAATGCCGCGAAACTCACCGAGTCAAAGCGTTTCGCCGTTTGAGGAAGAAGTATGATGTAGAACAAGTAGCGAAGCATACATGCTCAAGAGGGATCACCCCAAATTCAAAGGCAACTGAATTTCGGCAACTGGGTATCGAAGTCGGAATGCCGCGAAACTCACCGAGTCAAAGCGTTTCGCCGTTTGCGGAAGAAGTCTGATGTAGAACAAGTAGCGGAAGCATACATGCTCAAGAGGGATCACCCGAAATTCAAAGGCAACTGAATTTCGGCAACCGGGCATCGAAGTCGGAATGCCGCGAAACTCACCGAGTCAAAGCGTTTCGTTTGCGGAAGAAAGTCTGATGTAGAACAAGTAGCGAAGCATACATGCTCAAGAGGATCACCCGAAATTCAAAGGCAACTGAATTTCGGCAACCGGGGCATCGAAGTCGGAATGCCGCGAAACTCACCGAGTCAAAGCGTTTCGCCGTTT
>CM055363.1:17682079-17730776 GCA_029228515.1 Populus alba x Populus x berolinensis | reverse complement strand
GGCATCGAAGTCGGATTGCCGGGAAACTCTCCGAGTCAAAGCGTTTCGCCGTTTGCGAAGAAGTTGTCTGATGTTAGAACAAGTTGCGGAAAGATTACACATGATTAAGAGTGATCACCACCGTACGTCTCTAAGGCACTGATTTTCGCGGCAACCGGGGCCCATCGAACGCGGAATGCCATGCGAAAACCTCACAGAGTCAAAGCGTTGTCTCAGTTTGAGGAAGAAGTATTCAGATGATAGAACTAGTTTGCGGAAAGCATACATGCTCAAGTGGGATCACTCCGATATTCAAATGGCAACTGAATTTCGGCATCCGGGCATCGAAGTCGAAATGCCGCGCGAAAATCACCGAGTTCAAGAGATTCATCCGTTTGAGGAAGGAAGTCTGATGTAGAACAAAGTAGCGTAAGCATACATGCTCAAGATGGATCACCCGAAATTCAAAGGCAACTGAATTTTGGCAACCGGGCATCCAAGTCGGAATGCCGCGAAACTCACCGAGTCAAAGGCGTTTCAACCATTTGAAGAAGAAGTATGATGTAGAAAAAGTACGGAAGCATACAAGCTCAAGAGGGATCACCCGAAATTCAAACAACTGAATTTCGGCAACCGGGGCATCGAAGTCGGAATCCGCTGTAAACACCCAAACGAAAATATATATATGTCTATATATATATATATATATATTATGTATGTATATAAGAGAAAGAGCGAGAGAAAGATGGTGATAACGCAGTTTTCGCTGCCGATGCAGAAATCGGCAGCGACGCAGATTTCGCTGCCGATGCAGAAATCGGCAGCGACGCAGTTTTTCGCTGCCGATTCTGGTTTTGGCAGCGACGCAGTTTTCGCTGTCGATTCTGGGTTGGGCAGCGACGCAGTTTTCGCTGCCGGATGCAGAAATCGCAGCGACGCAGTTTTTCATACTGCCGATGCAGAAATCGGCAGCGACGCAGTTTTGGGCTGCCGAATTCTCAATCAACAGGTGATGCACAGCTGGAGGGAGGGTAAAAAACTGGTTTTAGATAAACCAAACAAGGATAAGGACACACCTAAACCCACCCCCAAACAACCCAATTCATTTGATGGGTAGTATAAATTACAAAGAGGGGAGAGAGAAGGACCCATCTTCTTCCCAAACCACAGCTGCATGTCATTCTTCCCTTCCCCTTTCACATCAAAAACGTGAATCAACTAGTAGAGTGTCTTGTGAGCTTGTGAGGGAGAGATGAGAACTTGAGAGAGGAGTGGGCAGCTGCATAGAGGAGAGGAAAAAGAGAGCTGGAAAACGTGAGAGGAAGAAGACTGAGGAGAACCAGCAGCTGAAGAGAAAAGAATAGTGTCAAACCTTCCTCAAACTTGGTTAAAATCAGAAGGTATGGGTCATGGAACTCCTTTCCTCTCCCCCTTAAGATCAAAAACGAAAATGAAGAAGAAAAGCCCTAAGAAAAATTAATCTAAGACTAAGCCAACTATGGGGAAACGGAAATTAATAGGAGATCTAGCAAACAGAAGTGAAATAAAGTCAATTTCAGAACATCTAACAATTATGGTAGAAGCTGGCTTTAACTATGGGGTAAGCCAGCATGCATGTGTGTGTGTTCTGCTGGAATGAATGTGTTTCTGCTGTGATGTTGGTGCTGAAATTAAATGTGTTCTGTTGAGATGTTGCTGCTGGAATTAATGTGTTCTGTTGTGATGATTGTTGCTAGAATTTAAATGTGTTCTGCTGTGATGTTCTTGCTGGAATTTAATGTGTTTCTGCTGTGATGTTAGTGCTGGAATTTAATGTGTTTGCTGTGAAGTTCTTGCTGGAATTTAATGTGTTCTGCTGTGATGTTAGTGCTGGAATTTAATGTGTTTTGCTGTGATGTTATTGCTGAAATTTTGTTGAAGAACTATGTGCTGAAATTGATGGTTCCGAGTTGCGAAATTCTGTTTCGCTGCCGCAACGGAACCTCCTGCAGCGAATTGATATTCGCTGCCGATTTGTGTGTGTGCAGCGAAATTCTGTTTCGCTGCCGCAACTGAACCTGCTGCAGCGAATTGATAATTCGCTGCCGATTTGTGCGTTGCGCAGCGAAATTCTGTTTTCGCTGCCGCAACTGAACCTCCTGCAGCGAATTGATATTCGCTGCCGATTTGTGCGTTGCGCAGCGAAATTCTGTTTCGCTGCCGCAACTGAACCTCCTGCAGCGAATTGATATTCACTGCTGATTTGTGTGTGGCGCAGCGAAATTATGTTTCGCTGCCGCGACTGAACTTCCTGCAGCGAATTGATATTCGCTGCCAAGTTGTGCGTTGTGCAGCGAAACTGCGGCACCAACAGCGATGCAGTTTTCGCTGCCGAACTGGCTGCCGCCAGCGAAACAGTGGTCGCTGCCGAACTGGCAGCCCGCAGCGAACCAGTTCTCGCTGCCGAATTCCTACAATAAGCCTCCTAGGCAGGAATGACTTAAATGCTAGTAACAATCTCATGTTATGATAGTGTAAAATATGGAACACTTGAATGTGAACATATGAACTCTTGAAATAAGTGTGATGATGAGTATGATTCAAAATAAAATAAAAGCAACTGTGACTGATTTGTGACTATTGCGTCCTATTTGTTGCGGTCGGGATTGGACCATCATCCAAACAGGATCGACCCACAGTGGAGGCAGGTAGTTGACTTGCACCTTCCTTTTTCTTATGTTGAAATCTTGAAATATTTAAACTTGATCTAATATCATATGGTTAGAACCGATATTAGATTGGATGAACGCTTAAATGGTTGATGAAAGATTGATTAGCTTCCGTCTAATGGCTTCCGAATGGATGGCCGGGACAAAAGAGTGATTAGCTTCGTCTAATGGCATCCAAACGGGAGTGGCCGGGACAAAGAATGATTAGCTTCGGCTAATGGCGTCCGAACGAATGGCCGGGACAAAAAAAATAATTAGCTTCGGCTAAGGGCATCCGAAGGATGGCCGGGACAAAAGAATGAGTAGCTTCTGCTAATGGCATCCGAAAGGATGGCCGGGACAAAGGAGTGATTAGCTTCGGCTAATGGCTCTCCAAACGGATGGCCGGGACAAAGAATGCTTAGCTTTGGCTAATGGCGTCCGAATGAATGGCCGAGATGAAGGACTGATTAGCTTTCGCTAATGGCATCCAAAAACGGATGGAATGGCCGGGATTAAAGCAGCGATTCTGCTTGGCCGATACAGAAATCGGCAGCGACGCAGATTCCTCTGCCGATTCGGAGATCGGCAGCGACGCAGATTCCGGCTGCCTTACAGAATTCGGCTAGCGGAAGCAGAGGCTGCTGCCGAGACAGAAATCGGCAGCGACGCAGATTCTGCTGCCGATTCTTTCCGCAGCCACGCAGATGCTTCTGCCATACATGGAAATCGCCTGCGACGCAGATTTCCGCTGCCGAGTCTGGATCGGCAGCGACGTCAGATTCCGCTGCCGATTCTGGATCGGCAGCGACGCAGATTCCGCTGCCGATTCTGGATCGGCAGCGACGCAGCTTTCCGCCATGGATGGCCGACACAAAATTGAATGACTAGTTTTGGCGAATGACATCCGAAAACCTTGTGTATCTATAAGGACTAACTAGTTGTTGTAGCATATACATGAAGTAAGTATAATTGTTAATGTTTGATTTAATTGCCAAACCGTGAGTTACCGTTCGTAATTAATTAGTAAATATGTGCAATTCGTCTTGAATGTTTGTTACTAGCTAGCAGGGACGTCACACCAACAGAGATGTCTAGGTAACCCGATAACACGGGAACCTACCTTTCCAAGGAACTATGGAGATTGGTAGCTTAAATCACAATGTATTTTGTTTGGATCAATGGACGAAATGTATATCTTTTATTAGATCGCGTTTGTGTTTAATATTGTGATGATTATTAGTTGGATAAGAATGCAAACTCATATCCATGGAATATATATTAATAACAACTTCAAATCATGCAACTTAATATGATGTGCTTGTGTAAGATTCGACTGCTTAAATGAAATTGTGATTGTTTGGAATTGTATTTGTGATGATGTGAGATTTCAAGTGTCGTGGATTTCCGGCACCATGTCGAGGTAAAGATAGATTTATAAAAAAAGAAAAAAAATTTACTGTTTGAGTTGGCTTGTGAAAGCCGGTGTTTACAGTTGGTAGCAGATCACTTGGTATGGATCCTGAGGATCATTAATAAATGGTTTGTTGTGATGGATTTCAGGATGGTACACACCCGACACGGGACACGAACTGAGCCGCCCTCCTTAGAAAGGAGGGGCGTGTCGAGGTGTCCACATGTTGGCAATACGAAGACCCTGTAGATGATACGGCATCTCATGCTCCGCTTATACCACCCGAAACCCTGCAGGGAGGTAGATACGGTGGCGGGGGAAGGCTCGAGCCCGAAGCAAACAGAGGGAACACCCCCCGTGGCAAACAGAGCAGCGAGAAAGAACTGAAGCACAACCATCTGCTGTTCCAACTGGTGTGCCCCCACTATCTGTAGATGCGGGATTCCTTGTACAAAATATGGTAAGCAGTGATGGAGGGCATGGCTAGTTCACCAACAAAAAAACCTCCCTCCACGCAGTTATCCACCAGCAGCCCATACGACTAGCAGGACCATGGATAATGTGGTACAACTGATGCGACTATTTAAGAGTATGAGGGAAATGGGCTGTGAACCGTACATGGGGAACTAGAATGCAGAAATATCTGGAAGATGGATCAGGAAGGTAGAAAAGACAATGATTCCAAAGAAGCATACCCGAGGGTTTGAGGGTAAATTGTGCATCCCAGTTACTGTCTGATAGGGCCATGACATGAGGATACAGTTCATGTGAGCCGGGGGCACTGAGACACTAATCTTGGTGTGATTTCAAGACAGAGTTTGAGAATCCATTTTAGAGTCCATGTATCAGCGCAAGGTGAAAGAACAAGAGTTCCTTGCATTTCAACAGGGTGTTTGGTCTGTTGTGGAGTAATTAAGAAGATTTCATGAACTTTCATTGTTCGCCCCACAGTATGTGCCGACAGAGGAACTTATGATTGATAAGTTGAGAGATTGGTGACGACAGGAGTTGAGACAACTTGATCGCCTTGCGATTTAAATCGGTGAGGGAGTTGATGGAGGGCTGCACAAGCTCCTGAGCAATAGTATTGGAGAAAGCCAAGGGGGTATCAGAGTATAAGTAAAAAAGCGAGATGGGGACTATTTCAGCGGCAGACCAACCGCACCCGAAGAAAGGAAAAAGTGGAGTGTTTGAGCAGCACGGAAAAAAGGGGAGTTGGTGACATTACCACCTCACCAGCAACGAAGTGGGAGAGTAATGCATGGACAGTCGCACTCGATGGACAACGCGCTTCAACTGGGATCGGTGACCGCAACGGTGTTGACTATCCTTTATTGTGTAAAGTGTGGACAAAAAACACCTTGGGGATGGCTCAGTTTCCCCCGGGCGAGTGTGTTGAGTGCAGAGGAGAGGGCCTTAGGTGGAGGAATTGTCAGTATCTAAAGTCAGGGGTGTCATTACTGTGGTGGAAGCAATCAGTACACAGTGGAGAGTGCCCCAAGAGGAACTCCGGACAAGTACTGAGCTACAGACAGCCGAGTCTGAGCCACCAGCAGTCAATCACCGTTAATAGGCCAGTTAGATCTTCTCAATCAGGGGGGCAAACTCCAGTCTAAGGTAACGAGGGCACAAAAGGATCGGACCTCGGGGAGGGTCTTCCACCTGACACTGAAGCAGGCCTGGCTGCATCAGATGTGGTTGCAGGTACACTTCTCTGATTGGTTTTTAATGTGCATGTGTTGTTTGAATCCGGGTGCCACCCACTCATTCATTGCTAAGAGAATTGTCACTAAATTGAAAAAGGAAGTAAAAATGGCAGAATGGTTTGTTAATTGGATCTCCAATGGGAAACGATGGTTGAAACAACTATTGTATATGTGGATGTGGGGGTTAGTTAATCCGGGTATGGAAACTAAGGTAGGATTGATTCCCTTAGAGCTACATGATTTTTGACATAAAACTAGGCATGGAGTTGGTTGAGTAAATACAATAGCACTAATAGATTGTTATGCGAAAACTGTCCACTTTCCAAACACCTAAGGGCGAGACAATAACTTTTGAAGGAGAGAGACTTCCCAAACAGATGGCTTTAATATCGACGTTGACAGCCCAAAAAAGTTTAAGAAAGGGAATATGGGTTACCTCGCCTACATCTTAAACGCTAATGAAGATGGTCCCACGATTGAAGGATATGCCTGTGGTTTGATTTCCCAGATGTGTTTCCAGAAGAACTACCAGGACTACCCCCAGAGCGAGAGGTAGAGGTGTCTATAGACACTTTTCCTGGAGTTTCCCCTATACCCCAACAACCGTATCGTAAGGCTCCAGCAGAACTGAACTAGTTAAAGACTCAATTACAGGAATTATTAGACAAAGGGTTCTTAACGGCCCAGTATTGCTCCTTGTGTAGCACCGGTCCTATGTGTAAGAAAGAAAGATGAACCCCATAGGCTTTGTATTGACTATCGACAGTTGAAAACAAAAGTAACAATGAAAAACATGTATCCGTTACCTCGGATAGATGAATTTGTTCGACCAATTAAAGTGAGCGAGGGCATTCTCGAAGATAGAGCTGAGAGTCAGGGGACTATCAGATGAAGAATTAAAGAAGCGGATTTAGCAAAGACCGCAATTAGAACTCGTTACGGACACTATGAATTTTAGGTTTTTACCGTTCGTTGGACGAACGACCCAGCCCTCTTCATGGATTTGGATGAATCGGGTTTTCCAACCATAAAATTGAATAAGTTTATGGTGGTAGTTCATTGATGATATACTGGTGTAATCGAATTCTTTCAAAGAGCACGAAGAACAGCTTGAGACAAACCTTACAAACCTAGAGATATAACCAGCTTTATGCAAAACTGAGTAAATGTGCAGTTTGGCTGAAAAGAGTGATGTTCTTTTGGCGACATGTCATTTCAGCCGAAGGTGTTTTTGTCTGACCCTCAAAAAGTCGAAGCAGTCGTGAAATGGGAAAAAGACCGACATCGGTCACTGAAATACGTAATTCCTGGGACTTGCAGGAGTACTATCGGAGAGTATCGAAGGTGTTTCACTGAGGCAACCCCCGGGTCACAACTAAACTATGATATAAGAAATGGGTGTGGTCAGAAGAATGTGAGGCAAGCTTCCAAGAATATGAAGAGGAGGCTCACCCCTGCTCCAGTCATAACTCTTCCCTCAGGGACCGAGGGTTTTGTGGTATATAGTGATGCCTCGGGGAAGGGATTGGGGTGTGTTTTGATGCAACATGGGAAGGTGATCGCCTATGCATCAAGGCAATTAAAGACTCATGAGGTGAACTACCCTGCACGACCTGGAGTTGGCAGCTGTAGTATTTGCCTTGAGGATATGGAGACACTATGTATGGGTCTCGAACCCAAATTTTTACTGATCATAAGAGCCTGAAGTATCTGATGTCGCAAAAGGAGTTGAACATGCGGCAAAGAAGGTGGATAGAGCTCATTAAGGATTATGATTGCACCATAGAATACCACCCGGGGAAAGCAAACGTGGTGGCAGATGCCCTCAGTCGCAAAGGTAAAACCTCCTTGGGAAGCTTAACAGTGGGAAAGGAGCGGCAATTGACAGAATTAAAAGAGTTGGGTGCAGAATTGGGAATTGATGCAAGAGGTGGGTTAGTAGCTCAATTAGTGGTGCGACCAACGTATCGAGAACAGATACTACATGCTCAATTCCATGACAAGGTGGGGTCCAAGATTAGGAAGAATGTGGAGGCCGGGATAGAAATGAAATTCCGAGTAGCGGATGATGGATCCTTGATGATGGGACAACGGTTGTACGTGCCTGATGACGAAACAGTCAAACGAATGGTTCTACAAGAAGCACATGAGTCCAAATTCTCCATACATCCTGGCAGCACTAAGATGTATCGAGACCTGAAACACCTCTATTGGTGGCCAAATATGAAAAGGGAAATAGCTGAGTATGTGTCAAAGTGTGGGTTATGTCAACAAGTCAAGGTTGAACACCAAAGGCCTGCGGGACCATTACAACCATTACAAATTCCAGAATGGAAGTGGGAGATGATCACCATGGATTTCGTGTCAGGATTTCCCAAAGGAGAAAAGGAAATGATGCGATATGGGTCATTGTAGATCGGTTGACGAAATCCGCACTATTCTTGCCCGTAAAGATGACCGACTCGGTGGACAAGCTTGCCAAGATCTACATAAATGAGGTGGTACGACTTCATGGGATTCCGGTGTCCATTGTATCGGATCGAGATCCCAGGTTCACCTCTCGACTTTGGCCGAGCATACAACATGCCTTGGGGACAAGGTTGGACATGAGCACTGCGTTTCACCCTCAAACGGATGGCCAATCGGAAAGAGTCATCCAAGTCTTGGAAGACCTATTACGGGCCTGTGTGCTAGAATTTGGAGGAAACTGGGAGGAACACATGGCATTGGTGGAGTTCACGTATAACAATAGTCATCAAGCCACAAATTCTGTTTCGCTGCCGCAACTGAACCTGCTGCAGCGAATTGATATTCGCTGCGCAGCGAAATTCTGTTTCGCTGCCGCAACTGAACCTGCTGCAGCGACTTGATATTCGCTGCCGATTTGTGTGTTGCGCAGCGACGCAACTGAACCTGCTGCAGCGAATTGATATTCGCTGCCGATTTGTGTGTTGCGCAGCGAAATTCTGTTTCGCTGCCGCAACTGAACCTGCTGCAGCGAATTGATATTCACTGCCGATTTGTGTGTGGCGCAGCGAAATTATGTTTCGCTGCCGCGACTGAACTTCCTGCAGCGAATTGATATTCGCTGCCAAGTTGTGCGTTGTGCAGCGAAACTGCGGCACCAACAGCGATGCAGTTTTCGCTGCCGAACTGGCTGCCGCCAGCGAAACAGTGGTCGCTGTCGAACTGGCAGCCCGCAGCGAACCAGTTCTCGCTGCCAAATTCCTACAATAAGCCTCCTAGGCAGGAATGACTTAAATGCTAGTAACAATCTCATGTTATGATAGTGTAAAATATGGAACACTTGAATGTGAACATATGAACTCTTGAAATAAGTGTGATGATGAGTATGATTCAAAAATAAAATAAATGCAACTGTGCTGATTTGTGACTATTGATGTCTTAGGTGGTGCGGTCGGGATTGGACCATCATCAAGACAGGATCGACCCACAGGTGGAGCAGGTAGGTGACTTGCACCTTCCTTTTTCTTATGTTGAATCTTGAAATATTTTAACTTGAGTACTATCATATTGTTAGAACCGATATTAGATTGATGAACGCTTAAATGTTGATTAAAGATTGATTAGCTTCGGCTAATGGCATCCGAACGGATGGCCGGGACAAAAGAGTGATTAGCTTCGGCTAATGGCATCCAAACGGATGGAAGAATGATTAGCTTCGGCTAATGGCGTCCGAACGGATGGCCGGAAAAAAAAATGATTAGCTTCGGCTAATGGCATCCGAAGGATGGCCGGACAAAAGAATGATTAGCTTCGGCTAATGGCATCCGAAAGGATGGCCGGGACAAAGGAGTGATTAGCTTCGGCTAATGGCATCCAAACGGATGGCCGGGACAAAGAATGATTAGCTTTGGCTAATGGCGTCCGAATGGATGGCCGAGATGAAGGACTGATTAGCTTCGGCTAATGGCATCCAAACGGATGGATGGCCGGATAAAAGAGTGATTCTGCTGCCGATACAGAAATCGGCAGCGACGCAGATTCCGCTGCCGATTCTGGATCGGCAGCGACGCAGATTCTGCTGCCGATACAGAAATCGGCAGCGACGCAGATTCTGCTGCCGATACAGAAATCGGCAGCGACGCAGATTCTGCTGCCGATACAGAAATCGGCAGCGACGCAGATTCTGCTGCCGATTCTGGATCGGCAGCAACGCAGATTCTGCTGCCGATACAGAAATCGGCAGCGACGTAGATTTCCGCTGCCGATTCTGGATCGGCAGCGACGCAGATTCCGCTGCCGATTCTGGATCGGCAGCGACGCAGATTCGCTGCCGATTCTGGATCGGCAGCGACGCAGCTTTCGCCATGGATGGCCGACACAAATGAATGACTAGTTTTGGCGAATGGCATCCGAAAACTTGTGTATCTATATGTACTACTAGTTGTTGTAGCAAATACATGAAGAAATTATAATTGTTAATGTTTTATTTAATTGCCAAACCGTGAGTTACCGTTCTTATTATTATTAAATATTTGCATTCTCTTAAATGTTTGTACTGCTGCAGGACTTCACACCAACGAGATGTCTAGGAAACCCGATACACGGGAACCTACTTTTGCAAGGAACTATGTAGATGTATCTTAAATCACAATGTATTTTGTATGGATCAATGTACTAAATGTATAACTTTTATTAGATCCTTTTTGTTTAAATTGTGATGACTATTAGTAGGATAAGAATGCAAACTCATGTCCATGTATATATTTTAATACGAACTTCAAATCATGCAACTTAATATTATGCTTGTGTAAGATTCGCTCTTAAATGAAATGGTGATTGTATGGATTGTATTTTTGATGATGTGAGAATTCAATTCTGATTTCCGGCACCAGTTGATTAAATATATATATATAAAAAAAAAAAAAATAGAAAAAAAATTTACTGTTTGTGTTGGGCTTGGAAAGCCGGTTGTTACAGCCGCGAAACTCACCGAGTCAAAGCGTTTCGCCGTTTGCGGAAGAAGTCTGATGTAGAACAAGTAGCGAAGCATACATGCTCAAGAGGGATCACCCGAAATTCAAAGGCAACTGAATTTCGGCAACCGGGGCATCGAAGTCGGAATGCCGCGAAACTCACCGAGTCAAAGCGTTTCGCCGTTTGCGGAAGAAGTATGATGTAGAACAAGTAGCGGAAGCATACATGCTCAAGAGGGATCACCCGAAATTCAAAGGCAACTGAATTTCGGCAACCGGGCATCGAAGTCGGAATGCCGCGAAACTCACCGAGTCAAAGCGTTTCGCCGTTTGCGGAAGAAGTCTGATGTAGAACAAGTAGGAAGCATACATGCTCAAGAGGGATCACCCGAAATTCAAAGGCAACTGAATTTCGGCAACCGGGGCATCGAAGTCGGAATGCCGCGAAACTCACCGAGTCAAAGCGTTTCGCCGTTTGCGGAAGAAGTATGATGTAGAACAAGTAGCAGAAGCATACATGCTCAAGAGGGATCACCCGAAATTCAAAGGCAACTGAATTTCGGCAACCGGGGCATCGAAGTCGGAATGCCGCGAAACTCACCGAGTCAAAGCGTTTCGCCGTTTGCGGAAGAAGTCTGATGTAGAACAAGTAGCGAAGCATACATGCTCAAGAGGGATCACCCGAAATTCAAAGGCAACTGAATTTCGGCAACCGGGGCATCGAAGTCGGAATGCCGCGAAACTCACCGAGTCAAAGCGTTTCGCCGTTTGCGGAAGAAGTATGATGTAGAACAAGTAGCAGAAGCATACATGCTCAAGAGGGATCACCCGAAATTCAAAGGCAACTGAATTTCGGCAACCGGGGCATCGAAGTCGGAATGCCGCGAAACTCACCGAGTCAAAGCGTTTCGCCGTTTGCGGAAGAAGTCTGATGTAGAACAAGTAGCGGAAGCATACATGCTCAAGAGGGATCACCCGAAATTCAAAGGCAACTGAATTTCGGCAACCGGGGCATCGAAGTCGGAATGCCGCGAAACTCACCGAGTCAAAGCGTTTCGCCGTTTGCGGAAGAAGTCTGATGTAGAACAAGTAGCGGAAGCATACATGCTCAAGAGGGATCACCCGAAATTCAAAGGCAACTGAATTTCGGCAACCGGGGCATCGAAGTCGGAATGCCGCGAAACTCACCGAGTCAAAGCGTTTCGCCGTTTGCGGAAGAAGTCTGATGTAGAACAAGTAGCGGAAGCATACATGCTCAAGAGGGATCACCCGAAATTCAAAGGCAACTGAATTTCGGCAACCGGGGCATCGAAGTCGGAATGCCGCGAAACTCACCGAGTCAAAGCGTTTCGCCGTTTGCGGAAGAAGTCTGATGTAGAACAAGTAGCAGAAGCATACATGCTCAAGAGGGATCACCCGAAATTCAAAGGCAACTGAATTTCGGCAACCGGGCATCGAAGTCGGAATGCCGCGAAACTCACCGAGTCAAAGCGTTTCGCCGTTTGCGGAAGAAGTCTGATGTAGAACAAGTAGCAGAAGCATACATGCTCAAGAGGGATCACCCGAAATTCAAAGGCAACTGAATTTCGGCAACCGGGCATCGAAGTCGGAATGCCGCGAAACTCACCGAGTCAAAGCGTTTCGCCGTTTGCGGAAGAAGTCTGATGTAGAACAAGTAGCAGAAGCATACATGCTCAAGAGGGATCACCCGAAATTCAAAGGCAACTGAATTTCGGCAACCGGGGCATCGAAGTCGGAATGCCGCGAAACTCACCGAGTCAAAGCGTTTCGCCGTTTGCGGAAGAAGTCTGATGTAGAACAAGTAGCAGAAGCATACATGCTCAAGAGGGATCACCCGAAATTCAAAGGCAACTGAATTTCGGCAACCGGGGCATCGAAGTCGGAATGCCGCGAAACTCACCGAGTCAAAGCGTTTCGCCGTTTGCGGAAGAAGTCTGATGTAGAACAAGTAGCAGAAGCATACATGCTCAAGAGGGATCACCCGAAATTCAAAGGCAACTGAATTTCGGCAACCGGGGCATCGAAGTCGGAATGCCGCGAAACTCACCGAGTCAAAGCGTTTCGCCGTTTGCGGAAGAAGTCTGATGTAGAACAAGTAGCAGAAGCATACATGCTCAAGAGGGATCACCCGAAATTCAAAGGCAACTGAATTTCGGCAACCGGGGCATCGAAGTCGGAATGCCGCGAAACTCACCGAGTCAAAGCGTTTCGCCGTTTGCGGAAGAAGTCTGATGTAGAACAAGTAGCAGAAGCATACATGCTCAAGAGGGATCACCCGAAATTCAAAGGCAACTGAATTTCGGCAACCGGGGCATCGAAGTCGGAATGCCGCGAAACTCACCGAGTCAAAGCGTTTCGCCGTTTGCGGAAGAAGTCTGATGTAGAACAAGTAGCAGAAGCATACATGCTCAAGAGGGATCACCCGAAATTCAAAGGCAACTGAATTTCGGCAACCGGGGCATCGAAGTCGGAATGCCGCGAAACTCACCGAGTCAAAGCGTTTCGCCGTTTGCGGAAGAAGTCTGATGTAGAACAAGTAGCAGAAGCATACATGCTCAAGAGGGATCACCCGAAATTCAAAGGCAACTGAATTTCGGCAACCGGGGCATCGAAGTCGGAATGCCGCGAAACTCACCGAGTCAAAGCGTTTCGCCGTTTGCGGAAGAAGTCTGATGTAGAACAAGTAGCAGAAGCATACATGCTCAAGAGGGATCACCCGAAATTCAAAGGCAACTGAATTTCGGCAACCGGGGCATCGAAGTCGGAATGCCGCGAAACTCACCGAGTCAAAGCGTTTCGCCGTTTGCGGGAAGTCTGATGTAGAACAAGTAGCAGAAGCATACATGCTCAAGAGGGATCACCCGAAATTCAAAGGCAACTGAATTTCGGCAACCGGGCATCGAAGTCGGAATGCCGCGAAACTCACCGAGTCAAAGCGTTTCGCCGTTTGCGGAAGAAGTCTGATGTAGAACAAGTAGCAGAAGCATACATGCTCAAGAGGGATCACCCGAAATTCAAAGGCAACTGAATTTCGGCAACCGGGGCATCGAAGTCGGAATGCCGCGAAACTCACCGAGTCAAAGCGTTTCGCCGTTTGCGGAAGAAGTCTGATGTAGAACAAGTAGCAGAAGCATACATGCTCAAGAGGGATCACCCGAAATTCAAAGGCAACTGAATTTCGGCAACCGGGGCATCGAAGTCGGAATGCCGCGAAACTCACCGAGTCAAAGCGTTTCGCCGTTTGCGGAAGAAGTCTGATGTAGAACAAGTAGCAGAAGCATACATGCTCAAGAGGGATCACCCGAAATTCAAAGGCAACTGAATTTCGGCAACCGGGGCATCGAAGTCGGAATGCCGCGAAACTCACCGAGTCAAAGCGTTTCGCCGTTTGCGGAAGAAGTCTGATGTAGAACAAGTAGCAGAAGCATACATGCTCAAGAGGGATCACCCGAAATTCAAAGGCAACTGAATTTCGGCAACCGGGGCATCGAAGTCGGAATGCCGCGAAACTCACCGAGTCAAAGCGTTTCGCCGTTTGCGGAAGAAGTCTGATGTAGAACAAGTAGCAGAAGCATACATGCTCAAGAGGGATCACCCGAAATTCAAAGGCAACTGAATTTCGGCAACCGGGGCATCGAAGTCGGAATGCCGCGAAACTCACCGAGTCAAAGCGTTTCGCCGTTTGCGGAAGAAGTCTGATGTAGAACAAGTAGCAGAAGCATACATGCTCAAGAGGGATCACCCGAAATTCAAAGGCAACTGAATTTCGGCAACCGGGCATCGAAGTCGGAATGCCGCGAAACTCACCGAGTCAAAGCGTTTCGCCGTTTGCGGAAGAAGTCTGATGTAGAACAAGTAGCAGAAGCATACATGCTCAAGAGGGATCACCCGAAATTCAAAGGCAACTGAATTTCGGCAACCGGGGCATCGAAGTCGGAATGCCGCGAAACTCACCGAGTCAAAGCGTTTCGCCGTTTGCGGAAGAAGTCTGATGTAGAACAAGTAGCAGAAGCATACATGCTCAAGAGGGATCACCCGAAATTCAAAGGCAACTGAATTTCGGCAACCGGGGCATCGAAGTCGGAATGCCGCGAAACTCACCGAGTCAAAGCGTTTCGCCGTTTGCGGAAGAAGTCTGATGTAGAACAAGTAGCAGAAGCATACATGCTCAAGAGGGATCACCCGAAATTCAAAGGCAACTGAATTTCGGCAACCGGGGCATCGAAGTCGGAATGCCGCGAAACTCACCGAGTCAAAGCGTTTCGCCGTTTGCGGAAGAAGTCTGATGTAGAACAAGTAGCAGAAGCATACATGCTCAAGAGGGATCACCCGAAATTCAAAGGCAACTGAATTTCGGCAACCGGGGCATCGAAGTCGGAATGCCGCGAAACTCACCGAGTCAAAGCGTTTCGCCGTTTGCGGAAGAAGTCTGATGTAGAACAAGTAGCAGAAGCATACATGCTCAAGAGGGATCACCCGAAATTCAAAGGCAACTGAATTTCGGCAACCGGGGCATCGAAGTCGGAATGCCGCGAAACTCACCGAGTCAAAGCGTTTCGCCGTTTGCGGAAGAAGTCTGATGTAGAACAAGTAGCAGAAGCATACATGCTCAAGAGGGATCACCCGAAATTCAAAGGCAACTGAATTTCGGCAACCGGGGCATCGAAGTCGGAATGCCGCGAAACTCACCGAGTCAAAGCGTTTCGCCGTTTGCGGAAGAAGTCTGATGTAGAACAAGTAGCAGAAGCATACATGCTCAAGAGGGATCACCCGAAATTCAAAGGCAACTGAATTTCGGCAACCGGGGCATCGAAGTCGGAATGCCGCGAAACTCACCGAGTCAAAGCGTTTCGCCGTTTGCGGAAGAAGTCTGATGTAGAACAAGTAGCAGAAGCATACATGCTCAAGAGGGATCACCCGAAATTCAAAGGCAACTGAATTTCGGCAACCGGGGCATCGAAGTCGGAATGCCGCGAAACTCACCGAGTCAAAGCGTTTCGCCGTTTGCGGAAGAAGTCTGATGTAGAACAAGTAGCAGAAGCATACATGCTCAAGAGGGATCACCCGAAATTCAAAGGCAACTGAATTTCGGCAACCGGGGCATCGAAGTCGGAATGCCGCGAAACTCACCGAGTCAAAGCGTTTCGCCGTTTGCGGAAGAAGTCTGATGTAGAACAAGTAGCAGAAGCATACATGCTCAAGAGGGATCACCCGAAATTCAAAGGCAACTGAATTTCGGCAACCGGGGCATCGAAGTCGGAATGCCGCGAAACTCACCGAGTCAAAGCGTTTCGCCGTTTGCGGAAGAAGTCTGATGTAGAACAAGTAGCAGAAGCATACATGCTCAAGAGGGATCACCCGAAATTCAAAGGCAACTGAATTTCGGCAACCGGGGCATCGAAGTCGGAATGCCGCGAAACTCACCGAGTCAAAGCGTTTCGCCGTTTGCGGAAGAAGTCTGATGTAGAACAAGTAGCAGAAGCATACATGCTCAAGAGGGATCACCCGAAATTCAAAGGCAACTGAATTTCGGCAACCGGGGCATCGAAGTCGGAATGCCGCGAAACTCACCGAGTCAAAGCGTTTCGCCGTTTGCGGAAGAAGTCTGATGTAGAACAAGTAGCAGAAGCATACATGCTCAAGAGGGATCACCCGAAATTCAAAGGCAACTGAATTTCGGCAACCGGGGCATCGAAGTCGGAATGCCGCGAAACTCACCGAGTCAAAGCGTTTCGCCGTTTGCGGAAGAAGTCTGATGTAGAACAAGTAGCAGAAGCATACATGCTCAAGAGGGATCACCCGAAATTCAAAGGCAACTGAATTTCGGCAACCGGGGCATCGAAGTCGGAATGCCGCGAAACTCACCGAGTCAAAGCGTTTCGCCGTTTGCGGAAGAAGTCTGATGTAGAACAAGTAGCAGAAGCATACATGCTCAAGAGGGATCACCCGAAATTCAAAGGCAACTGAATTTCGGCAACCGGGGCATCGAAGTCGGAATGCCGCGAAACTCACCGAGTCAAAGCGTTTCGCCGTTTGCGGAAGAAGTCTGATGTAGAACAAGTAGCAGAAGCATACATGCTCAAGAGGGATCACCCGAAATTCAAAGGCAACTGAATTTCGGCAACCGGGGCATCGAAGTCGGAATGCCGCGAAACTCACCGAGTCAAAGCGTTTCGCCGTTTGCGGAAGAAGTCTGATGTAGAACAAGTAGCAGAAGCATACATGCTCAAGAGGGATCACCCGAAATTCAAAGGCAACTGAATTTCGGCAACCGGGGCATCGAAGTCGGAATGCCGCGAAACTCACCGAGTCAAAGCGTTTCGCCGTTTGCGGAAGAAGTCTGATGTAGAACAAGTAGCAGAAGCATACATGCTCAAGAGGGATCACCCGAAATTCAAAGGCAACTGAATTTCGGCAACCGGGGCATCGAAGTCGGAATGCCGCGAAACTCACCGAGTCAAAGCGTTTCGCCGTTTGCGGAAGAAGTCTGATGTAGAACAAGTAGCAGAAGCATACATGCTCAAGAGGGATCACCCGAAATTCAAAGGCAACTGAATTTCGGCAACCGGGGCATCGAAGTCGGAATGCCGCGAAACTCACCGAGTCAAAGCGTTTCGCCGTTTGCGGAAGAAGTCTGATGTAGAACAAGTAGCAGAAGCATACATGCTCAAGAGGGATCACCCGAAATTCAAAGGCAACTGAATTTCGGCAACCGGGGCATCGAAGTCGGAATGCCGCGAAACTCACCGAGTCAAAGCGTTTCGCCGTTTGCGGAAGAAGTCTGATGTAGAACAAGTAGCAGAAGCATACATGCTCAAGAGGGATCACCCGAAATTCAAAGGCAACTGAATTTCGGCAACCGGGGCATCGAAGTCGGAATGCCGCGAAACTCACCGAGTCAAAGCGTTTCGCCGTTTGCGGAAGAAGTCTGATGTAGAACAAGTAGCAGAAGCATACATGCTCAAGAGGGATCACCCGAAATTCAAAGGCAACTGAATTTCGGCAACCGGGGCATCGAAGTCGGAATGCCGCGAAACTCACCGAGTCAAAGCGTTTCGCCGTTTGCGGAAGAAGTCTGATGTAGAACAAGTAGCAGAAGCATACATGCTCAAGAGGGATCACCCGAAATTCAAAGGCAACTGAATTTCGGCAACCGGGGCATCGAAGTCGGAATGCCGCGAAACTCACCGAGTCAAAGCGTTTCGCCGTTTGCGGAAGAAGTCTGATGTAGAACAAGTAGCAGAAGCATACATGCTCAAGAGGGATCACCCGAAATTCAAAGGCAACTGAATTTCGGCAACCGGGGCATCGAAGTCGGAATGCCGCGAAACTCACCGAGTCAAAGCGTTTCGCCGTTTGCGGAAGAAGTCTGATGTAGAACAAGTAGCAGAAGCATACATGCTCAAGAGGGATCACCCGAAATTCAAAGGCAACTGAATTTCGGCAACCGGGGCATCGAAGTCGGAATGCCGCGAAACTCACCGAGTCAAAGCGTTTCGCCGTTTGCGGAAGAAGTCTGATGTAGAACAAGTAGCAGAAGCATACATGCTCAAGAGGGATCACCCGAAATTCAAAGGCAACTGAATTTCGGCAACCGGGGCATCGAAGTCGGAATGCCGCGAAACTCACCGAGTCAAAGCGTTTCGCCGTTTGCGGAAGAAGTCTGATGTAGAACAAGTAGCAGAAGCATACATGCTCAAGAGGGATCACCCGAAATTCAAAGGCAACTGAATTTCGGCAACCGGGGCATCGAAGTCGGAATGCCGCGAAACTCACCGAGTCAAAGCGTTTCGCCGTTTGCGGAAGAAGTCTGATGTAGAACAAGTAGCAGAAGCATACATGCTCAAGAGGGATCACCCGAAATTCAAAGGCAACTGAATTTCGGCAACCGGGGCATCGAAGTCGGAATGCCGCGAAACTCACCGAGTCAAAGCGTTTCGCCGTTTGCGGAAGAAGTCTGATGTAGAACAAGTAGCAGAAGCATACATGCTCAAGAGGGATCACCCGAAATTCAAAGGCAACTGAATTTCGGCAACCGGGGCATCGAAGTCGGAATGCCGCGAAACTCACCGAGTCAAAGCGTTTCGCCGTTTGCGGAAGAAGTCTGATGTAGAACAAGTAGCAGAAGCATACATGCTCAAGAGGGATCACCCGAAATTCAAAGGCAACTGAATTTCGGCAACCGGGGCATCGAAGTCGGAATGCCGCGAAACTCACCGAGTCAAAGCGTTTCGCCGTTTGCGGAAGAAGTCTGATGTAGAACAAGTAGCAGAAGCATACATGCTCAAGAGGGATCACCCGAAATTCAAAGGCAACTGAATTTCGGCAACCGGGGCATCGAAGTCGGAATGCCGCGAAACTCACCGAGTCAAAGCGTTTCGCCGTTTGCGGAAGAAGTCTGATGTAGAACAAGTAGCAGAAGCATACATGCTCAAGAGGGATCACCCGAAATTCAAAGGCAACTGAATTTCGGCAACCGGGGCATCGAAGTCGGAATGCCGCGAAACTCACCGAGTCAAAGCGTTTCGCCGTTTGCGGAAGAAGTCTGATGTAGAACAAGTAGCAGAAGCATACATGCTCAAGAGGGATCACCCGAAATTCAAAGGCAACTGAATTTCGGCAACCGGGGCATCGAAGTCGGAATGCCGCGAAACTCACCGAGTCAAAGCGTTTCGCCGTTTGCGGAAGAAGTCTGATGTAGAACAAGTAGCAGAAGCATACATGCTCAAGAGGGATCACCCGAAATTCAAAGGCAACTGAATTTCGGCAACCGGGGCATCGAAGTCGGAATGCCGCGAAACTCACCGAGTCAAAGCGTTTCGCCGTTTGCGGAAGAAGTCTGATGTAGAACAAGTAGCAGAAGCATACATGCTCAAGAGGGATCACCCGAAATTCAAAGGCAACTGAATTTCGGCAACCGGGGCATCGAAGTCGGAATGCCGCGAAACTCACCGAGTCAAAGCGTTTCGCCGTTTGCGGAAGAAGTCTGATGTAGAACAAGTAGCAGAAGCATACATGCTCAAGAGGGATCACCCGAAATTCAAAGGCAACTGAATTTCGGCAACCGGGGCATCGAAGTCGGAATGCCGCGAAACTCACCGAGTCAAAGCGTTTCGCCGTTTGCGGAAGAAGTCTGATGTAGAACAAGTAGCAGAAGCATACATGCTCAAGAGGGATCACCCGAAATTCAAAGGCAACTGAATTTCGGCAACCGGGGCATCGAAGTCGGAATGCCGCGAAACTCACCGAGTCAAAGCGTTTCGCCGTTTGCGGAAGAAGTCTGATGTAGAACAAGTAGCAGAAGCATACATGCTCAAGAGGGATCACCCGAAATTCAAAGGCAACTGAATTTCGGCAACCGGGGCATCGAAGTCGGAATGCCGCGAAACTCACCGAGTCAAAGCGTTTCGCCGTTTGCGGAAGAAGTCTGATGTAGAACAAGTAGCAGAAGCATACATGCTCAAGAGGGATCACCCGAAATTCAAAGGCAACTGAATTTCGGCAACCGGGGCATCGAAGTCGGAATGCCGCGAAACTCACCGAGTCAAAGCGTTTCGCCGTTTGCGGAAGAAGTCTGATGTAGAACAAGTAGCAGAAGCATACATGCTCAAGAGGGATCACCCGAAATTCAAAGGCAACTGAATTTCGGCAACCGGGGCATCGAAGTCGGAATGCCGCGAAACTCACCGAGTCAAAGCGTTTCGCCGTTTGCGGAAGAAGTCTGATGTAGAACAAGTAGCAGAAGCATACATGCTCAAGAGGGATCACCCGAAATTCAAAGGCAACTGAATTTCGGCAACCGGGGCATCGAAGTCGGAATGCCGCGAAACTCACCGAGTCAAAGCGTTTCGCCGTTTGCGGAAGAAGTCTGATGTAGAACAAGTAGCAGAAGCATACATGCTCAAGAGGGATCACCCGAAATTCAAAGGCAACTGAATTTCGGCAACCGGGGCATCGAAGTCGGAATGCCGCGAAACTCACCGAGTCAAAGCGTTTCGCCGTTTGCGGAAGAAGTCTGATGTAGAACAAGTAGCAGAAGCATACATGCTCAAGAGGGATCACCCGAAATTCAAAGGCAACTGAATTTCGGCAACCGGGGCATCGAAGTCGGAATGCCGCGAAACTCACCGAGTCAAAGCGTTTCGCCGTTTGCGGAAGAAGTCTGATGTAGAACAAGTAGCAGAAGCATACATGCTCAAGAGGGATCACCCGAAATTCAAAGGCAACTGAATTTCGGCAACCGGGGCATCGAAGTCGGAATGCCGCGAAACTCACCGAGTCAAAGCGTTTCGCCGTTTGCGGAAGAAGTCTGATGTAGAACAAGTAGCAGAAGCATACATGCTCAAGAGGGATCACCCGAAATTCAAAGGCAACTGAATTTCGGCAACCGGGGCATCGAAGTCGGAATGCCGCGAAACTCACCGAGTCAAAGCGTTTCGCCGTTTGCGGAAGAAGTCTGATGTAGAACAAGTAGCAGAAGCATACATGCTCAAGAGGGATCACCCGAAATTCAAAGGCAACTGAATTTCGGCAACCGGGGCATCGAAGTCGGAATGCCGCGAAACTCACCGAGTCAAAGCGTTTCGCCGTTTGCGGAAGAAGTCTGATGTAGAACAAGTAGCAGAAGCATACATGCTCAAGAGGGATCACCCGAAATTCAAAGGCAACTGAATTTCGGCAACCGGGGCATCGAAGTCGGAATGCCGCGAAACTCACCGAGTCAAAGCGTTTCGCCGTTTGCGGAAGAAGTCTGATGTAGAACAAGTAGCAGAAGCATACATGCTCAAGAGGGATCACCCGAAATTCAAAGGCAACTGAATTTCGGCAACCGGGGCATCGAAGTCGGAATGCCGCGAAACTCACCGAGTCAAAGCGTTTCGCCGTTTGCGGAAGAAGTCTGATGTAGAACAAGTAGCAGAAGCATACATGCTCAAGAGGGATCACCCGAAATTCAAAGGCAACTGAATTTCGGCAACCGGGGCATCGAAGTCGGAATGCCGCGAAACTCACCGAGTCAAAGCGTTTCGCCGTTTGCGGAAGAAGTCTGATGTAGAACAAGTAGCAGAAGCATACATGCTCAAGAGGGATCACCCGAAATTCAAAGGCAACTGAATTTCGGCAACCGGGGCATCGAAGTCGGAATGCCGCGAAACTCACCGAGTCAAAGCGTTTCGCCGTTTGCGGAAGAAGTCTGATGTAGAACAAGTAGCAGAAGCATACATGCTCAAGAGGGATCACCCGAAATTCAAAGGCAACTGAATTTCGGCAACCGGGCATCGAAGTCGGAATGCCGCGAAACTCACCGAGTCAAAGCGTTTCGCCGTTTGCGGAAGAAGTCTGATGTAGAACAAGTAGCAGAAGCATACATGCTCAAGAGGGATCACCCGAAATTCAAAGGCAACTGAATTTCGGCAACCGGGGCATCGAAGTCGGAATGCCGCGAAACTCACCGAGTCAAAGCGTTTCGCCGTTTGCGGAAGAAGTCTGATGTAGAACAAGTAGCAGAAGCATACATGCTCAAGAGGGATCACCCGAAATTCAAAGGCAACTGAATTTCGGCAACCGGGGCATCGAAGTCGGAATGCCGCGAAACTCACCGAGTCAAAGCGTTTCGCCGTTTGCGGAAGAAGTCTGATGTAGAACAAGTAGCAGAAGCATACATGCTCAAGAGGGATCACCCGAAATTCAAAGGCAACTGAATTTCGGCAACCGGGGCATCGAAGTCGGAATGCCGCGAAACTCACCGAGTCAAAGCGTTTCGCCGTTTGCGGAAGAAGTCTGATGTAGAACAAGTAGCAGAAGCATACATGCTCAAGAGGGATCACCCGAAATTCAAAGGCAACTGAATTTCGGCAACCGGGGCATCGAAGTCGGAATGCCGCGAAACTCACCGAGTCAAAGCGTTTCGCCGTTTGCGGAAGAAGTCTGATGTAGAACAAGTAGCAGAAGCATACATGCTCAAGAGGGATCACCCGAAATTCAAAGGCAACTGAATTTCGGCAACCGGGGCATCGAAGTCGGAATGCCGCGAAACTCACCGAGTCAAAGCGTTTCGCCGTTTGCGGAAGAAGTCTGATGTAGAACAAGTAGCAGAAGCATACATGCTCAAGAGGGATCACCCGAAATTCAAAGGCAACTGAATTTCGGCAACCGGGGCATCGAAGTCGGAATGCCGCGAAACTCACCGAGTCAAAGCGTTTCGCCGTTTGCGGAAGAAGTCTGATGTAGAACAAGTAGCAGAAGCATACATGCTCAAGAGGGATCACCCGAAATTCAAAGGCAACTGAATTTCGGCAACCGGGGCATCGAAGTCGGAATGCCGCGAAACTCACCGAGTCAAAGCGTTTCGCCGTTTGCGGAAGAAGTCTGATGTAGAACAAGTAGCAGAAGCATACATGCTCAAGAGGGATCACCCGAAATTCAAAGGCAACTGAATTTCGGCAACCGGGGCATCGAAGTCGGAATGCCGCGAAACTCACCGAGTCAAAGCGTTTCGCCGTTTGCGGAAGAAGTCTGATGTAGAACAAGTAGCAGAAGCATACATGCTCAAGAGGGATCACCCGAAATTCAAAGGCAACTGAATTTCGGCAACCGGGGCATCGAAGTCGGAATGCCGCGAAACTCACCGAGTCAAAGCGTTTCGCCGTTTGCGGAAGAAGTCTGATGTAGAACAAGTAGCAGAAGCATACATGCTCAAGAGGGATCACCCGAAATTCAAAGGCAACTGAATTTCGGCAACCGGGGCATCGAAGTCGGAATGCCGCGAAACTCACCGAGTCAAAGCGTTTCGCCGTTTGCGGAAGAAGTCTGATGTAGAACAAGTAGCAGAAGCATACATGCTCAAGAGGGATCACCCGAAATTCAAAGGCAACTGAATTTCGGCAACCGGGGCATCGAAGTCGGAATGCCGCGAAACTCACCGAGTCAAAGCGTTTCGCCGTTTGCGGAAGAAGTCTGATGTAGAACAAGTAGCAGAAGCATACATGCTCAAGAGGGATCACCCGAAATTCAAAGGCAACTGAATTTCGGCAACCGGGGCATCGAAGTCGGAATGCCGCGAAACTCACCGAGTCAAAGCGTTTCGCCGTTTGCGGAAGAAGTCTGATGTAGAACAAGTAGCAGAAGCATACATGCTCAAGAGGGATCACCCGAAATTCAAAGGCAACTGAATTTCGGCAACCGGGGCATCGAAGTCGGAATGCCGCGAAACTCACCGAGTCAAAGCGTTTCGCCGTTTGCGGAAGAAGTCTGATGTAGAACAAGTAGCAGAAGCATACATGCTCAAGAGGGATCACCCGAAATTCAAAGGCAACTGAATTTCGGCAACCGGGGCATCGAAGTCGGAATGCCGCGAAACTCACCGAGTCAAAGCGTTTCGCCGTTTGCGGAAGAAGTCTGATGTAGAACAAGTAGCAGAAGCATACATGCTCAAGAGGGATCACCCGAAATTCAAAGGCAACTGAATTTCGGCAACCGGGGCATCGAAGTCGGAATGCCGCGAAACTCACCGAGTCAAAGCGTTTCGCCGTTTGCGGAAGAAGTCTGATGTAGAACAAGTAGCAGAAGCATACATGCTCAAGAGGGATCACCCGAAATTCAAAGGCAACTGAATTTCGGCAACCGGGGCATCGAAGTCGGAATGCCGCGAAACTCACCGAGTCAAAGCGTTTCGCCGTTTGCGGAAGAAGTCTGATGTAGAACAAGTAGCAGAAGCATACATGCTCAAGAGGGATCACCCGAAATTCAAAGGCAACTGAATTTCGGCAACCGGGGCATCGAAGTCGGAATGCCGCGAAACTCACCGAGTCAAAGCGTTTCGCCGTTTGCGGAAGAAGTCTGATGTAGAACAAGTAGCAGAAGCATACATGCTCAAGAGGGATCACCCGAAATTCAAAGGCAACTGAATTTCGGCAACCGGGGCATCGAAGTCGGAATGCCGCGAAACTCACCGAGTCAAAGCGTTTCGCCGTTTGCGGAAGAAGTCTGATGTAGAACAAGTAGCAGAAGCATACATGCTCAAGAGGGATCACCCGAAATTCAAAGGCAACTGAATTTCGGCAACCGGGGCATCGAAGTCGGAATGCCGCGAAACTCACCGAGTCAAAGCGTTTCGCCGTTTGCGGAAGAAGTCTGATGTAGAACAAGTAGCAGAAGCATACATGCTCAAGAGGGATCACCCGAAATTCAAAGGCAACTGAATTTCGGCAACCGGGGCATCGAAGTCGGAATGCCGCGAAACTCACCGAGTCAAAGCGTTTCGCCGTTTGCGGAAGAAGTCTGATGTAGAACAAGTAGCAGAAGCATACATGCTCAAGAGGGATCACCCGAAATTCAAAGGCAACTGAATTTCGGCAACCGGGGCATCGAAGTCGGAATGCCGCGAAACTCACCGAGTCAAAGCGTTTCGCCGTTTGCGGAAGAAGTCTGATGTAGAACAAGTAGCAGAAGCATACATGCTCAAGAGGGATCACCCGAAATTCAAAGGCAACTGAATTTCGGCAACCGGGGCATCGAAGTCGGAATGCCGCGAAACTCACCGAGTCAAAGCGTTTCGCCGTTTGCGGAAGAAGTCTGATGTAGAACAAGTAGCAGAAGCATACATGCTCAAGAGGGATCACCCGAAATTCAAAGGCAACTGAATTTCGGCAACCGGGGCATCGAAGTCGGAATGCCGCGAAACTCACCGAGTCAAAGCGTTTCGCCGTTTGCGGAAGAAGTCTGATGTAGAACAAGTAGCAGAAGCATACATGCTCAAGAGGGATCACCCGAAATTCAAAGGCAACTGAATTTCGGCAACCGGGGCATCGAAGTCGGAATGCCGCGAAACTCACCGAGTCAAAGCGTTTCGCCGTTTGCGGAAGAAGTCTGATGTAGAACAAGTAGCAGAAGCATACATGCTCAAGAGGGATCACCCGAAATTCAAAGGCAACTGAATTTCGGCAACCGGGGCATCGAAGTCGGAATGCCGCGAAACTCACCGAGTCAAAGCGTTTCGCCGTTTGCGGAAGAAGTCTGATGTAGAACAAGTAGCAGAAGCATACATGCTCAAGAGGGATCACCCGAAATTCAAAGGCAACTGAATTTCGGCAACCGGGGCATCGAAGTCGGAATGCCGCGAAACTCACCGAGTCAAAGCGTTTCGCCGTTTGCGGAAGAAGTCTGATGTAGAACAAGTAGCAGAAGCATACATGCTCAAGAGGGATCACCCGAAATTCAAAGGCAACTGAATTTCGGCAACCGGGGCATCGAAGTCGGAATGCCGCGAAACTCACCGAGTCAAAGCGTTTCGCCGTTTGCGGAAGAAGTCTGATGTAGAACAAGTAGCAGAAGCATACATGCTCAAGAGGGATCACCCGAAATTCAAAGGCAACTGAATTTCGGCAACCGGGGCATCGAAGTCGGAATGCCGCGAAACTCACCGAGTCAAAGCGTTTCGCCGTTTGCGGAAGAAGTCTGATGTAGAACAAGTAGCAGAAGCATACATGCTCAAGAGGGATCACCCGAAATTCAAAGGCAACTGAATTTCGGCAACCGGGGCATCGAAGTCGGAATGCCGCGAAACTCACCGAGTCAAAGCGTTTCGCCGTTTGCGGAAGAAGTCTGATGTAGAACAAGTAGCAGAAGCATACATGCTCAAGAGGGATCACCCGAAATTCAAAGGCAACTGAATTTCGGCAACCGGGGCATCGAAGTCGGAATGCCGCGAAACTCACCGAGTCAAAGCGTTTCGCCGTTTGCGGAAGAAGTCTGATGTAGAACAAGTAGCAGAAGCATACATGCTCAAGAGGGATCACCCGAAATTCAAAGGCAACTGAATTTCGGCAACCGGGGCATCGAAGTCGGAATGCCGCGAAACTCACCGAGTCAAAGCGTTTCGCCGTTTGCGGAAGAAGTCTGATGTAGAACAAGTAGCAGAAGCATACATGCTCAAGAGGGATCACCCGAAATTCAAAGGCAACTGAATTTCGGCAACCGGGGCATCGAAGTCGGAATGCCGCGAAACTCACCGAGTCAAAGCGTTTCGCCGTTTGCGGAAGAAGTCTGATGTAGAACAAGTAGCAGAAGCATACATGCTCAAGAGGGATCACCCGAAATTCAAAGGCAACTGAATTTCGGCAACCGGGGCATCGAAGTCGGAATGCCGCGAAACTCACCGAGTCAAAGCGTTTCGCCGTTTGCGGAAGAAGTCTGATGTAGAACAAGTAGCAGAAGCATACATGCTCAAGAGGGATCACCCGAAATTCAAAGGCAACTGAATTTCGGCAACCGGGGCATCGAAGTCGGAATGCCGCGAAACTCACCGAGTCAAAGCGTTTCGCCGTTTGCGGAAGAAGTCTGATGTAGAACAAGTAGCAGAAGCATACATGCTCAAGAGGGATCACCCGAAATTCAAAGGCAACTGAATTTCGGCAACCGGGGCATCGAAGTCGGAATGCCGCGAAACTCACCGAGTCAAAGCGTTTCGCCGTTTGCGGAAGAAGTCTGATGTAGAACAAGTAGCAGAAGCATACATGCTCAAGAGGGATCACCCGAAATTCAAAGGCAACTGAATTTCGGCAACCGGGGCATCGAAGTCGGAATGCCGCGAAACTCACCGAGTCAAAGCGTTTCGCCGTTTGCGGAAGAAGTCTGATGTAGAACAAGTAGCAGAAGCATACATGCTCAAGAGGGATCACCCGAAATTCAAAGGCAACTGAATTTCGGCAACCGGGGCATCGAAGTCGGAATGCCGCGAAACTCACCGAGTCAAAGCGTTTCGCCGTTTGCGGAAGAAGTCTGATGTAGAACAAGTAGCAGAAGCATACATGCTCAAGAGGGATCACCCGAAATTCAAAGGCAACTGAATTTCGGCAACCGGGCATCGAAGTCGGAATGCCGCGAAACTCACCGAGTCAAAGCGTTTCGCCGTTTGCGGAAGAAGTCTGATGTAGAACAAGTAGCAGAAGCATACATGCTCAAGAGGGATCACCCGAAATTCAAAGGCAACTGAATTTCGGCAACCGGGGCATCGAAGTCGGAATGCCGCGAAACTCACCGAGTCAAAGCGTTTCGCCGTTTGCGGAAGAAGTCTGATGTAGAACAAGTAGCAGAAGCATACATGCTCAAGAGGGATCACCCGAAATTCAAAGGCAACTGAATTTCGGCAACCGGGGCATCGAAGTCGGAATGCCGCGAAACTCACCGAGTCAAAGCGTTTCGCCGTTTGCGGAAGAAGTCTGATGTAGAACAAGTAGCAGAAGCATACATGCTCAAGAGGGATCACCCGAAATTCAAAGGCAACTGAATTTCGGCAACCGGGGCATCGAAGTCGGAATGCCGCGAAACTCACCGAGTCAAAGCGTTTCGCCGTTTGCGGAAGAAGTCTGATGTAGAACAAGTAGCAGAAGCATACATGCTCAAGAGGGATCACCCGAAATTCAAAGGCAACTGAATTTCGGCAACCGGGGCATCGAAGTCGGAATGCCGCGAAACTCACCGAGTCAAAGCGTTTCGCCGTTTGCGGAAGAAGTCTGATGTAGAACAAGTAGCAGAAGCATACATGCTCAAGAGGGATCACCCGAAATTCAAAGGCAACTGAATTTCGGCAACCGGGGCATCGAAGTCGGAATGCCGCGAAACTCACCGAGTCAAAGCGTTTCGCCGTTTGCGGAAGAAGTCTGATGTAGAACAAGTAGCAGAAGCATACATGCTCAAGAGGGATCACCCGAAATTCAAAGGCAACTGAATTTCGGCAACCGGGGCATCGAAGTCGGAATGCCGCGAAACTCACCGAGTCAAAGCGTTTCGCCGTTTGCGGAAGAAGTCTGATGTAGAACAAGTAGCAGAAGCATACATGCTCAAGAGGGATCACCCGAAATTCAAAGGCAACTGAATTTCGGCAACCGGGGCATCGAAGTCGGAATGCCGCGAAACTCACCGAGTCAAAGCGTTTCGCCGTTTGCGGAAGAAGTCTGATGTAGAACAAGTAGCAGAAGCATACATGCTCAAGAGGGATCACCCGAAATTCAAAGGCAACTGAATTTCGGCAACCGGGGCATCGAAGTCGGAATGCCGCGAAACTCACCGAGTCAAAGCGTTTCGCCGTTTGCGGAAGAAGTCTGATGTAGAACAAGTAGCAGAAGCATACATGCTCAAGAGGGATCACCCGAAATTCAAAGGCAACTGAATTTCGGCAACCGGGGCATCGAAGTCGGAATGCCGCGAAACTCACCGAGTCAAAGCGTTTCGCCGTTTGCGGAAGAAGTCTGATGTAGAACAAGTAGCAGAAGCATACATGCTCAAGAGGGATCACCCGAAATTCAAAGGCAACTGAATTTCGGCAACCGGGGCATCGAAGTCGGAATGCCGCGAAACTCACCGAGTCAAAGCGTTTCGCCGTTTGCGGAAGAAGTCTGATGTAGAACAAGTAGCAGAAGCATACATGCTCAAGAGGGATCACCCGAAATTCAAAGGCAACTGAATTTCGGCAACCGGGGCATCGAAGTCGGAATGCCGCGAAACTCACCGAGTCAAAGCGTTTCGCCGTTTGCGGAAGAAGTCTGATGTAGAACAAGTAGCAGAAGCATACATGCTCAAGAGGGATCACCCGAAATTCAAAGGCAACTGAATTTCGGCAACCGGGGCATCGAAGTCGGAATGCCGCGAAACTCACCGAGTCAAAGCGTTTCGCCGTTTGCGGAAGAAGTCTGATGTAGAACAAGTAGCAGAAGCATACATGCTCAAGAGGGATCACCCGAAATTCAAAGGCAACTGAATTTCGGCAACCGGGGCATCGAAGTCGGAATGCCGCGAAACTCACCGAGTCAAAGCGTTTCGCCGTTTGCGGAAGAAGTCTGATGTAGAACAAGTAGCAGAAGCATACATGCTCAAGAGGGATCACCCGAAATTCAAAGGCAACTGAATTTCGGCAACCGGGGCATCGAAGTCGGAATGCCGCGAAACTCACCGAGTCAAAGCGTTTCGCCGTTTGCGGAAGAAGTCTGATGTAGAACAAGTAGCAGAAGCATACATGCTCAAGAGGGATCACCCGAAATTCAAAGGCAACTGAATTTCGGCAACCGGGGCATCGAAGTCGGAATGCCGCGAAACTCACCGAGTCAAAGCGTTTCGCCGTTTGCGGAAGAAGTCTGATGTAGAACAAGTAGCAGAAGCATACATGCTCAAGAGGGATCACCCGAAATTCAAAGGCAACTGAATTTCGGCAACCGGGGCATCGAAGTCGGAATGCCGCGAAACTCACCGAGTCAAAGCGTTTCGCCGTTTGCGGAAGAAGTCTGATGTAGAACAAGTAGCAGAAGCATACATGCTCAAGAGGGATCACCCGAAATTCAAAGGCAACTGAATTTCGGCAACCGGGGCATCGAAGTCGGAATGCCGCGAAACTCACCGAGTCAAAGCGTTTCGCCGTTTGCGGAAGAAGTCTGATGTAGAACAAGTAGCAGAAGCATACATGCTCAAGAGGGATCACCCGAAATTCAAAGGCAACTGAATTTCGGCAACCGGGGCATCGAAGTCGGAATGCCGCGAAACTCACCGAGTCAAAGCGTTTCGCCGTTTGCGGAAGAAGTCTGATGTAGAACAAGTAGCAGAAGCATACATGCTCAAGAGGGATCACCCGAAATTCAAAGGCAACTGAATTTCGGCAACCGGGGCATCGAAGTCGGAATGCCGCGAAACTCACCGAGTCAAAGCGTTTCGCCGTTTGCGGAAGAAGTCTGATGTAGAACAAGTAGCAGAAGCATACATGCTCAAGAGGGATCACCCGAAATTCAAAGGCAACTGAATTTCGGCAACCGGGGCATCGAAGTCGGAATGCCGCGAAACTCACCGAGTCAAAGCGTTTCGCCGTTTGCGGAAGAAGTCTGATGTAGAACAAGTAGCAGAAGCATACATGCTCAAGAGGGATCACCCGAAATTCAAAGGCAACTGAATTTCGGCAACCGGGGCATCGAAGTCGGAATGCCGCGAAACTCACCGAGTCAAAGCGTTTCGCCGTTTGCGGAAGAAGTCTGATGTAGAACAAGTAGCAGAAGCATACATGCTCAAGAGGGATCACCCGAAATTCAAAGGCAACTGAATTTCGGCAACCGGGGCATCGAAGTCGGAATGCCGCGAAACTCACCGAGTCAAAGCGTTTCGCCGTTTGCGGAAGAAGTCTGATGTAGAACAAGTAGCAGAAGCATACATGCTCAAGAGGGATCACCCGAAATTCAAAGGCAACTGAATTTCGGCAACCGGGGCATCGAAGTCGGAATGCCGCGAAACTCACCGAGTCAAAGCGTTTCGCCGTTTGCGGAAGAAGTCTGATGTAGAACAAGTAGCAGAAGCATACATGCTCAAGAGGGATCACCCGAAATTCAAAGGCAACTGAATTTCGGCAACCGGGGCATCGAAGTCGGAATGCCGCGAAACTCACCGAGTCAAAGCGTTTCGCCGTTTGCGGAAGAAGTCTGATGTAGAACAAGTAGCAGAAGCATACATGCTCAAGAGGGATCACCCGAAATTCAAAGGCAACTGAATTTCGGCAACCGGGGCATCGAAGTCGGAATGCCGCGAAACTCACCGAGTCAAAGCGTTTCGCCGTTTGCGGAAGAAGTCTGATGTAGAACAAGTAGCAGAAGCATACATGCTCAAGAGGGATCACCCGAAATTCAAAGGCAACTGAATTTCGGCAACCGGGGCATCGAAGTCGGAATGCCGCGAAACTCACCGAGTCAAAGCGTTTCGCCGTTTGCGGAAGAAGTCTGATGTAGAACAAGTAGCAGAAGCATACATGCTCAAGAGGGATCACCCGAAATTCAAAGGCAACTGAATTTCGGCAACCGGGGCATCGAAGTCGGAATGCCGCGAAACTCACCGAGTCAAAGCGTTTCGCCGTTTGCGGAAGAAGTCTGATGTAGAACAAGTAGCAGAAGCATACATGCTCAAGAGGGATCACCCGAAATTCAAAGGCAACTGAATTTCGGCAACCGGGGCATCGAAGTCGGAATGCCGCGAAACTCACCGAGTCAAAGCGTTTCGCCGTTTGCGGAAGAAGTCTGATGTAGAACAAGTAGCAGAAGCATACATGCTCAAGAGGGATCACCCGAAATTCAAAGGCAACTGAATTTCGGCAACCGGGGCATCGAAGTCGGAATGCCGCGAAACTCACCGAGTCAAAGCGTTTCGCCGTTTGCGGAAGAAGTCTGATGTAGAACAAGTAGCAGAAGCATACATGCTCAAGAGGGATCACCCGAAATTCAAAGGCAACTGAATTTCGGCAACCGGGGCATCGAAGTCGGAATGCCGCGAAACTCACCGAGTCAAAGCGTTTCGCCGTTTGCGGAAGAAGTCTGATGTAGAACAAGTAGCAGAAGCATACATGCTCAAGAGGGATCACCCGAAATTCAAAGGCAACTGAATTTCGGCAACCGGGGCATCGAAGTCGGAATGCCGCGAAACTCACCGAGTCAAAGCGTTTCGCCGTTTGCGGAAGAAGTCTGATGTAGAACAAGTAGCAGAAGCATACATGCTCAAGAGGGATCACCCGAAATTCAAAGGCAACTGAATTTCGGCAACCGGGGCATCGAAGTCGGAATGCCGCGAAACTCACCGAGTCAAAGCGTTTCGCCGTTTGCGGAAGAAGTCTGATGTAGAACAAGTAGCAGAAGCATACATGCTCAAGAGGGATCACCCGAAATTCAAAGGCAACTGAATTTCGGCAACCGGGGCATCGAAGTCGGAATGCCGCGAAACTCACCGAGTCAAAGCGTTTCGCCGTTTGCGGAAGAAGTCTGATGTAGAACAAGTAGCAGAAGCATACATGCTCAAGAGGGATCACCCGAAATTCAAAGGCAACTGAATTTCGGCAACCGGGGCATCGAAGTCGGAATGCCGCGAAACTCACCGAGTCAAAGCGTTTCGCCGTTTGCGGAAGAAGTCTGATGTAGAACAAGTAGCAGAAGCATACATGCTCAAGAGGGATCACCCGAAATTCAAAGGCAACTGAATTTCGGCAACCGGGGCATCGAAGTCGGAATGCCGCGAAACTCACCGAGTCAAAGCGTTTCGCCGTTTGCGGAAGAAGTCTGATGTAGAACAAGTAGCAGAAGCATACATGCTCAAGAGGGATCACCCGAAATTCAAAGGCAACTGAATTTCGGCAACCGGGGCATCGAAGTCGGAATGCCGCGAAACTCACCGAGTCAAAGCGTTTCGCCGTTTGCGGAAGAAGTCTGATGTAGAACAAGTAGCAGAAGCATACATGCTCAAGAGGGATCACCCGAAATTCAAAGGCAACTGAATTTCGGCAACCGGGGCATCGAAGTCGGAATGCCGCGAAACTCACCGAGTCAAAGCGTTTCGCCGTTTGCGGAAGAAGTCTGATGTAGAACAAGTAGCAGAAGCATACATGCTCAAGAGGGATCACCCGAAATTCAAAGGCAACTGAATTTCGGCAACCGGGGCATCGAAGTCGGAATGCCGCGAAACTCACCGAGTCAAAGCGTTTCGCCGTTTGCGGAAGAAGTCTGATGTAGAACAAGTAGCAGAAGCATACATGCTCAAGAGGGATCACCCGAAATTCAAAGGCAACTGAATTTCGGCAACCGGGGCATCGAAGTCGGAATGCCGCGAAACTCACCGAGTCAAAGCGTTTCGCCGTTTGCGGAAGAAGTCTGATGTAGAACAAGTAGCAGAAGCATACATGCTCAAGAGGGATCACCCGAAATTCAAAGGCAACTGAATTTCGGCAACCGGGGCATCGAAGTCGGAATGCCGCGAAACTCACCGAGTCAAAGCGTTTCGCCGTTTGCGGAAGAAGTCTGATGTAGAACAAGTAGCAGAAGCATACATGCTCAAGAGGGATCACCCGAAATTCAAAGGCAACTGAATTTCGGCAACCGGGGCATCGAAGTCGGAATGCCGCGAAACTCACCGAGTCAAAGCGTTTCGCCGTTTGCGGAAGAAGTCTGATGTAGAACAAGTAGCAGAAGCATACATGCTCAAGAGGGATCACCCGAAATTCAAAGGCAACTGAATTTCGGCAACCGGGGCATCGAAGTCGGAATGCCGCGAAACTCACCGAGTCAAAGCGTTTCGCCGTTTGCGGAAGAAGTCTGATGTAGAACAAGTAGCAGAAGCATACATGCTCAAGAGGGATCACCCGAAATTCAAAGGCAACTGAATTTCGGCAACCGGGGCATCGAAGTCGGAATGCCGCGAAACTCACCGAGTCAAAGCGTTTCGCCGTTTGCGGAAGAAGTCTGATGTAGAACAAGTAGCAGAAGCATACATGCTCAAGAGGGATCACCCGAAATTCAAAGGCAACTGAATTTCGGCAACCGGGGCATCGAAGTCGGAATGCCGCGAAACTCACCGAGTCAAAGCGTTTCGCCGTTTGCGGAAGAAGTCTGATGTAGAACAAGTAGCAGAAGCATACATGCTCAAGAGGGATCACCCGAAATTCAAAGGCAACTGAATTTCGGCAACCGGGGCATCGAAGTCGGAATGCCGCGAAACTCACCGAGTCAAAGCGTTTCGCCGTTTGCGGAAGAAGTCTGATGTAGAACAAGTAGCAGAAGCATACATGCTCAAGAGGGATCACCCGAAATTCAAAGGCAACTGAATTTCGGCAACCGGGGCATCGAAGTCGGAATGCCGCGAAACTCACCGAGTCAAAGCGTTTCGCCGTTTGCGGAAGAAGTCTGATGTAGAACAAGTAGCAGAAGCATACATGCTCAAGAGGGATCACCCGAAATTCAAAGGCAACTGAATTTCGGCAACCGGGGCATCGAAGTCGGAATGCCGCGAAACTCACCGAGTCAAAGCGTTTCGCCGTTTGCGGAAGAAGTCTGATGTAGAACAAGTAGCAGAAGCATACATGCTCAAGAGGGATCACCCGAAATTCAAAGGCAACTGAATTTCGGCAACCGGGGCATCGAAGTCGGAATGCCGCGAAACTCACCGAGTCAAAGCGTTTCGCCGTTTGCGGAAGAAGTCTGATGTAGAACAAGTAGCAGAAGCATACATGCTCAAGAGGGATCACCCGAAATTCAAAGGCAACTGAATTTCGGCAACCGGGGCATCGAAGTCGGAATGCCGCGAAACTCACCGAGTCAAAGCGTTTCGCCGTTTGCGGAAGAAGTCTGATGTAGAACAAGTAGCAGAAGCATACATGCTCAAGAGGGATCACCCGAAATTCAAAGGCAACTGAATTTCGGCAACCGGGGCATCGAAGTCGGAATGCCGCGAAACTCACCGAGTCAAAGCGTTTCGCCGTTTGCGGAAGAAGTCTGATGTAGAACAAGTAGCAGAAGCATACATGCTCAAGAGGGATCACCCGAAATTCAAAGGCAACTGAATTTCGGCAACCGGGGCATCGAAGTCGGAATGCCGCGAAACTCACCGAGTCAAAGCGTTTCGCCGTTTGCGGAAGAAGTCTGATGTAGAACAAGTAGCAGAAGCATACATGCTCAAGAGGGATCACCCGAAATTCAAAGGCAACTGAATTTCGGCAACCGGGGCATCGAAGTCGGAATGCCGCGAAACTCACCGAGTCAAAGCGTTTCGCCGTTTGCGGAAGAAGTCTGATGTAGAACAAGTAGCAGAAGCATACATGCTCAAGAGGGATCACCCGAAATTCAAAGGCAACTGAATTTCGGCAACCGGGGCATCGAAGTCGGAATGCCGCGAAACTCACCGAGTCAAAGCGTTTCGCCGTTTGCGGAAGAAGTCTGATGTAGAACAAGTAGCAGAAGCATACATGCTCAAGAGGGATCACCCGAAATTCAAAGGCAACTGAATTTCGGCAACCGGGGCATCGAAGTCGGAATGCCGCGAAACTCACCGAGTCAAAGCGTTTCGCCGTTTGCGGAAGAAGTCTGATGTAGAACAAGTAGCAGAAGCATACATGCTCAAGAGGGATCACCCGAAATTCAAAGGCAACTGAATTTCGGCAACCGGGGCATCGAAGTCGGAATGCCGCGAAACTCACCGAGTCAAAGCGTTTCGCCGTTTGCGGAAGAAGTCTGATGTAGAACAAGTAGCAGAAGCATACATGCTCAAGAGGGATCACCCGAAATTCAAAGGCAACTGAATTTCGGCAACCGGGGCATCGAAGTCGGAATGCCGCGAAACTCACCGAGTCAAAGCGTTTCGCCGTTTGCGGAAGAAGTCTGATGTAGAACAAGTAGCAGAAGCATACATGCTCAAGAGGGATCACCCGAAATTCAAAGGCAACTGAATTTCGGCAACCGGGGCATCGAAGTCGGAATGCCGCGAAACTCACCGAGTCAAAGCGTTTCGCCGTTTGCGGAAGAAGTCTGATGTAGAACAAGTAGCAGAAGCATACATGCTCAAGAGGGATCACCCGAAATTCAAAGGCAACTGAATTTCGGCAACCGGGGCATCGAAGTCGGAATGCCGCGAAACTCACCGAGTCAAAGCGTTTCGCCGTTTGCGGAAGAAGTCTGATGTAGAACAAGTAGCAGAAGCATACATGCTCAAGAGGGATCACCCGAAATTCAAAGGCAACTGAATTTCGGCAACCGGGGCATCGAAGTCGGAATGCCGCGAAACTCACCGAGTCAAAGCGTTTCGCCGTTTGCGGAAGAAGTCTGATGTAGAACAAGTAGCAGAAGCATACATGCTCAAGAGGGATCACCCGAAATTCAAAGGCAACTGAATTTCGGCAACCGGGGCATCGAAGTCGGAATGCCGCGAAACTCACCGAGTCAAAGCGTTTCGCCGTTTGCGGAAGAAGTCTGATGTAGAACAAGTAGCAGAAGCATACATGCTCAAGAGGGATCACCCGAAATTCAAAGGCAACTGAATTTCGGCAACCGGGGCATCGAAGTCGGAATGCCGCGAAACTCACCGAGTCAAAGCGTTTCGCCGTTTGCGGAAGAAGTCTGATGTAGAACAAGTAGCAGAAGCATACATGCTCAAGAGGGATCACCCGAAATTCAAAGGCAACTGAATTTCGGCAACCGGGGCATCGAAGTCGGAATGCCGCGAAACTCACCGAGTCAAAGCGTTTCGCCGTTTGCGGAAGAAGTCTGATGTAGAACAAGTAGCAGAAGCATACATGCTCAAGAGGGATCACCCGAAATTCAAAGGCAACTGAATTTCGGCAACCGGGGCATCGAAGTCGGAATGCCGCGAAACTCACCGAGTCAAAGCGTTTCGCCGTTTGCGGAAGAAGTCTGATGTAGAACAAGTAGCAGAAGCATACATGCTCAAGAGGGATCACCCGAAATTCAAAGGCAACTGAATTTCGGCAACCGGGGCATCGAAGTCGGAATGCCGCGAAACTCACCGAGTCAAAGCGTTTCGCCGTTTGCGGAAGAAGTCTGATGTAGAACAAGTAGCAGAAGCATACATGCTCAAGAGGGATCACCCGAAATTCAAAGGCAACTGAATTTCGGCAACCGGGGCATCGAAGTCGGAATGCCGCGAAACTCACCGAGTCAAAGCGTTTCGCCGTTTGCGGAAGAAGTCTGATGTAGAACAAGTAGCAGAAGCATACATGCTCAAGAGGGATCACCCGAAATTCAAAGGCAACTGAATTTCGGCAACCGGGGCATCGAAGTCGGAATGCCGCGAAACTCACCGAGTCAAAGCGTTTCGCCGTTTGCGGAAGAAGTCTGATGTAGAACAAGTAGCAGAAGCATACATGCTCAAGAGGGATCACCCGAAATTCAAAGGCAACTGAATTTCGGCAACCGGGGCATCGAAGTCGGAATGCCGCGAAACTCACCGAGTCAAAGCGTTTCGCCGTTTGCGGAAGAAGTCTGATGTAGAACAAGTAGCAGAAGCATACATGCTCAAGAGGGATCACCCGAAATTCAAAGGCAACTGAATTTCGGCAACCGGGGCATCGAAGTCGGAATGCCGCGAAACTCACCGAGTCAAAGCGTTTCGCCGTTTGCGGAAGAAGTCTGATGTAGAACAAGTAGCAGAAGCATACATGCTCAAGAGGGATCACCCGAAATTCAAAGGCAACTGAATTTCGGCAACCGGGGCATCGAAGTCGGAATGCCGCGAAACTCACCGAGTCAAAGCGTTTCGCCGTTTGCGGAAGAAGTCTGATGTAGAACAAGTAGCAGAAGCATACATGCTCAAGAGGGATCACCCGAAATTCAAAGGCAACTGAATTTCGGCAACCGGGGCATCGAAGTCGGAATGCCGCGAAACTCACCGAGTCAAAGCGTTTCGCCGTTTGCGGAAGAAGTCTGATGTAGAACAAGTAGCAGAAGCATACATGCTCAAGAGGGATCACCCGAAATTCAAAGGCAACTGAATTTCGGCAACCGGGGCATCGAAGTCGGAATGCCGCGAAACTCACCGAGTCAAAGCGTTTCGCCGTTTGCGGAAGAAGTCTGATGTAGAACAAGTAGCAGAAGCATACATGCTCAAGAGGGATCACCCGAAATTCAAAGGCAACTGAATTTCGGCAACCGGGGCATCGAAGTCGGAATGCCGCGAAACTCACCGAGTCAAAGCGTTTCGCCGTTTGCGGAAGAAGTCTGATGTAGAACAAGTAGCAGAAGCATACATGCTCAAGAGGGATCACCCGAAATTCAAAGGCAACTGAATTTCGGCAACCGGGGCATCGAAGTCGGAATGCCGCGAAACTCACCGAGTCAAAGCGTTTCGCCGTTTGCGGAAGAAGTCTGATGTAGAACAAGTAGCAGAAGCATACATGCTCAAGAGGGATCACCCGAAATTCAAAGGCAACTGAATTTCGGCAACCGGGGCATCGAAGTCGGAATGCCGCGAAACTCACCGAGTCAAAGCGTTTCGCCGTTTGCGGAAGAAGTCTGATGTAGAACAAGTAGCAGAAGCATACATGCTCAAGAGGGATCACCCGAAATTCAAAGGCAACTGAATTTCGGCAACCGGGGCATCGAAGTCGGAATGCCGCGAAACTCACCGAGTCAAAGCGTTTCGCCGTTTGCGGAAGAAGTCTGATGTAGAACAAGTAGCAGAAGCATACATGCTCAAGAGGGATCACCCGAAATTCAAAGGCAACTGAATTTCGGCAACCGGGGCATCGAAGTCGGAATGCCGCGAAACTCACCGAGTCAAAGCGTTTCGCCGTTTGCGGAAGAAGTCTGATGTAGAACAAGTAGCAGAAGCATACATGCTCAAGAGGGATCACCCGAAATTCAAAGGCAACTGAATTTCGGCAACCGGGGCATCGAAGTCGGAATGCCGCGAAACTCACCGAGTCAAAGCGTTTCGCCGTTTGCGGAAGAAGTCTGATGTAGAACAAGTAGCAGAAGCATACATGCTCAAGAGGGATCACCCGAAATTCAAAGGCAACTGAATTTCGGCAACCGGGGCATCGAAGTCGGAATGCCGCGAAACTCACCGAGTCAAAGCGTTTCGCCGTTTGCGGAAGAAGTCTGATGTAGAACAAGTAGCAGAAGCATACATGCTCAAGAGGGATCACCCGAAATTCAAAGGCAACTGAATTTCGGCAACCGGGGCATCGAAGTCGGAATGCCGCGAAACTCACCGAGTCAAAGCGTTTCGCCGTTTGCGGAAGAAGTCTGATGTAGAACAAGTAGCAGAAGCATACATGCTCAAGAGGGATCACCCGAAATTCAAAGGCAACTGAATTTCGGCAACCGGGGCATCGAAGTCGGAATGCCGCGAAACTCACCGAGTCAAAGCGTTTCGCCGTTTGCGGAAGAAGTCTGATGTAGAACAAGTAGCAGAAGCATACATGCTCAAGAGGGATCACCCGAAATTCAAAGGCAACTGAATTTCGGCAACCGGGGCATCGAAGTCGGAATGCCGCGAAACTCACCGAGTCAAAGCGTTTCGCCGTTTGCGGAAGAAGTCTGATGTAGAACAAGTAGCAGAAGCATACATGCTCAAGAGGGATCACCCGAAATTCAAAGGCAACTGAATTTCGGCAACCGGGGCATCGAAGTCGGAATGCCGCGAAACTCACCGAGTCAAAGCGTTTCGCCGTTTGCGGAAGAAGTCTGATGTAGAACAAGTAGCAGAAGCATACATGCTCAAGAGGGATCACCCGAAATTCAAAGGCAACTGAATTTCGGCAACCGGGGCATCGAAGTCGGAATGCCGCGAAACTCACCGAGTCAAAGCGTTTCGCCGTTTGCGGAAGAAGTCTGATGTAGAACAAGTAGCAGAAGCATACATGCTCAAGAGGGATCACCCGAAATTCAAAGGCAACTGAATTTCGGCAACCGGGGCATCGAAGTCGGAATGCCGCGAAACTCACCGAGTCAAAGCGTTTCGCCGTTTGCGGAAGAAGTCTGATGTAGAACAAGTAGCAGAAGCATACATGCTCAAGAGGGATCACCCGAAATTCAAAGGCAACTGAATTTCGGCAACCGGGGCATCGAAGTCGGAATGCCGCGAAACTCACCGAGTCAAAGCGTTTCGCCGTTTGCGGAAGAAGTCTGATGTAGAACAAGTAGCAGAAGCATACATGCTCAAGAGGGATCACCCGAAATTCAAAGGCAACTGAATTTCGGCAACCGGGGCATCGAAGTCGGAATGCCGCGAAACTCACCGAGTCAAAGCGTTTCGCCGTTTGCGGAAGAAGTCTGATGTAGAACAAGTAGCAGAAGCATACATGCTCAAGAGGGATCACCCGAAATTCAAAGGCAACTGAATTTCGGCAACCGGGCATCGAAGTCGGAATGCCGCGAAACTCACCGAGTCAAAGCGTTTCGCCGTTTGCGGAAGAAGTCTGATGTAGAACAAGTAGCAGAAGCATACATGCTCAAGAGGGATCACCCGAAATTCAAAGGCAACTGAATTTCGGCAACCGGGGCATCGAAGTCGGAATGCCGCGAAACTCACCGAGTCAAAGCGTTTCGCCGTTTGCGGAAGAAGTCTGATGTAGAACAAGTAGCAGAAGCATACATGCTCAAGAGGGATCACCCGAAATTCAAAGGCAACTGAATTTCGGCAACCGGGGCATCGAAGTCGGAATGCCGCGAAACTCACCGAGTCAAAGCGTTTCGCCGTTTGCGGAAGAAGTCTGATGTAGAACAAGTAGCAGAAGCATACATGCTCAAGAGGGATCACCCGAAATTCAAAGGCAACTGAATTTCGGCAACCGGGGCATCGAAGTCGGAATGCCGCGAAACTCACCGAGTCAAAGCGTTTCGCCGTTTGCGGAAGAAGTCTGATGTAGAACAAGTAGCAGAAGCATACATGCTCAAGAGGGATCACCCGAAATTCAAAGGCAACTGAATTTCGGCAACCGGGGCATCGAAGTCGGAATGCCGCGAAACTCACCGAGTCAAAGCGTTTCGCCGTTTGCGGAAGAAGTCTGATGTAGAACAAGTAGCAGAAGCATACATGCTCAAGAGGGATCACCCGAAATTCAAAGGCAACTGAATTTCGGCAACCGGGGCATCGAAGTCGGAATGCCGCGAAACTCACCGAGTCAAAGCGTTTCGCCGTTTGCGGAAGAAGTCTGATGTAGAACAAGTAGCAGAAGCATACATGCTCAAGAGGGATCACCCGAAATTCAAAGGCAACTGAATTTCGGCAACCGGGGCATCGAAGTCGGAATGCCGCGAAACTCACCGAGTCAAAGCGTTTCGCCGTTTGCGGAAGAAGTCTGATGTAGAACAAGTAGCAGAAGCATACATGCTCAAGAGGGATCACCCGAAATTCAAAGGCAACTGAATTTCGGCAACCGGGGCATCGAAGTCGGAATGCCGCGAAACTCACCGAGTCAAAGCGTTTCGCCGTTTGCGGAAGAAGTCTGATGTAGAACAAGTAGCAGAAGCATACATGCTCAAGAGGGATCACCCGAAATTCAAAGGCAACTGAATTTCGGCAACCGGGGCATCGAAGTCGGAATGCCGCGAAACTCACCGAGTCAAAGCGTTTCGCCGTTTGCGGAAGAAGTCTGATGTAGAACAAGTAGCAGAAGCATACATGCTCAAGAGGGATCACCCGAAATTCAAAGGCAACTGAATTTCGGCAACCGGGGCATCGAAGTCGGAATGCCGCGAAACTCACCGAGTCAAAGCGTTTCGCCGTTTGCGGAAGAAGTCTGATGTAGAACAAGTAGCAGAAGCATACATGCTCAAGAGGGATCACCCGAAATTCAAAGGCAACTGAATTTCGGCAACCGGGGCATCGAAGTCGGAATGCCGCGAAACTCACCGAGTCAAAGCGTTTCGCCGTTTGCGGAAGAAGTCTGATGTAGAACAAGTAGCAGAAGCATACATGCTCAAGAGGGATCACCCGAAATTCAAAGGCAACTGAATTTCGGCAACCGGGGCATCGAAGTCGGAATGCCGCGAAACTCACCGAGTCAAAGCGTTTCGCCGTTTGCGGAAGAAGTCTGATGTAGAACAAGTAGCAGAAGCATACATGCTCAAGAGGGATCACCCGAAATTCAAAGGCAACTGAATTTCGGCAACCGGGGCATCGAAGTCGGAATGCCGCGAAACTCACCGAGTCAAAGCGTTTCGCCGTTTGCGGAAGAAGTCTGATGTAGAACAAGTAGCAGAAGCATACATGCTCAAGAGGGATCACCCGAAATTCAAAGGCAACTGAATTTCGGCAACCGGGGCATCGAAGTCGGAATGCCGCGAAACTCACCGAGTCAAAGCGTTTCGCCGTTTGCGGAAGAAGTCTGATGTAGAACAAGTAGCAGAAGCATACATGCTCAAGAGGGATCACCCGAAATTCAAAGGCAACTGAATTTCGGCAACCGGGGCATCGAAGTCGGAATGCCGCGAAACTCACCGAGTCAAAGCGTTTCGCCGTTTGCGGAAGAAGTCTGATGTAGAACAAGTAGCAGAAGCATACATGCTCAAGAGGGATCACCCGAAATTCAAAGGCAACTGAATTTCGGCAACCGGGGCATCGAAGTCGGAATGCCGCGAAACTCACCGAGTCAAAGCGTTTCGCCGTTTGCGGAAGAAGTCTGATGTAGAACAAGTAGCAGAAGCATACATGCTCAAGAGGGATCACCCGAAATTCAAAGGCAACTGAATTTCGGCAACCGGGGCATCGAAGTCGGAATGCCGCGAAACTCACCGAGTCAAAGCGTTTCGCCGTTTGCGGAAGAAGTCTGATGTAGAACAAGTAGCAGAAGCATACATGCTCAAGAGGGATCACCCGAAATTCAAAGGCAACTGAATTTCGGCAACCGGGGCATCGAAGTCGGAATGGTGCGGAAGCTCACATCGTCAAAGCGTTTCGCCGTTTGCGGAAGAAGTCTGATGTAGAACAAGTAGCGGAAGGCATACATGCTCAAGAGGGATCACCCGAAATTCTAAAGGCAACTGAATTTCGACGACCGGGGCATCGAAGTCGGAATGCCGCGAAACTCACAGAGTCAAAGCGTTTCGGGGTTTATGGAAGAAGTCTGATGTAGGACTAAGTAGCGGAAGCATACATCGCTCAAGAGGGATCACCCGATATTTCAAAAGGCAACTGAGTTTCGGCAACCGGGGCATCGAAGTCGGAATGCCGACGTAAACTCACCGAGTCAAAGCGTTTCGCCGTTTGAGGAAGAAGTATGATGTTGAACAAGTAGCGGAAGGCATTCATGCTCAAGAGGGATCACCCGAAATTCAAAAGCATCTGAGTTTCGGCATCCGGGGCATCGAAGTCGGGAATGCCGGCCGAAACTCACCGAGTCAAAAGCGTTTCACCGTTTGAGAAGAAGTATGATGTAGAACAAAGTTGCGGAAGCATACATGCTCGAGAGAGATCACCCGATATTCAAAGGCAAATGAATTACAGAAACCGGGGCATCGAAGTCGGTATGCCGCGAAACTCCACCGAGTACCAAAGCGTTTCTCTGTTTGAGGAAGAAGTATGATGTAGAACAAGTAGTGGAAGCATACATGCTCAAGAGGGATCACCCGAAATTCAAAGGCAACTGAATTTCGACAACCGGGGCATCGAAGTCGGAATGCCGCGAAACTCACCGAGTCAAAGCGTTTCGCCGTTTGCGGAAGTTGTCTGGTGTAGAACAAGTAGAGGAAGCATACATGCTCAAGAGGGATCACCACTAATTCAAAGGCAACTGAATTTCGGCAAGCGGGGAATAGACGTCGGAATGCCGCGAAACTCACCGAGTCAAAGCGTTTCGCCGTTTGCTGAAGAAGTCTGATGTAGAACAAGTAGCGGAAGCATACATGCTCAAGAGGGATCACCCGAAATTCAATGGCAACTGAATTTCGGCAACCGGGGCATCGAAGTTGGAATGCCGCGAAACTCAGTGAGTCAAAGCGTTTCGCCGTTTGCGGAAGTTGTCTGATGTAGCACAAGTAGCGGAAGCATACATGCTCAAGTGGGATCACCCGAAATTCAAAGCCAACTGAATTTCGGCAACCGGGGCATCGAGGTCGGAATGGTGCGAAACTCACATAGTCAAAGCGTTTCCCCGTTTGGGGAAGAAGTCTGATGTAGAACAAGTAGCGGAAGCATACATGCTCAAGAGGGATCACCCGAAATTCAAAGGCAACTAAATTTCGGCAACCGGGGCATCGAAGTCGGAATGCCGCGAAACTCACAGAGTCAAAGCGTTTGGCCGTTTATGGAAGAAGTCTGATGTAGGACAAGTAGCGGAAGCATACATGCTCAAGAGGGATCCCCCGATATTCAAAGGCAACTGAGTTTCGGCAACCGGGGCATCGAAGTCGGAATGCCGCGAAACTCACCGAGTCAAAGCGTTTCACCGTTTGAGGAAGAAGTATGGTGTAGAACAAGTTGCGGAAGCATACAAGCTCAAGAGGGATCACCCGAAATTCATAGGCAACTGAATTTCGGCAACCGAGGCATCGAAGTCGGAATGCCGCGAAACTCACCGAATTAAAGTGTTTCGCCGTTTGTGGAAGTTGTCTGATTTAGAACAAGTAGCGGAAGCGTACATGCTCAAGACGGATCACCCAAATTAAAAGGGAACTGAATTTCGGCAACCGGGGCATCGAGGTCGGAATGGTGCGAAACTCACATAGTCAAAGCGTTTCACCGTTTGCGGAAGAAGTCTGATGTAGAACAAGTAGCGGAAGCCATACATGATCAAGAGGGATCACCCGTAAATTCAAAGGCAATGGAATTTCGGCAACCGGGGCATTGAAGTCGGGATGCCGCGAAACTCAACGAGTCAAAGCGTTTCTCCGTTTGTGGATGAAGTTTGATGTAGAACAAGTAGCGGGAAGCATACTATGCTCAAGAGGGTTCACCCGAAATTCAAAGGCTGCTGAAATTTTGAAACCGGGGGCATCGAAGTTTTTTTGTAATGCCGCGAAACTCACCGAGTCAAAGCGTTTCGCCGTTTGCGGAAAAGTTTTTGTTATACTAGTCTGATGTAGAACAAGTAGCGGCAGACTTACATGCTCATGACGGATCACCCGAAATTCAAAGGCAACTGGAATTTCGGCAATGGAGGCATCGAGGTCGGAATGGTGCGAAACTCACCAAGTCAAAGCGTTTCGCCGTTTGCGGAAGAAGTCTGATGTAGAATAAGTAGCGGAAGCATACATGCTCAAGGAGGTTCACCCGAAATTCAAAGGCAACTGAATTTCGGGCAACCGGGGCATCGAAGTCGGAATGCCGCGATAACTCACCGAGTCAAAGCGGGGTTTTTTTTTTTTCACCGTTTGCGGAAGAAGTGATGTAGAACAAGTAGCGCATACATGCTCAAGAGGGATCACCGAAATTTTTTCGGGGGGCATCGAAGTCGAATGCCGCGAAACTGCGGAAGTTGTCTTGGATGTAGAACAAGTAGACCGAAGCATACATGATTCAAGACGGATTCACCCAAATTCAATGGGAAATGAATTTCGGCAACCGGGGGCATCGAGTTCGGAATTGGGTGCGAAACTCACCGATGTCAAAGTGTTTCCCCGTTTGCGGACGATGTCTGATGTAGAATAAAGTAGCAGATGCATACTATTCTCAAGAGGGATCACCCGAAATTCAAAGGCAACTGAATTTCAGCAACCGGGGCATCGAACTCGAAATGCCGCGAAAAACTCACAGAGTCAAAGCGTTTGGCCGTTTAGAAGAAGTCTGGATGTAGACCAAAAAGTAGCGGAGCATACATGCTCAAGAGGGATCCCCCGAAATTCAAAGGCAACTGAATTTCGGCAACCGGTGCATCGATGTTCGGAATGCCGCGGAAATCTCACCGAGTCAAAGCGTTTCGCCGTTGCGGAAGAAGTTTGGAGTAGAATAGTTGCAGAAGCATACAAGCTCAAGAGGGATCACCCGAAATTAATAGGCAAATGAATTTCGGCAACCGAGGCATTCGAAGTCGGAATGCCGCGAAACTCACGAAATTATAGTGTTTCGCCGTTTGTGGAAAGTTGTCGATTTAGAACAAGTAGCGGAAGCGTACATGCTCAAGGACGGATCACCCGAAATTTAAAGGGAACTGAATTTCGGCAACCGGGGCTTCGAGGTCGGGAATGGTGTGAAAACCACAATAGTCCAAAGTGTTTCCACCGTTTGCGGAAGAAGTCTGATGTAGAACAAGTAGCGGAAGCATACATGCTCAAGAGGGATCACCGAAATTCAGAGGCAACTGAATTTCGGCAACCGGTGCCTCGAAAGGGGAATGCCGCGAAACTCACCGAGTCAAAGCGTTTCTCCGTTTTGAGGAAGGGGAAGTATGATGTTAGAACAAGTAGCGGAAGCATACATGCTCAAGAGGGATCAACCGAAATTCAAAGGCAACTGAATTTTGCAACCGGGCATCGAGAGTCGTAATGTCGCGAAACTCACCGAGTCAAAGCGTTTCGCCGTTTGCGGAAGTTGTTTTGATGTAGGAACAAGTAAATCAAAAAATTTGATATACGGCTTGCATACATGCTCAAGACGGATCACCCGAAATTCAAAGGCAACTGAATTTTCGGCAACCGGGGCATCGAGGTCGGAATGGTGCGAAAACTCACATAGTCAAAGCGTTTCCCCGTTTGCGGAAGAAGTTCTGATGCTAGAACAAGTAGCGGGAAGCATACATGCTCAAGAAGGTTCACCCGAAATTCAAAGGCAACTGAATTTCGGCAAACCGGGGCATCGAAGTCGGAATGCCGCGAAACTCACCGAGTCAAACCGTTTCGCCGTTTGCGGGAAGTTGTCTGATGTAGATCAAGTAGCAGAAGCTTACTTGCTCAAGACGGATCACCCGAAATTCAAGGGCAACTGAATTTCGGCAACCGGGCATCGGAGGTCGGAATGGTGCGAAACTCACATAGTCAAAGCGGTCCCCGTTTAGGACGAAAGTCTGATGTAGAACAAGTTGCGGAAGCATACATTGCTCAAGAGGGATCACCCGAAATTCAAAGGCATCTGAATTTCAGCAACCGGGGCTTCGAACTCGGAATGCCGCGAAACTCACAGAGTCAAAGCGTTTCGGCGTTTACGGAAGAAGTCTGATGTAGGACAAGTAGCGGAAGCATACATGCTCAAGAGGGATCACCCGAAATTCAAAGGCAACTGAATTTCGGCAACCGGGGCATCGAAGTCGGAATGCCGCGAAACGCACCGGAGTCAAAAGCGTTTCGCCGTTTGCGGAAGTTGTCTGATGTAGAACAAGTAGCGGAAGCATACATGCTCAAGACGGGTTCACCCGAATTTCAAAGGGAACTAAATTTCGGCAACCGGGGCATCGAGGACGGAATGGTGCGAAACTCACATAGTCAAAGCGTTTCACCGTTTTGCGGAAGAAGTCTGAAGTAGAACAAGTTGCGGATGCATTACATGCTCATGTGGGATCAAACAATATTCAAAGGCAACTGAATTTCGGCTAACGGGGCATCGATGTCGGAATGCCGCGAAAACTCACCGAGTTCAAAGCGTTTCTCTGTTTTGGAGGAAGAAGTGTCTGATGTAGAACAAGTAGCGGTTGCATACATGCTCAAGAGGGATCACCCGAAATTCAAAGGCAACTGTATTTCGGCAACCGGGAATCGAAGTCGGAATGCCGGCGAAACTCACCGGAGTCAAATGTGTTTAGCCGTTTTGCGGAATTTGTCTGATGTAAGAACAAGTAGCGGAAGCATACATGCTCCCGAGGGATTCACCCCGAAAATTCAAAGGCAACTGAATTTCGGCAACCGGGCATCGAAGTCGGAATGCCGCGAAACTCACCGAGTCAAAGCGTTTCGCCGTTTGCGGAAGAAGTATGATGTAGAACAAGTAGGGAAGCATACATGCTCAAGAGGGATCACCCGAAATTCAAAGGCAACTGAATTTCGGCAACCGGGGCATCGAAGTCGGAATGCCGCGAAACTCACCGAGTCAAAGCGTTTCGCCGTTTGCGGAAGAAGTCTGATGTAGAACAAGTAGCGAAGCATACATGCTCAAGAGGGATCACCCGAAATTCAAAGGCAACTGAATTTCGGCAACCGGGCATCGAAGTCGGAATGTCGCGAAACTCACCGAGTCAAAGCGTTTCGCCGTTTGCGGAAGGAAGTATGATGTAGAACAAGTAGCGAAGCATACATGCTCAAGAGGGATCACCCGAAATTCAAAGGCAACTGAATTTCGGCAACCGGGCCATCGAAGTCGGAATGCCGCAAACTCACCGAGTCAAAGCGTTTCGCCGTTTGCGGAAGAAGTCTGATGTAGAACAAGTAGCAGAAGCATACATGCTCAAGAGGGATCACCCGAAATTCAAAGGCAACTGAATTTCGGCAACCGGGCATCAAAGTCGGAATGCCGCGAAACTCACCGAGTCAAAGCGTTTCCGTTTGCGGAAGAGTATGATGTAGAACAAGTAGCGGAAGCATACATGCTCAAGAGGGATCACCCGAAATTCAAAGGCAACTGAATTTCGGCAAACGGGGCATCGAAGTCGGAATGCCGCAACTCACCGAGTCAAAGCGTTTCGCCGTTTGCGGAAGAAGTCTGATGTAGAACAAGTAGCAAGAAGCATACATGCTCAAGAGGGATCATCCCAAATTCAAAAGGCAACCGAATTTCGGCAACCGGGCATCGAAG